>OZ030008.1:51997500-52447500 GCA_964023405.1 Apodemus agrarius | reverse complement strand
AGAAGCTACAGATATGCATGGTAGGGTGACCTAGGGGTGAGGGAGAGGGGAAGAGGAAGAGGGGGAGGAGAGGGAGGGGGAATGGGAGGGGAGAAGGAGGGGAAGAGGGAGGGGGAGGGGAAGGGGGAGGGGAATGGTAGAGGGAATGGGAGGGGAGAGGGAGGGGAGATGAACGGGAAGGGGAAAAGGGAAAGGAAAGGGTAATGGGAGGGAAGTGGAAGAGGAGATGAAGGGGAAGGGGAAAGGGGAGGGGGGAAAGGGAGGGGAAAGGGAGGGGAAGATGGAGGAGAGAATGCACCTATTCTATTTGGAAGGATGGAGGCAAGAAGCAGCCCAGGCTTATGATATCCAAGCTCAGGCTTTGAAGAGGGCCATACCCTGGGCTCCTGCATCTAGAATACTGAGTGGTCTGTGTCAAAGAGCACAGATGCCCTCTTAAAGACACCCTCACCCCCAGCAGCAGCCGCTCAGCGAGAATGCCCGATAAAGCTAGAGTCTATAGATTCTCAGCCAACGAGCCACCCCGTCTTCAACATCTTCAGCTTAGGCTCTGTATTGTTTCTGCCCTCATAAACAGGGAGGGAGGCTGGGGACGCTGCCTTGTGACAGTGGCCCCAGGTGATAGGACTTGAGGATCGGATGGAAGGAGAAGCGGCAGGAGTTTGGGCAAGGGTTCTCCCAGATGCCTACTGGGAGGACCAAGGAGAGCCACTCACACCAGCAGTGCTCTGAGAGCAGCGTGCTATGGAAGGAAGGCTGTGCAGGAGTGATGCGAGCAGGTGAATAAACCACAGCAGCGCGGGCCCTTGCACGGCCCAGGAGCTAGAGAAATGTCGGGTCTTACAGAATGGTGAGTGTTCCTCTACCACCACACTGACGGGTTGCCTTCTTCCCTCCCTCCCTCCCTCTCCCTCCCCACCACCCTCCCCCCTCTTCCATTTGTCTTTATAAGTTTACTTTGAACGCAGCCTCTTTGAACACGACAGGCTTGTTTTGAGGGAGCAGCAAACACAAGTCCAGCTGTGAGAGGAAAGGGCAACATGGCCCCCTCAGCCAGAGGCCCAGGAAAAGCTACAACGACGCAGCCCATCAGAGGCTGGCCCCAGCCTCCCGCTGATGACCTCATTACTCTGCATCTGGGAACTGCTCCAAGAGGCAGCCAGCTTGCCAGCACATAGACTCCTGCCGAGGGCCTCAGGCTCTGAGGCCCCGGGGCACCTACTGAGTCCAGCGCCTCCTGAGACGTCTGCCATCTCCCTCCCACACTAGCCAGTGCACCCATCTTCATCTCCCAAGCAGGAGGGTAAGAACCAAGGGGCTCCCCCCACACACAGAGACACCCCCGGGCCCACCACCAGCACAGTGCTGAGAAACAATATGCTTGAAGGAGTTCGTTCCTCAGTCACAACGGCACACGTGCAGGTCCTCTGGTGAGGGGCCTGATGAGGCCGTCACAGTCGTCTCTCCACAGTGCCCAGGAGGGAAGACACAGCAGAGTGGAATCCTCATGGTGGGGCAGAAGCTAAGTTGCTCTGAATAGAACTGGAAATAATGAAACCAATTTCTCCTACAAACAGTCACTGAAAACCCATGGGCAGGCACCGCCCTCCACCCATGATCCCGTGAAGTGTGTGGACACAAACGCTCCTGTGGCGGTGCCTCTAGGTCTGGTGTGGCCCCCAATAGAGAAGACGAATTTACATCCACAGAGCTAATCCAATAGAGGAAGAAACGTGACACTAGGCTGTGGAAGTCCACGGGCCACATGGCAGTGTGGGCTAAATGCCTGATGGGCACCAAGGCCCCACTTTCCCCCACCATTTGGTATTCAGCATCCACTGGTTCTGGAGCCTTTCCTGAGGTACTCATCTTCCAGGGTGATTACTGTCCACACTGGCACAGGCACCCAACTCATGTTTCCCCGTCTCTGCCAGAGCGATCTGGTGCCTGATACAACTTTCTGTCACACTGGCTGGCTTAGAAAGAACTACTTAATTCTTAGGATTAGCATGTCTCCCTTTTCTGTTGCTATGACTTTAATGGAGCATTGTGCCGTAATTCAATACACAAATAAAACCTATAAAGATATCAAGGAGCTTGGCTTCTCTATTTCAAAAACTTCTTGAGTTTATTTTGACTAGCATGTAACATTTGAACATGTTATGGGGTAGGTTGTAGTACATCGTAATTCTTGGCTGCCCTGGAACATTCTCTGTAGACCGGCCTGGCCCAGAACTCACAGAGAATCTGACTGCTTCTGTCTCCAGAACACTGGGACTAAAGGACTGTGCTGCCACACAGGCCTCGCTGTCTTAGTTAGGGTTTCCTGCTGTGAATAGACACCACGACCAACGCACGCCTTATAAAGAACATTTAATCGGGGCAGGCTTACAGGCTCAGAGGCTCAGTCCAGCGCTCAAGGCGGGCACTTGGCCGCATCTAGGCAGGCATGGTGCAGGAGAAGCGAAGAGTTCTAGATCCTGGTCTGAAGGCTGCTAGTGGAAGACTGACTTCCAGGGTGAGGGTCGTAAGCCCACACCCGCAGTGACACACCTACTCTAACAAGGCCACACCTCCTAGTAGGGTCACTCCCTGGGCCAAGCATATACAAACCCTCACACTCACCTAAGCATGTTCTGTTTGCTCTTTCCTGAGAAGACTCAGTCCAAACTCTCGTCTCATTTGAAACAAATCTATATTGTGTTAAGAATTGGAATGCTCAAAAAAATCTTTCTCATATACACATATGCTCGCTCACACACATGCTCACACATTCACATAGACACACACCACACATACACACATATTAACACACACACATTCACATACATACACCACAAACACCACACAATACACATTTACTCACACACACATCACACATACTCATACACACACTCACATTCACTAACACACACTTATATACATTCACACACACCACACACACCACACATACATCCACACACATTTATACACACACACACACACTCACACACATTCACACATATACCACACGTACACACATACACACATTCATACACACACCACACACACACACTCATACACACTCACACATTCGCACACTACACACACTGCACATTCACTTATACTCACACACACCCATGTATTCACTCACTCACACACATACACACACACCTCACATACACACAGAGTCACACACATTCACACACACACTACACATACACATACTAACACATTTACACATACCACAAGCCCACTCCCCCTCCTCGTCATGAGATAATTTGTACTGTACATAAACTCTCTTAGCAGGATCGTGACTAGATGGTCCCTTGGCCTTAGGTCTCCAGGACAGGAGCTAAAGGGCGACATCTCCAAAAGTGGGCACTGGGTGCTGTGTTTCACAGCTCCTGTTGAACTCAAAGGCACCAACACGCCAGATTCTTCCTGTGTGGCCACCAAGCTAGGGTTTGATCCTATCCCTGAGCAGTCCTGGCAAACACAGCCCTTCACACAGAGGAGGCCCAGGCCCTACCTAAAACCTCCCAACCTCCTCTCCTTCCCCAACCAGTGCCCTGTTCTCACAAGGTCCCCTCCCTGCACCCCCTCACTTTATCTTTGCCTCCATCCCCCATGAAATATCTTCCATATACACAAGTATTCTCAAACAAAGCAACAGCAGCAAAACCCTAAGACGGCCAATACCCTTCTTACTGGGGAAATACTCATTACAGAACAGAATTTTTCCTAAGAAGGAAGAAAGGACACATTTAATGAGTTCCTAGTGTGTGCACAGTGTCTTTGGCCTCTCCTCTTGTGGCAAAGTGCCTCTGAGTCCCTGCAGAGTGTATGACTTGCAGGTTCTCTGATGTCAGTTGGGCCTCGGAGAAGAAAGGATCACTTACCTCTGTTCCCCTCACCTTTGTGTCCCAGTGGAAGCCTGGACCTGGAAGCTCTGTAGCCTGCTGTGCCAGGTTCCTCTGGGGCCAAGGGTTGGTGAGGACCAGGGTTTGGCTGGGTCTTCATTGCCACCTCAGCCCAGAGCTGGTGCACTGTCCTTGTACTCACTGATAAGGCTTCATTGGGGGGACAGAGTTAAGTCAGGGCTTGAGGATGAATGGAAGAAAGTCCTTTAGAAAATGAAACCCACCAAGGGAAATCTACTAAGCTCACTTGCTGCTCCCCAGAACACTGATTAAACAACCTATCATGTGAAACACTCTCACCTGCTTTTCCCTAAGACAGGATTCAAACTATGATATGCTAAGATGACAAATTCTCACATCTTTCTCCAAACTACAGGACATATGAAATGCCAGGGACAGCTGGTCTCCAGGTTAGCAGGGTGCACCACCACCTTATAAATACCTAAAGAGCTCTAAACAAGCTTGTGAAGCAGAACCTCTCTTCTTGAGTTGGTCAGGGACAGTCCAATGCAGAAAGAAAGATCCAGAAGTGTGACAGGTCCTTTTGCAGGGACCCAGACACCACCTCCAGGACAAAGTTCTCCTCTGGTGGCCATTGGGGCACAGATGAAATAGCACCAGATGGTAAATATTGACAACTCCAGCATTTGGTGAAATTATTTAGGTACTTAGCAAACAAAGAGAGTACATCAGCTCCTTTCCCAGATTCTTCTCTTCTGGGGTACAGAATAGAAGAAAATACAGAAGCGGCCAATAGCCTCAGTGAGAGTGAGCATTTCCTAGGGTGGAAGAAAAATCAGATGGGGGGTGGGGAGTGGGGAGTGGGGGTGGGGGGGGCAGGGGGCTTGAAGGTGGAGGGGCAGGGGGAATGGATGGACTAGAAAGTGAAATTGGATTTTTTTTTTTCTTAAAAAAAAAATCGATGAAGTAACCAAGCTATTAAAATGGAAAATAAGTCTGATGTCATTCTGAAAAATAAAAGCGTTGAGTCACCTGCAGAGCCACTTAATTAGGCCCGGAAAGGAACAAGAGAGCTTGAGTAATTTTCCCCACCAATGTCAGTATTTCAAAATGAGCGAGGCGTCAGGCCTCTTCTCATCGGAGAGTTACATCAGTGCTTTTACCCTGGGGATAGACTGAGACATTAGAAGTCGGTGAGGAACAAAAAGGAATGCATTAGGAATGATCCCGACTGTGCGCTGGACCAGGGGGAAAGCGAACTTCCACTTCCGGTCCCTGGGACACCTTAGAACGAGGGCTACGAGGGTTTCTGAGCATTCTCTGGGGAGCCGGGCAGCAGCATGTCACTGTGACAGGAGTCGGAGTGAACGCCAACGAAGCTCTGTGGAGAACCCTTAGGGACAGCCTTGGTTTGCGTGGCTGCAGTCACAGGCTTGGGTTTTTACAGACCCACGTGGGTATTCCTTCGTAAGTGTTTGGATTAAACACCTCTGATAAATGAATGTCTTGACCTCTCCAGGTGGGTCAGCGTGTGGTCCTTCAGGGCCCTGCCAACTACGCCTCTGTCTGTACCAAACAGAGGGCCTTGCTATCACCAGTCCCTTGCAGGGGCAAAAAAAACCAAAAGAAAAAAAACCTCTCAATAATCTCCGTGCTGCAGGGTTGGGCTATCTCATGCTTCTCACCCAAGAACCATGGGGACCCTTCTTGAGCACTTGGGTCCTCTGAGTTGGGGTCCCTTCCGCCCCACTCATGACAGGCTCCTGCTCTAGATCCCCAACTAGAGAACTCTCTGAGAAGGAAAAGCAGAGGCCACTGCTGGGACCTAGCTCACAGGCACCCTGTCCACACCTCCCCCCTCAGCGCCACAATCGAGGTTATGATGCCGCCACGGTCAACCTCAATTCTGATACTGTCTGGTTGATGTTTATTTTTCTTATTTAGCTGTGGCTGTAGAGCTCCAGGGGCATTAATCCCTAAATCTGGCCTTCTGGCTTTGTAAGCTTTGAAATGGAGCATGATCAGGAGAAAGAGCAAGGTGAACACACACCGGTGCTAGCATGGCTGTCAGCTGGACATGGAATGCAAAGTGAAGGCCTGGGGACTCAGGAGAGGCGATTCTTACTGGAAATGGGGAGTCGGTGTCCTTGGTTGGTAAGGCAGTCTGTTCTGAGCTTAATGGACACAACAGAAATGAACCATGGGCCAAGTCCAGGCTTTAGAGAGCACCCTAAGGCCCCGAGGACCAGCCAAAATTTTCCCCCATGTTAGCCACCAAGAGCTAAAAATGAAGAGCACTCAGTGTGCAGCAATCACCCAGATTAGAAAAGACAGCCATTGCCCACACAGACCGTGGTCCTGTCCGACCGCGCTGCCTTTCCCCTTTAACAGCCTCAGTGTTATTCCTCCTCACCTTCCCAACCAAAAGACTGCTGGGTTCAAAACAAAACCAAACCAAAGCAAAGCCCAGAGTAAATAAGCACTTGCTTACTTTCCCTGCCAAACTAACAACCGAAACCCAGGTAAACCAACTCTAATCCTCTTTCGAGGGTCGCCCTGCTTCACGGTTTATCTAATGCCAGCAGCTCATTAGGCTGCAGTGCAGGGAGCTCTGAGACTAAGAGAGGACGACAAAGACGCTATGAAGAGAAGGGGAGGGAGTGCTGGCTGAACCCTAATAATATTTATTGATTGTCTCCACTTGGAAAGTCCTTCTGAGTGAGACAGTGGGATGGGAGAAGGAGGCATCGTCTCTAGTACACACATGGGCTGTGGAGCATGGTTCTTCCAGATTCCTCTCCCCAAACCCTGCTTTTCAGCTGGGCTAGTCAGCTCCTCTTGCTGAGCCTCAGTTTCCTCGTATGTTACACCAGGATGGAAAGTGTAACCATCCTGGTAAGGGCTTAGCAGGGGCCCATGCATAGGATATATTGAAACGCATGTGAGTAGCTGCAGATCCATCCATCTTGTTGGAATCCAGTGCTTTTGTCAGGTGCTGAGTTGAGAAGGCCAGAGTGCACAGTGGGTGGAATAGCCACAGATACCAGCTGTGCTGGCTGGTGATCTCTTGTATAATGTCACCTGGAACTGTTTCCATGGCTGCACGATCTCAAATACCTTATGTTTGATTTTTGTGGTGTCAGGAATTGAACTCATGCTAGGCAAATCCGCTGTCACTAAACTACCTCCCAGCACAATTTCGGCTATCAGGGGAAAAGAGAGATCAGTGCAAAAGAGACAGCACAGCACCGGGACAGGCCGGACACTATACTAAGACTGTCAGGGCCAAACAGGGACACAGTGCTGAAACCATTGCCCTAAAGTCTTGGCGTCCTGGGGAGACACCAAGAGCACTGAGGCAAGAGAGACCAAAGCTGTCCAGGCAGGGACCTGTCCTATAGAAGGCTGTGTTTAGGTGGCCACTGTCTTCCGAGCAGGGCCATCTAAGACAGTGGTTTTCAACACTGCTGTGTGTTTTCTAATGGTCTTAGGTGGCTCCCGTGAAAGGATCATTTGACACACACACACCCAAAAGGGGTTGTGACCCACAGGTTGAGAATGACTTACCTAAGGGTTGTGGTATCTCTGTGGTGAGGAGACTTTTTCCTTCTCTCTCCTGATTAGAGTCTGGTACGACTCCTTTCTGTACTCTATCTGAATACCAGGTCCAGCTTGCCCATTTCAGCCTACTGGCCTCTCCTCACACCAGCTCTGAACCAGTCAAAGTGTGTATATTTCAGAGACTAGGAAGAGGCTGTGCTTCTCATTCTTATGGGGAGTCATTTTATGTCACAGTTGCAGGAGAAAGGAGATAATATCACCAGAGTTCACAATATGCCTGCCTGCCCAGGGGTTCCTTGGGTGAATTTGCCTAGGCCAGCATGGCCCCCATGATGGTCGTGCCTTAACAGCCTCCACTTTGGCCTAAGTAGGAAGAGCTTAAGTTCATAAGAATATGGGAATTGAGCTATCACATCCTGTAGGAGACAGAGTCCAGGCTATACTAAACTGAAGACCAGTTGTAGTGGTTTGAATAGATATGACCCCCATAGACCCATGTGTATCAATGCTTGGCCCACGGGAGGCTGGCTAGGTACAAGCTGATAGTCCTGTGTTCTGCTCCTACTTCTCTAGACACCTCATCCTGAAGACCAAAGCCCAGTGTTTTATTTACATATCAATTCAATCATCCACCCCAGCTTTCCTTTCAATTATCCCACAAATCAGCATTTTATGACCTTAGCCCCCCTTATTTTTAGAAAAGACAGCTAGTACATTTTTTAACATAGCAATTGAATTCAGAGATCTGCCTGCCTTTGTAAGCATAGACAATAAGCTAACCGGGTGGGATCCTTCCTGAAATTACCGTTCCCACCATGCCTGTGCCTAACTTGCTCTGTCCCAGGCTGACCCTGAACTCAGGAATGTGCCTGCCTTTGTATGTTTCTGACAAGCTGGCTCATTAGTGCACCAGCCTCTGTTCTTTTAGATATGTGAAGCCCCTCATACTATTCATATTGCATAGTTGAGAAATTATATAATTTTGAACTCATGTTTTCAGAGTTCTTTTCTACAACCTTAAGGGCTATACTGAAGCTCATAGCGTTTGCCATTTTTGCTGAGAACATAAACACACCTTCACCCCCTAAACTCATGTTGTTTCTAATTAACACGGGCTTGTTAACCTTGGCAGGGAGAACATTCATTGCCTGATAACCTTGTCTCCCAAAGGAGGAACATAAAATAAATTATGTACTTTATTTATTTATTTATTTATTTATCTATCTATCTATTTATTTATTTTTTGGTTTTTCGAGGCAGGGTTTCTCTGTGTAGCCCTGGCTGTCCTGGAACTCACTCTGTAGACAAGGCTGGCCTTGAACTCAGAAATCCGCCTGCCTCAGCCTCCCAAGTGCTGGGATTACAGGCGTGTGCCACCACGCCCGGCTTAATTACGTGCATTATTATACAAAATAGCCCTACTCCCACAGCAACTGACAACACTCGAGAAGGCCCATGTCCTGCCGGCTCTGCTGCAGGGCCAGGAAACCATGCCACACTGTCCCCTGCATAGCCACGCAGGACTCAGCACAGATGAAAGATAAAACTTCACCCGTGTAATACTTTGCCTGGGATTACTTATAGAAGCATGGGTGACTCAAAAGCAGCTATGTCGTTGGAAAGTTCACTCCAGCATGGGGGAGGACACTTACAAAAGGTATATCCCAAGATCCCCGCACACCTCATAGGGAATTCCACTTAAGAGTCTCCCTTCCCTAGCAATTATTCACAGTGGAGGCACCTTTTCCAAGTTCCTTGCATCTCCTGAGTCTTATGAGCCTCCCTTCTCCCTCCAGGAGGGACTGCTTTAATTTAGAGGAAAGCACTACATAACAACCTGGGGACCTGGCTCTGAAGCTCCTGCTCTCCAGATGCACACATGTGCCCAGGGAAGGACATCTTTATCTTGCCTTCATGGGCCTGGGTCATGCTCAACATGAGGAGTCCAGGTGTTTACCTCTGAGGGGCATGGATTTACATGAAGGGTACTTCTACAACCATGTGCTGGGCACAGGTTTGCCTTATACTCTCTCATGGGCTTTCCCAGACCCATTTCCTTTGAGGGAATACTTCTTCCCTCATAATTTTGCGGGTATAGAATAATCTTAGGTGCATATTCTCTGCTGTGGAAGGCTAGGGAAAGGGAACATTTTCTCTTTGCTGTGAGAGGTATGAGTGTATGGTGAGTATAAGGCTTGGAGCCCTCATCTGGGTATGACATCAGAGGGCCAGCAGATCCAGCTGTCGCTCTAGACAGACCATGAGATAGGAATGATACATCCTGCTTTCTTAGTTCACTGGAGAAGCCAAGTTTCCCACCTCCGATACTGAGACCTTTATCACCATCCAAAGCATTCACTCTTTCATCAGCCCTGGCTAGAGTCTCCTGAAAAATGATGGACTCCTAACGATGATGAGCCTAAATACACCATTCCTTCTTAAGGACTTTTTTCAAATTTAGGACTTTTTTCCATTTGCCCCAACCCTTTCTTAATCATGTTTGTGTTTCTGATCTATATAACTTCTTGGTGTGATGAAGTATGTCTTCCTTCCTTACCTACAAATTAATGTGGAAGCAAGTAGAAGGTGCTGTCTCTTTTCATTTCCACAGCACCTCCTCAGTTTCTCTTTACGTAAACACAGTCGGGGTGCACTCTGGTGGGCTGATGCTCCGTGCGAGCCCACTCCCTGCCTGCTTCCCAGACCAAGAGCTACCACCTTTGTCACGCTGTGCCCATTGCTCCTGCCGCAGACTTTAAAAAGCGAGGAAGTGCACTGCTCAGCTACTTAGCAGAGAGCCAGATATCCCTGTGAGAGAACCAGGGCCCCTTTTAAATTCCACAAAATCAGAATATTGACCACATCTTCACGGCAAGAGATGCTGGGAACCCATGACCCTTTTTGATAAGCAAAAAAGCCCAAAGCAAGGCTGAATTCTCGTGAATGGATCTGTGACACTTGTGAAAACAAATGCTAGAGTTTTTGAAGTATCGAGTATAGAAGTCTCGAGCATAGGCATCTTATGGGGGAAATCTATGAATTTCGTTACTCAAAAAAGTAGGTCATGCTCCAGAAACTCCTTCCAAATGTGGGACACATCCGAGAGCTCATCCTATATTATTGCTGGCAAGTTCTAAGAGCATGTGGAGAATCATGATAGGGACTAATGTAGCCAGACTCTGCTGCTCTAAAAGTGGGTATTTACATTTTGTTCCTATCTTCAAAGTTTCTCTAGGACCCAAGCAATGGTTGCATTCATTACATAATCAGAGGCCATGACCCCAGTAACTGCCCCAAAAGGATTCCTGGGACAGTAACTGCAGGTAGAAGCGGTTGGGGGTGGGGCGGGGAAGACAGAATAGGGAACAAGGCTTAGAGACCAGGAAAGAGGGTGGAGCTCCCGAACAGATGAAAAGTCCAGAATCTGCAAAAGTTACCAAAGAATAAATCACAGTTGAAAAGCCCGTTGACAAATTCGCCCTGACCTGCCTACCTTGGCATGGAAGGTTCCTGTCTTAGTTACTGTTCTGGTGCTGTGAAAAAACTGTCATGACAAAGGCAACTTATGGAAGAAAGCATTTGACTGAGGCCTTGCTTCCCACTTCAGAGGATGAGTTCCTTACCATTGTGCCAGAGAACATGGTAGCACACAGGCAGGTGTGGTGCTGGAGAGGGAGCTAACAGCTACATCCTGCTCTGCAGCAGCGGGGACACACACATGCACACATACACACACACATACATACACACACACATACACACACATACAAAGAGAGAGAGAGAGAGAGAGAGAGAGAGAGAGAGAGAGAGAGAGGTCTGACATGGACTTTTGAAACCTCAAAACCCACCCCCACTAGCATACCTCCCCCAGTAAGGCCACACTAACTGGATATCAAAAGATTCAAACATATGAGCCCATGGGGGCCTTTCTCACCTAAACCACCACAGTGCCGAAGTCTAGAACAGGGCTTCGGAAGCACCAGTGGACAGCCCTGGCGCTCTCTCTCCTTCCTTTACAGCAGAGCACCTCATTATTCTCAGACAGTGCCCTTCTGAGAGCAGGCACCAAACCGACAGTGAGTTTTGGCCAAGACTTCCCTTTCTGCATGGCTGTGAGTGACTGGTGGGGGACCAGGGTGAGTGGGACAGCCTTCAGCTACTGCCACGCAGCACCTGTTGCAGAGGGTCTTGGTGGGTCATCAGTGGCCCCAGGACGACACAGGTGCTAGCCGAGAGCTCAGGAGCCATTGCCATATCCAGACCTACCTCGAGCAACGCCTCCCCCAGGAGACAACTGCTGCTGTGTTGGGCAGCCTGATCAGAGAGGATGGCAAATGACACATCCCCGTGTTCCCCATCAAATCACCAAGCCACCGCGACATCACCCTTTCCTGTGGACAGAGGCGTGGCAAGAAGCCATCCTGCTGAGCTTCCTGCTCAGGCACGATGACATCTGCTGCCCTGCTGATGACGCGCAGCCTACCCCAGGTGTGGGAACGCTCTGGCTTCTTGCAGATTGTGGTTTCCCCATTGAGTCAGAGGGATTGGGACAGTGCTTTGAGCAGAAGGACAGGCGGGTCACAAGACACGTGTGTGTCAAAGAGATAAATTTTGAACCTTTGACAAGAGGTTTATTTCGAGTAAGCTGAGTCATTGGTTACATCAAAGATCATGCCCAGCTGTAGACACTAAACTAACAGCAAACCCCAGACGGGGCATTTCATCTGGCAGGAAACTTGAAAGTTTCTGTAAACAGTTATTTTGGGCAACAATAGATTTTCAGATATTTATTTGTTTTTGAGACAGGGCTTGCCATGTAGGCCAGGCTGGTCTGGAACATACAACTCATTATGTAGCCCAGGTTACCCCCAAACTCAATGTCTTTGTGTCTCAGCCTTTCAAGAACTCTTTCAAGAACTTTGGGTTACTGTTGTTGACATTGTTGTTTTCTACAACCACACAAAAAGAAATAAATTTCTTATTTATTCTAACTTAGCAGAGTGGTTCAAATTTATTTATTTGTTTGTTTATTTATTTATTTATTTATTTATTTTGTTGTTGTTGTTGTTTTTCCGAGACATGGTCTCTCTGTATAGCTCTGGCTGTCCTGTAACTCACTTTGTAGACCAGGCTGGCCTCGAACTCAGAAATTCGCCTGCCACTACCTCCCAAGTGCTGGGATTACAGGCATGCGCCACCACTGCCCAGCTTCAAATTTATAATCTGCCTTAAATTCTATATGATAGGGAGAGGGTACCAAAAAGCAGGGAAGCCCCCAGGTGAGGGGCTGGGGGAGGAACACCCTTGAGATGGACGGAGTTCATCTGCTATTTAATTTGCATAGCACCAGTGAAGCTTCCCGCTTTATGGAAATGTGTTTCTAAAACCTCCAAGGAGTCAAGCCAGGCATCTCTTCAGATGTTCAATTCCTGAGTCATCTTTACTTTTTCCAGGATGGACTACTGCTTCCACTGAGAACTCCCCAGGCATGTGCGGTCCTTCTGCGTCCCAGAAGTCTACACGGCTGGTCACAGTGAAAGAGAAAGATCACAGGTTTGACAGAGGCTCTGGGGACAGCAGGCCTGGCTATCCGGTGGACTCCCCTGAGAGAGGGGCCTGATGTTTTGCTCTGGAGACAAGCTTGGGTGGAACAGGGTTTCCTCCAGGCTGTGCAGCAGCTGAACGGAGAGGCAGTTCAGCCGAGCGGTTGAGCTATAGACAGCAAGCTCTCTCTCCCCGTGTGTGTGTGTGTGTGTGTGTGTGTGTGTGTGTGTGTGTGTCCAGTATCCACCTTCTACTCCTCTCAGGAGACCCAGCTCCCTCCACTCTCCCCACATTCATCCAGGAAATTGGAGCTTCCTCAAGGGTGCCAGGGCCCTCAGAGGCCATTTCTCTGGGCAGCCAGGCTATGTCATGTCAATAGCCGGAAAGCAGAAGAGCCACAGATCTCAGCCAGGTAGGAGCCTCATGTAGCCTTGGGGGTGTGTGTGGGGGGGCGGGTTCAAAGGCCTGACCCATGAGCTGCTTGTCAAACCCTTTGACCTGCTGGTGTGTCTTTCTTCCGCCTCCCACAGACTTTATGATTGTATTACATATGTGTTTGCTCTGTTCGGTGGCAATTGAGGCATTTGAATTAGAATCACCCATTGTTTCTCCTTCTGGTCTGCCCAGGTCTGTCACCCTGACCTGGAAGATACCCTCAGCTACCTGTTCTGACCCTTTAAATCCTGCCCTCCAGCCAGAGCACAAGCTCTTATCTTCTAGGCTTTGCCTTTCATGGCCCCTGAGAGCAAGCTCAGGCCCTTTCTCCAAAACAGGAAGTTACAGATAGTGAAGTGACATCTTGTTTGTCCCTGTCGCTGGCCTCCCCTGGTAGCCTCCCCCGCTCCCTCCCTTTTTCTGAGCAATGTCCTCTGACTAACTCCCTAGGTCCTTCCTCTCCGGAGCCCCCTTGCATCAACACAGCTGCCTGGACTCCTCCCAATGCCCAACTAGAATTTCCAGAACCTTCCAGACTAGGTGGCCTCCTTCTGACCCATGAACATTCCTCTGAGGCTGGTTCTGTCACATGATTTTTCCCCCCTGAGGATTTATTGCCAGGAAAAAGAATTCCCCAAAGAAACATTGTGATTTCTCATATCAGACAAAGAGAGCCAGACACTATTCACTTCATTGCTGGGATGCTTCAGGGCTACGCTCCTGCTTATGGCAGATGATTCCCAACCTGTGGGTCGTGACCCCCTTGGGGTCAAATGGCCCTTTTACAGAGGTTACCTAAGCCCACTGGAAAACACGGAATTTACATTATAATTCATAACAGTTATGAAGTAGGATATAATTTTCTGGTTGAGGGCCACCATGTGAGGATTGTACTAAGGGGACACAGCATTAGGAAGGTTGAGAGCCATTGCTCTAGTCTATTGCATACAACTGACTGGGAAGATTGCCCAGCTCGCCTAGCCCCGGGACCCACGATCCTGACATACTGTGCACACAGGCACGCGTATGTGCTCACTCATGTATGCAGGGGCACGGCCTCCTCTGCACGAGTGGAGAGGCCAGAGGAGGAGGCCAGGTGCCTGGCTCATCACTCTCCACCTTGTTCCTTTGAGTCAGGGTCTCTCTCTGCACTTGGAGCTAAGCTGGCAGCCAGAAAACCAAACCGTGGATCCCCTCCTTTCCCCACCACCCCACAGAGCAGTGGGGTTACAAGTACGTATGCAGGCATGCGCGGCTTGTTGCCTGGATGCTGGGGATTTGAACCCGGGTTCTCACGTTTGAGGACCAAATATTTGAGATCCTCATGTTTGACCCTCTTAGCCCCAGCCTCTAAAGCCATATCTTAAATAATTACTCAGTCTGGACAGTTAAAAAAACAGTCATCCTACCTTTTCTTACTCACATGTTAATTCCAAGAAAGGGTGCGATGTGAATTTCGTTCTGAAGAAAATTTCAATACAGTAGAGACACTAACACAGATTAAAAAAAAGATACCAAATAAACTCCAAAGGTTCTAACTGTGGCACCACCACCATTAGCAAATACAAAAAGGGTCAGGTAGCAGGTGTGGGAGGCCTCCAAACACCTTGCCCTTCTTGTTGGCTTGTTTGGGAAAAATGGGAACTGAGTGAAAATTCTCCCTTTCTTTCCAGCCTTGACACCAAATCTGTTCATGGGATGAAAACAGCCGTTGTCAGCATCCTTGGGCCTCAGCCACGCCACTGCCAACTGGCCAGCTGTAACCTTGTGGAGGAACAGCATCAGTGTCTGATCACCAAATGGGCCAATGTCAGAAACAGCTTCCTGAGCAAGCGTGGGCACCCGAGATCTCTCAGCCCCCGGCTGCAAAAGGCAGGAACCGACACTCCGTCTATAACCAGTCTTGTTTGCAGTGTCTCCCAGCTCAAGAGAGAGCTCAAAGCACGGGTGATGGTCTAAGGACTGGCTCATGATTCCTCCTTGGTTTCTCTGTCCTCCTAGGAACATTTCCAACCCAAACTAAGGGCAGAATGTGGGGTGAGGGTCCCTTTACCCCGCCTTTGGTAGGATCTCTGCCCTTCCACGGCTCTACCCTGTATTGTTTCCCTTCATCTTTAGGATAGAAGAGAGTCCCCTCTCGCTCCTGCCGCTGGATCGTCCAAGACTCACGTATTTCTGCTCTGGATGGTACAGCCCTTCCAGTCGGGATGTTCCATGCCAGCATGCTGAACTGAATGAGTTAAAGATGTGGGGGTGAATGGGTGAGCCTGGAAACTGAGCTATACCTCAAAGATCTGATACCGCCATAGAAAAGATTACTTATTGCTAAATCTCCTCCCTATATTTACTGATACTCATTGAATGTTTTTGTATACTTAGAAAGTCTCTGGTTTTTTGTTTGTTTTAAATATTTTCTTAGGCTAAGGAGGAGGCAACTCATTTGGTAAAGTGTTTACCCTTTTTTCGTCTCTCTGTCCCCTCTGTCTTCTGTGTCCTGTGTGCCTGGCTTACCTTTTAACCCAGGTGGGCCCTTAGGGAACATTCCCAGGGGTCCCGATTGGATCCCTTTCCTTCTCTCTCTTGGGTGTGACCAATTATTCACCTATTCTCAGGCCATCTTTATGCTATCAATCCATGTCATTTAACAGCAGTAAACCAAGTGTCTAAGCACTAGACGCTGAGGATGAATGATTCCACACATATCACAAGCATGCAGATCCTGTTAAAATAGACCGATGGGCCCTGCTCTCAGACCGTGAGATTTGGCGAATCTGGGAAGGTCCCAGAGAAAGTGCGTTTCAAAAAATTTCACTAACAAGAGAAAAATCTTGTCTGGTACTTGAAACCTCCCCAACTACTCAAAGCTAGTGAAGTTTTGGATCTTGGCCCACAAGTCCTCAACCCTACACAAAGAACTACAGGCAAGTATGAGAGCAGGAGGATCAGCCATCCCCAGGGAGAGGCACACCAACTGGCTAGCCAATGCCAAACGGTCAGGCCTGAAAACATACATACAAGTAATGTTATCCAGACTGAGCAGGTTGCTTTTGTGTATTTTAAAATATGTGTATGTACATATATATGGGTAACAGCAATTTGGGGGAAAAGGAGGCCATGAATTTGAGAGAGCAAGGAGGGGTAAATAGTAGGGTTCAGAGGAAGGGAGAGCAAGGAAGAAATGATATAATTTTATTACAATCTCAAAAAAAACCCAAAAGGAATAACAACATCGATGATGAGGATGATGAGGATGACGATGATGAGGATGAAGTTACCAGGTGATGTTGAAATTCTGGATTATCCATCCCCCTGAGGACTCCCACTGGTCCAGGCACCAGACCCCAAGAAGTACCATCTTCTAAGAAGCACCACTCAGGAATTGTTATAACGGCACACCTCTGCATTTTTCTGTGCTGCACGTAGCAATAGGTGAAAGGCACACTCCCTGTGAATCTGGACTGTGTCTTCCTGGGGTCCTTTAACCCAGCAGGCTGTCATCACAACGACATCTGGCATCGATCTTCGTTTCAGTCCCTCTGAGTCTAGAACAGAGCTAATCACATTTATTTCCATTTGGTGTGGAACAAGCCAACTCTTGGCCAGAAGAGAACATCCAAAATTAAACAAACATGACTGTGTGAAGAGAGAGGAATGGGCAGAAAGGGCAATGGCTTAAGACACCGGGAACGGCAGAATGGAGAGACGGACAAGGGAAGAGGAAATACAGGAAAGGGTAAATAGAGGCGCACCGTCTCCTCCCATGCAAGGTGACCCCACCACCAGCAGATGCCCCACGTCTCACCCAGCAGAGAAGACGCTGGGACCCCAATTTATTTCTAACGGTAATTCATTGTCTTCAACCAGAAATCAAACTTAGTGTCAGGGAAAGGCAACTGCCTGGTAAGGATTCTCCCTTTCAAAAGGTCGTAGTTCTGCAGTCAAGGTCAGTCTGTCTGGAATCCTGTGGACTTGCTGGTCCACAGCCCCTCGAGTAAGCCCTCTGCTCCCATCTGGCCCCTGTTCGGCCTGTCCAAGCCCAAGGGGAAGCAAAAAGAATCAGACATCTTTCCGTCTTCAGGGCTGGTGGCTGAAGCGCCTTTGTTCTTGCTCTAGTTCAAAACCATCAGCTGACAGACGGTGCTGAGAAGGAGGAGGTGGTGACCAGCAGAGAGCTTTCCGACCTTTGCATCCTGAGCTGCAGGGGGTGGCCTGGCCTCCAGGCAAGCTGGGTGGCTCTAGAGGGAAAGTCAAGGCATCCCCTGAAGGAAACTAGCAGGGTACCCTTCAGGCTGTCCACACAAGCCATTCTCGAACCCATTTACTTGCCTGCCAATCTTCTTATCAGCTGAGAGCAGATGAATGTTTGCCTTCGGAGGTTTCTAAACACAGCATAAAATACTCTTTGTTCTAGGCACAGGACCGAAATCCCAGTGGCTTCCTGGAGGATCACAGTGCTAAATCCTGCCTGAGCTGTAGATCGAGTTTAAGGCCAGCCTGAGTAACTTAAGACTCTCTCTCAACACTTGAAGAATAAGATGTTAGGGCTGGTCCCGCAGCTCAGCAGTCGGAGCTGGCTGAACTCGTCTAGCATGACAAAACCCCCAGATCAGTCTCCAGCTCCACACGCGAACAAACAAAACACAGACCATAACACCCGTCCTGTTCAACTTTGCAATCCTGAATGTGTTCTTTTCAGTAAACTCCTTGCTGAAGTCAAATATACTTAGAGAAAAGTAAGGGAAGGAGCAGCAGACTCCTCCTCACTGGGGTGACACACCTGACAGAGTCAAGAGGCAGTGTGTCATAAAACCCAAGCGCCCTCTGTGACCAACAGACAACTACTGTCTCCACTTCTCCCTGTATTGGACAGCTCTCTCTGTTCTTGAACTTTGTATGAATGGGACAATTCAAGGCACCTTCATGGCTGTCTTGAAAATGATATTCATAAGAATCGTGCATCAGATTCTGTATCTCGTTCACTTATTCAGCTTTACATATACTATCATCATATTATATTGTTAGTGGATGAGTTATTCCTGGTCTCTGGTTAATATAGCTGCATGATCATGTTTTGTGTGTTTGAGTGTCCTTGTGTCTTTCTGTTGGGTATGTCCCTTGGGGTAGAATTCTGGCTCATGAGATATAAGCACTTGGTCAGCTGTGGAGGAACCTTGTCTAGAGGTTTCCCACAGTGGGTGTACCAGTGTCTGCTCTTTCTGGCCAATGGATGGCAGCTGCAGTGACACCATTTTTTCTAGCGTGTGTGAGGCTTATTTCTCTGTACATTTTGTGGCAAATCTGGGGCTTTATAGTGGTGGGAGCAAGCTGGGATTTTATGTTGCACTTTGCTGCCCCTACTTTTGGCTAATTGAAAATCTGTGTGTGTGTATGTGTGTGTGTGTGTGTGTGTGTGTGTGTGTGTAGGAATGTACATGCATGTGTGGGTGCTATAGGCCCACTTTGAGTGTTGTTTTTCATATAATGACCACCTGAAAACTTTTCTTTACCCCCTGAACTATCTGCCATCACAAGCATCTACCACCATGTTTTTTCTCAGTATGGGCTCCAGGAATAACAGAACTCAGACCCTCACTTGTGCAGCATGCATTTCACACACTGACCTATCTTCCTAGCTACTGCTCTGAACTACTCACGATGTGGATGTTTTGCATACACTTTGTATAAAAACCTTAATCAGAATTTTAATTGGATCACTTCTCAGCCTTTTGGCTAAGATCAAGTGCAGAATTTTAATTGGAAACACCTCTCTCTTTCTCTCTGTGTCCCTCTCTGTATGTGTGTGTGTATGTGCATGTGTAAATGTATGTGTACGTATGTGTGTGTATGTGTGTGCATGTGTATGCCTGGTGCATGTATGTGTGTATGCAGGTGTGTGTGTGTGTGTTTAGCTTGCCTTTCCACCCTCCTAGCAACAATCTATGACAATGGACATTCTCAGTTTTCATCAAGTCTTGATCATCTCCTTTTTAGAACTTTCTTGTTACAGCTGAGAACATTATATTCCAAGGTCATGCAATGACTGTCTTATGCTATCTTTCACAAATTTAATTATTTTGCCTTTAATATTGAGATTAGCCTTTAGCTGACGATGTGTTGGTGTGAAAGAGAATCAAGACTGAGTATGGTACTGCGTGCCTACAGTCCAAGCACTCAGAAGACTGAGAGAGATTACAAGCTGTCTTGTCCCAATCAACACCACAGTGTTATGAAGACTTTTGTCTATCCTATCCTTTATGATACCTTAAGTTTTCAGAGAAAGAATCCAATTTATTTTACAAATAAGCTAAAATTCTGCTATAGTATACAGGCCCTGGTCTAGATCCCTTTGAAGGAAATTGAACATAGACTCGATAAAATAATGTCTCTTAACTCATGAATATTTATTTGACTGCTTTAATTTCTCTCAATAATAATTCTGTCATCTGTAGTTTTCAATTAAATTAGGTTTATTTCTATGCACCTTTGATGCTATTAAGAATATTTGATTTTTAAGTGTTCCAATCCTTTGTCACTCAGGAGGATCTGTTTGTCCTCTCCTTAAGCTGATTACCGACCCCCCGCGGAGGAGTTAATGCAGCAATTTGAGATCCAAGTCCTCCTGCACAGCCTTCCCTGCATTATTCCCCTCTGCCGGCCAGGCTGCATTTTCTTTCAGCAGTTTCACAGATGCTCCTGTCTTATCCAGTCTACCTGTGAGCAGAGTCCGAGGAAGGCTTTTTTTTTTTTTTGAGCCGTGGTTACTCTTCCTTCTGCTCTGTAGTTTGCATTCAGCTCTCTACAGAATTCCTATTCCTTCTCTGGGGTCTGTTCACTGACTTTGGGAGGTGCGCCTGCGTTCTGAGGTGCTTTTCTGAAGGCTGCTATGAAGCCTCTCTCAGACGGCTCCCCCATTGGTCATCTCTCGTTTATCTCCCGGGTTTGGGGCTGGGGAGAGGGCTCAGCACCGAACTGTTCTCCCAGAGTTCAATTGCCATCCCTCAAGTGGGGCTGACCATCTGCAGCTGCCGGAGGACTCCAGCTGCAGGGGAGCCGCCACCTATGGCCTCCGCAGGCACCTGTACTCACGTGCATATATCCGCCCACATAGCAACAATATACACATAACTAAAAGTAAAAAAATAAATCCTTAAGAATAGTTTCCTGGTTCTTACATAGTGTGCTCGTTGATTGTATTAGGACACCCTGCCTTTTATGTTAAGAGACTCGGGTCTTATTTAATTAGGCTCTTGCTCTATCTAGGTCTAACGTAGAGGATTTGTCTCATTTATTAGCTTCTGATCCAGTGGCATTCTAGCCTCGTAACTTTCCTCATCCAATCGCAAATGACTGACGCTTCCCCAGACCCTCCCTGGTGCTGCCTGGAATTTGGGAATTTTCTTAGTCTGCACTCCAGACGAAAAGGATATCTCAGACTTATAGAGAGCAAGAGTATGTATAATAAAAAAGGCTGTTTGTTACGGTATGATCTCCGTTATTGTCCTGTCTGGTCCCATGTGTGTCTGTCAGTGAAGGAGGCAGAGGTGCTGGGCCCTCTACGCAGAGAAGGGCTGAATGCCTGTTGGCTGGCTTTGGGGAGTGCCAGGCTTGGGTCCTGTCTTAGGTGTGGGGTATTAAGACGCCCTCCTCCATGCTCTGCCTCCATCCTCTGATCCCTAACTCCTCCTCTTTCTTCTTCTTCTTCTTCTTCTTCTTCTTCTTCTTCTTCTTCTTCTTCTTCTTCTTCTTCTTCTTTTTCTTTTCTTTTTTTTTTGTTTGTTTTTTTGAGACAGGGATCCTCTGTGTAGCCCTGGCTGTCCTGGAACTCACTCTAGACCAGGCTGGCCTCGAACTCAGAAATCCGCCTGCCTCTGCCTCCCAAGTGCTGGGATTACAGGCGTGCGCCACCACTGCCCGGCCCTCTTTCTTCTTTTTAACTCTCCGAGTTCTCTTGCATATTTGTTCAGAGTTTATTCTTACCCTTAGTCAGTTTTCCTTGGGAGGAAAGGAGACAGGCCTACATTAGCTTGTCTGAAACAGAAGCCCCTTCAGAAAGTGGCTCTTGAAAGATGTATTTCTGATGATGTGTGTGTACCGGCCCTGTGTGTATGGGCACCCCAGGAGGTCAGAAGTGGGTGTCAGGGAACTGGAGTTACAGGCCGCTGTGAGCCGCCTGAGGTGGATGATAGCAGCTTCCGGGTGGGTGGAAAGATTGGAACTGCCAAGTCATTCCTCCAGGCCCACCAAGTATTTTTGATTTAAATTTACATTTATTATGTTGTACTTTTAACTGAGTGGAAGAGAGTGTGGTTGTGTGTGTGGGATGTGCACACCATGGCCTCCTGTGGAGGTCAGACAGGAGACGGTTCTCAGCCTCCTCTGTGGAATCAAACTCAAGTTAGCAGCCTCTCACAGCGAGTCCTCAGACCACTGAGCCACCTTGCCAGTCGCAAAATATTTTAAGTGAAGGAATTTAAGAAAATGTTTATCTCAAATCCAATGTATTGTATTAAAGAAAGCCGTGCAGTGAACAGGAAATAAAACTTCAGACTGCTTAGGACCTTAGGTCCCTTTCCATGGAAAACTCCAACACAGGAATAGCACATTTCTTCTGCTATGCTGCTCTGCGGGTATGTCAAAACTTTGTGAACCTATAGGGGAGAGCTAAGGAGAAAACAGAGGTGACTGAATTTCTATGAGGGCCTACAGCAGTGTGTGAGCATCTGGTAAAGTAATTGACAGAAATAATGCAGATGGAGAGGGGAGGAGGTCGGTCGTGCAAACATTATAAACGCGAACACACACACACACACACACACACACACACACACACACCAGTTCAGAAAAGAAGGCAGAAACCCACATCCCAAACAGGAAATATAGGAAATACCAACCTAGAAACTACCCACTTGTCTCCTGTAAGCTGCCTGCCTGGCCCGACCTATTTTAAGTCAGTGACGCACGGCCACGCTTTCTTTTTCTGCACCTGAAAGAATGACTTCCATCCCAACTAAGTCCCTGTCAGAAAGCATGGGGTTATTCTTAGACCTGGACACGTAGCTCTTTGATTCATTCTAACCGGTCGCTCCTTACAGGAAGCAGCTGTTCTTACAAACATTCTACCCGGGACTCTGCCGACAGGAGCCTGATGTCCCAGGTAGCTTGCTGGTGTGGAGGCAGTGACCAGGAGGCCAAGAATGGTTCTTGGCTCCCTCATCCACCTGCTGCACTTGCACATGGTCATACTAGGGTGTCCCCACCTGTGTGTGTGTGGGGGGGGGTGGCTAAGCCAAGGGAGTCTTCTCTCACTAGTTCTCTGTCTCTGGAAGGCAGGAGAATGCACTGCAGCCATGGGAGCCCTTGTCTAAAACACTGTTGCTGTATAAGCTGCGTGTCTGGGCGTGTTACTTCTGTGCTTTGGGGGCCACTAGTAAATAAAATAGATGGCAGGAGTATGGCAGGATTGTGATAGCCAATCTAGAAGTTTCTAAATTAGTCACGGGCATGTAACATATACAATGTGAACACATGAACTAAGGATGATTCACACCCAAGCAGGAAGAGGCAGGGCACAGAAAGAAGTTGGAAAATAAACATTGCAGGGTTGTTATGTTTTTTTTTTAAATACTGAATATAAGTATTCTTGGTTTGACATTGTGAATTTTTTGGTTTTTTGTTTTGTTTTTTCGAGACAGGGTTTCTCTGTGTAGCCCTGGCTGTCCTGGAACTCACTCTGTAGACCAGGCTGGCCTCGAACTCAGAAATCTGCCTTCCTCTGCCTCCCAGAGTACTGGGATTACAGGCATGCGCCACCACTGCCTGGCGACATTGTGAATTTTTTATTTTTCTTTTTTTGTATCTGACAAAGCACTATAGTTGTAGAAGAACATCCCATGAAATCCTTCCAATTTTTTTTTTTTTGTATAGCTTAACATGTAAGGAATTAAGTTTTTGCCATTCAACATATATCATATCATCTGGATATATTTAAACATGTATAGAAGTTAAGTTGCTTGATAACAGACCATCCCTTTGAGAGATGGGTTTTCCGTTTGTATAAACTGGTGGGAGGGACTGGTCCTGTAACTGCTGCGGTACAGTGGTTTTTGCCTGCATTCTGTCTTGTATTGGTTACACCGGCTTAACTCTGGAGGCAAAAATCGACTGTTTTCTGTTCACATCAGCCTTAGAAGTGGAACAATGCTCATTTAATGTTGAGAACAAATTTCCGTTATTAAAACCAAAACTCTTTAACGCTGAAAAAAGAAAAGAAGTTATAGTGCTGCTTGTATAATTTAAGATTTATGAATTATCTATTTCTGGAATTCTACACTTAAGAGTTTTGGGTCACAAGTGGCCAGGTGACTGAAGCCCTGAGCCCAGCTAAGCGGGGACTCCTGAAAACCAGGGCAATTCGTGCCTGTGTGGGTTAAGGGAAAGCAAGTTCTCCATGGCGCTGGCGCAGAGGCCATTCAATAAATCCTGTCCATACTGTCGTTGTTGTTGTTGTTGTTGTTGTTACCTAAGTACTGAAAGCATTTTTGTGTATTGCTTCATTTAATCTTTTAAAAGGTATGTACATATTTAACTCATCATCCATCCAGCTTTCTGAAGTACATATTTATTGTGTGTGTATATTTTGTGTGCACGTGTATACATGGGTGCTCATGCATGTGTGGATGTGGATGCATGCAGGGGCCGAAGCAGATGTCAGGCATCTTCTCCTATTGTTCTTCACTGTAAACAGAGTCTCTCACTGAACCTGGTGCTCAGTGACTGGCTGGGCTGGCTGATCAGTAATCCCTGGACCTGCCTGTCTCTATCCTTCAGTGACACACACACACACACACACAGTGACAGGCATACACTATACACATACATAAACACACCACACACATGCAGACATACACCACACACACACACACACACACACACACACACACACACTATACCATACACACAAACATACACCACATACACACACATACACTACACCATACACACAAACATACACCACATACACCCATACACTATATACACAAACACACCACACACACAAACACACACTACACTACCCACACAAACATATACTATATACACAAACATATCACACACTCAAACACATACCACACACCACACACACACACACACACACACACACACACACACACACGAGACTATGTCTTGTGTCTTTTACATGGCACTAGAGGTCAGAACTCAGATCTGTATACTTATACTTGTATGCCTGGCTCTTCCCCTATTGGGCCACTGAAACCCCAGTACACGGCATTTTCCTATGCATCCTAGACTAAACATATAAACACACACACACATACACACACACACACACACACACACATACACACACACGGGTATATATAACATATATGCTTTTACATACAAATGAACAAATATGTGCAATAAATATATTCTTCATATATAAAGCATATATAAACTTTTTAATTTAAAAGATTAACTGAGACATTAAAATCGTAACAAATAGTGGCTGGCATTATCTTTCAGTGGATAAGAGCACGTGCTGCTTTTGCAGAGGACATGGGCTCAGTGTTTAGTACCCATATGGTGTCTCACAACATCTGTACCTCCAGTCCCAGGGGTCAGACACTGTCTTCCCACCTCTACAGGCACCAGGTATGCCTGTGATGCAAATAAATAACTCTGAGTTTAAAAAAATCATAACATATATATGCATATATATGTATATATATAAATACATATAAACTATTGGCATGATGTAAGACATACACTGTGTAGCGTTTAAACCAAATTAAGCATCTATATTTAGATGTTTAACTTAGGAGTCTGTGACACATCATAAACATATTCAAACTCCTTTCTTCCAGATTTTAAAGATACACAGCACTTGTTTGCTTTCTGTTACTCTAACATTTGTGTCAACAGATTTATCAGAAAAAAATTTCAGCCAGGTGGTGGTGGCGCATGCCTGTAATCCCAGCACTCTGGGAAGCAGAGGCAGGTGGATTTCTGAGTTCGAGGCCAGCCTGGTCTACAGGGTGAGTTCCAGAATAGCCAGGACTATATAGAGAAACCCTGTCTCGAAAAAGAAAGAGAAAAAAAGAAAGAAAGAAAAGAAAAATTCATTTTTGGTCCTGGCAGTTTAGATTTCAGCCCATGGTCACAGTGGCACAGTATATCACTGTGGAAACAAGTAGAGGTAGAAAAGGAGGGACCAGCATCCCAGGGTCCCTTTAAGAGTCTCTCAATCAATAACCCATCTTCTCCCCTCTTAAAGTTCCCGCAGCCTCATAGACGCTTAGCCTGAGGACTGAGTCCTTAACACATGTTCCCTCGGAGGACAGCTGAGACCCAGAACAAAGTCCATTGTGTGATGGCTGGATACCACTGTGCTGGTCCCTCTTCCGCTTGCCGTATTTTGCTCGGCTCTTCCTATATTCTAGAAGCAGAAACTTCTCTTGGGTTGGAGATCCTTTCTCTTTTCTAAGGTGCCTCTTTAGTCCCACACATTTCCCTCTCAGCCTTGCCCCAGACTAACCTCACAAATGTGAATGACTGTCATGTTTCTCATTTAGTTCTGGGTACCTGAAAATTTTACTCAGACCCATGGACTTTTGTTGTTCAGTTCTGAAGTATGTGGAGATTTCTCTCTTGACATCCTGGTTTAATTTCTAGTTTGATTCCATATTCTGTACACACACACCTGCATGTGCGTGCATGTGCATGTGTGTGTGTGCTTGCTTGTGTGTGTGTGTGTGTGTGTGTGTGTGTGTGTGTACACCTACACGGGCGTACTTGTGAAGACCAGAGGTTGACATCAGGAATGTCTTTCTGCTAGTCCTCTACTCTATTTCCTGGGAGAGCTTCTCTTACTGACCCAAATTAATCAACTTATCCAGTCTAGCTAGCCAGCTTGCCCCGGTCTCTTCCTCCTGTGCTCTGGGATTACAGGTGGGCCACCATGTACTAGGAAATCCAAACTCTGTTTTATGACCTAGGATGCACTCTACCTTGCTGAGTGTTGCATGGGCCTTTTGAGGCTCTGTATGTTGCTGATGTTAGACAGAATGTGCTAGGGTAGGATTAGATACCTGTCCGTTGCTGATGCTGGGTCCTATGTTCTTGCTGATTTTGTCACCATGGATGGAGACCATGCTTTAGCCATAGTTAGGGAGTGTGCATTTCTTCTTTCAGTTGACTTTTTGCTTCATACCTGTGAGCCTTTGGTGTTTGCTTCATAATACAGCTATCGCTTCTTGGTGGATTAATTCTGTGCTGTTTAATAACATCCCTCTTTGCCCACGGTAACTTTCCTGTAGGATGATTTTATTTAATACAGCCAATCATGCTTCCTTTTTATTAACAATGTTAAGGTACAGTCCTCCATTCTTTTGCTGTGAGTTACTTACATCTGCGAATTCGATGAGTTTCTTGGAAGCAATGTATAGGTGGGTCATCTTTTTAAAACTACTCTGCCAATCTCTGCATTTTGAATGGGTGTGTTTAAACGGTTTACCCTCATGATAATTATCGACCGACCAGGCTAAGTCTGACATTCCGTATGGGTCTGGGCTCATCCTTTCTGCGTCTAGTGTTCTGTTTTCTCTGGTCCTACTGTGTGTTTCTTGATTTTTTTTCAAGAGTTCTATTTGATTTCATTATACTTTTCTTAGACTATAAACTATCTATTGCTTCCTTAGTGATGTTGCTACTTCTGGAAAACATGGAGAGGGGGGCGTTATGGAAAGTGGCTGCTGGGCCTAGCTTTCTAATGCCGGAATGCAGTCGGGAAGAGACAGGACTTCACTGCTGCTTGCTCTGGGTGACAGGTCACCTGCTGATGTCCCAACTGTAACCAGATGTGGTGGTGGTGGTGGTGGCAGATCAGACTAAAAAGACCTTGAATTCTAAGAATGGGGGCAGAAGCCTATATGACCGGGTCTTTATTTGGGCCCTCTCTCCTTGCGTGGACACTAGCCAGAGAGCAAAGAATGTCTCCGAGGATGTTCTTAGCTGAGTCTTTTATTTTTCCCACTGCAAAGCTCTTGAGCCAGGCCAGGTTGAATGGGAGAAAAGAAGAGATGCCGGGAACACTGGCATCATTCCAGCTGCTGTTTCTCAACTCCCGACGGGTTCCGCCAGCACATTTTCTTCTCTTTCCAGCTTTCAAGCACTTATCGCCGTCTGTTGACTGATTTCCAGAGCAGTTATTTGTAGTTTATAAAGGAAGGAGAAAGTATCTGCATTGCTTGGGTCCGGATCCGGAAGTCAGCACTGCTCGTTCTTCATGCTTGGACGTAGTTTGCTCCCTGAGCGATTATCCACGCAGAAAGCATACGCCAGGGCCTCCTGTGATCTACCCCCCACACCCCCTGCTTTCTCAGGAGGGACCGGTCTCACGCATTTCTGTGCACCTGTCCTGCATTGATTCCACAGGATGCTGAATTCCTTTTGAAGAGCTAAGCAGATTGCCACTCCTCTACTGGACAGCAAGTTGATCGCTAGCGTTGCTGCTGGTCAGCATTTTCTCGGAGGTTCCCTTCCCTCGCCCTGGTTTTCAGTAACGTTTTCCTTCTTTTATCTAGAAGGAGGCAATCTTGGAGTGACTGGAGCTTTCTTAATTATGAATGTTTAGCTGTGCTATCCAGCTTGTAGCTGGATCCTGCTTGTTTCTGTCTTGGACTCTTGCCTGCCTTGGGATGGGCTTTCCGCCCAGTGACTCACGGAAAGTGCTATATTAAAAACTTGGAGTTAGTGGTTTAAATCAACCAGCAAAGACATACTAGAAAAACACACCCTGCCAGCTGATAGAGCCCCCAAGCCCTGCTGGGGGGTGGGGCAGGGATTCTGCCTCTGTGTGTTCCCCTCACCATGGTAATCTTCTCATTTTCTTTCTTTTTGGTAACTAGAGGATAGGGGAGGGACAAATCAAATTTGTTGAATGTTTTTTTTTTCAACCTCACAGACAAAGTTTAGAAAAGGTAGGCTAGATTTAATGTGCCACAGTGTCTTCTCTTTTGTGTGCCCTGCTACTTGTCCCTATGATTTTAAAGACTTCCATGAAGCGAGCTTCCATGAAGTTAATTTAATAAAGTATTGATACATACAGAAAACTCTGTGTGTTTGCCTGATTTTGGTTTGTATCAACATGATCATTTATATGTGATAAATAGTATAAAAGTGCACACACACACACACACACACTCACCAAATCTAAGCCATTGGTCTTGGCAACAGGCATCTTTAACCATCTCCCTGTCCCTCTTAAAATGTTCAGGTATGAAGTGTAATAAGCATAGTAAAACATACCTTTAGACATGTAAAAATAGCTCAGTCAGGATCCCACTACACCCAAGACTACACCTGATAACCAGAACTCAGTCACATCATTTACCCAAGATACCCAGGCACAACCCTAGAACCCTGTTGTGGATGGGCCTGTTGCTATTCTTGTGAACCAATCGCCTAATGAATAAAGGAGCCAATCACTGGTCGAGCAGGAGGGACTTCCGGGTTGGATGGAGGAAGAGAGGAAGCAGGAGAGAATTAGGTTCTTTTGGACGGGGATAGTGTGAGGACAAGATGTAATTACTAGTGTCTCCCAGTTTCAATAGCAGATCCATCTGGCTTTGCCACCTGAGGATTTAGAGTCAATAAAGCTTACAAGATTAGGATTGTAGTTGTTGTGCCCAGTGATTGAGTTACCTTTGTTTCTAAACTAAGTTTGTGTGGCATTTTCCTTCACACAGAGGCTCATCTGATTTCAAGAGAGAAAGGTATAGCGGTAAAGCATGGGTTTGCCTGAGGTGCTCCACAAAGGCTGTGGGGGATTTGAAGCATGGGGCTTGTGTGGTAGACATCTGCCAGTGGGAACTTTCGAGCTGGGTAGTGAGTCAGAGTCTCCACGAGATATAAACAGGTTGGCCATTGCCCACCAGTGCATGGCTGGCCAGGCCACCGGGGCAGAGGCACAAGCACGGAACAGGCAGGTTCTTTTTAAACTATTTCCCCTCAACAGAACCCCATGGCTCCCACTGGCTAGTATATAAGCAGAGTCCAAAAGCAATGCTCTGCTTTATACATCTGGAGAGAAGCCACCATAATCTGCCTAGGCTGGAGAGCCTTCCCCAGGATCCTGATCCTCAAGTCAGAGACTTCTGTTAGAGACTGACCTGACCTTCAGCTCAGATATGTCAAATGGGTGAGCAGCCTTGGGCAGATAGACCATGGCTAGGAATCAGAGTATGAACCTGTGTGATGACCCTCAGGATAATGAAGTTATACCAACTGTGCATACACACACGAGCACACACACATACATACACAAAAATGCACACACATGCACATACATACACACATGTAAACACATACATAAAATGCATATACATACGTGCAAGCGCGCGCGCGCACACACACACACACACACACTATGCCTTCTTGCTTGCAACATGAAGTAAGATATTGTAAGGTACACTTTATGTTTTCCTTGTCTTGGAATCCCTTTATTTCTGTGACCTATACGTTAAAATTACTAATTTAAAGACATTTCTACCTTTTTCTGGCTCTTCATTCAAAGTTTATTGTTTGAAAGTAGGGTTACAGAGATGCCAATAAATTCTATATTCTATTTTCTGTAGGAGCAGTTTGCTTTAACCTTATCAAAGAATTAAATGAGTCAGCTCAGACAACCAACCAGTCAATAAACTTTTTCATTTATTTTTTTTTTCAGCTTAAAATCTGGATGACTAATTAAAAAAAAAAAACAACATTTTTTTCCTTTGTAAAAGTGGAAGCAATTTGGGTGACTTTAAGTTACAGCAGCTTGGGAGACTCAGAGTCCTCTAAAACCTTAGCAGGAAAAGTGATTATAGGAGTTTACACAAAACTCATTCAGTCTCCCAGTTCCCAGAAAGGCATCACATGAGCTGGGGAGATGATGGCTTCCATCTTATTCTGAAATTACTGTTTGCCCTGCTGACTCCCAAGACAGTGGACGAAGAAAAAATAACTACCATAAAACAGGGAAAAAGCCATTTTTACCTTCTCTTGTCTTAAACAAGCCGAATATTAATAATAATCCCAAACTGCTGCCAAAGAAAGCAGCTTTCCTCCTGGTTTCTTTTGAAATGAACCTCCTTTACTTTTTTAAAAACCTACAAATGGAGATCTGGAAAGGGAGGGATTGGGTAGTTTCGAAACTCAGAGGATGTAAACAAGCGGGTGACCCTTTCCTCCCCAGGCCTCTAAGTAAATAACCCCAGGCCATAGTCTTCTCTGCTCAGGTCTTCCAGGGGGTGGGGACTGAGGAGGCCAGGGGCAAAGGTGGGGCTGGGATGCTTGGCAGAGGGAGTGGAGGACAGGAAGAGAAGGAGGGAGTCATGTGAGCCCCCTGCAAGTGCACATAATGTCTCACACACACACACACACACACACACACACCATGCACAGTAGATTCAAACTCAAGAATAAGACGGAGGAAGGAGGGAGAGAGGGAGGAAGGGAGGGAGGGAGAGAGAGAGAGAGAGAGAGAGAGAGAGAGAGACTCTACAACAAAAAAAGCAAACAAACATTTGTTTCCTGGTTTGACGTCAGCTCCCAGCACTGGCTCCGAATCACACACAGCAATATTGGGCCTCTGCCCGCTCAGCAGGCAGACCGCTTATCCCGCCAGCAACAGGCTTTTAATAAAACAAGACGTTGTCCCTTTACTAAGACCATCCTGGGGATGGATTCCTTTTCTCGCCCCACCCCCCACCCCCGGTGAAATATCCTTCCACCCCCCCACCCCCAGCGGCAGTTCCTGCAGAGGCCCCTCTGGCATTCCCAAGGGCTCTGATCTCTGCTGTGTCTCCAAGGTTCACACCCACCTACTGCAGCTTCTATTTGTGTTCCGCCTTCACAGCCCGTCTGCCTATCCAGGCCCTGGTCTCCGGCACTCTGGTATTGGTAGCTGAAAACTGGATGTACACAAACTAGGAGGAAGGCAGTCATTATCTGACCTCATAAGAGACCAGCTTAAAAGACACCAGTAGGAAAGGCCCGACAGCCTGGATCTCGTCTTCAAATCTGCCATGCTCAAGTGTGGCTTCAGACTCACTTCTGTATCTGTGGCTAGGTTCTCAGCTTACAGTGCAAATAGCAGGTTGCTTATAGACCAGTTAAGTGTTGAGCTCCAAAGGCACTGAGAATCTTTCATAGCACGGTCTTCTGGAGCACCAATGTAACCGCCAGGAGTGAAGGCCTGCGTGTGGAGCCTCGGGAGACCCCTCCGGGTTGGGAGGAGTCTGCTCTCCATTCCCACACTTGTGTTTGCTTCAAAGGTTTTGGGAGGAAATGGACGGAATGAGTGCTGGGCACCCTCTCGTGCCTTCTCTCACTCAGAGATGTTCCTTGGCTTCGGAAGAGAAAAGAGAGAAGAAATCAGTGGAGGAACATCTGGGCAAGTGGATGAAGCCAGAGTCGGGAATTTTGTCTCCTGGAGCGCAGCCCAGATCCACCCCTCAGGACAGCAGGGTCCTGGCAGGAAGCAGGGTGTACCAGCCAACACGGGAGAAGAGCATGCTGTAGAATCCTAGCCAGGGTGGCCAGAGAGCTGTTCAAATGGCAACTTCAGATGGAGGAATGCAGAAAGCCCCAATAAATCCAAAACCCCACAAGGATAGAGCCCAGCACACGAGCACCAGCTAAAGAATGTGAGCGGAAGGAGCGGCTCCGAGGGAGTAGGCTGGGTTCCCTGGAGGACTCCCCGGAGTCGAAGGGAATCTGTGCTGTTAGCAAGAGAACCAAGGTCAGCCCGGGACAGAGCCCTCCACCCTTAACCACCACGCTGCTCTGCCCAAGATAGCTGGGGCAGGGAGGGAACTCTGTGGACACCTTTCCAACACGATTCAAAACCAATGCACCTGGATCTCCATTCTTGGGCCCAATGGGAGAGCAAAACTGCTGAGAAACTATTTCAGAGCAGGGGAGGAAAAAGCTGTGGGTTCCAGACTGTGGGAAGAATGATGCCCAGCACGGAGCAGTCCTGTACAACTATAGTAAGTGACCAGAGAAGAATCTGATTCCAAGAAAGACACGCACACATAAAATTCAGCCCAGTAGGGCAGCTGGGCAGAGTGGAGGGGTGACCCCCAGGTCAGTCACCAGGTGTGGATAACCCATCTGGACGGCCGGGTGGTGTCAAAGGTTAAGGTCAAGGCTAATTAATTACCAGCTCTTAGACTGCGAAGCGGGGTGGGGGATGGCAGACAAGAGCTAAGAATGCACAGGCTGTAGTGACAGGGAAGGCAGGGACCGCGCAGGAAGCTCGGGGCTCACCCACATCCACTCTTCTCAGGTCTGTCGGGGGCTGCAGGGAAGGGAAGCACTGCCTCTCCCATGGCAACAGGCAAGGTGGGGAAGGCTCCTCTTTAAGAATTAAGTTTACTCTGCTCAGTTAGCCATAAGGCCAGTTCTCAGACTGAGGTACCCGGTCCATATTCTGGGGTCTCTCCTCATCCCAGCTTTGCCACCCTGGGGGGGGGGGGACAGCCTGCACCTCCCTCTGGCTTCCATGAGAAGTGGAGTCCTGCTGATGGTACCGGCTCTGAATGAACCCAGCTGTGTTCATAGCCAGTGGGTCTAAAGACTTTGCTTGAGAAAACATCCTCTGAGTCAAAGATTCTTTTTGGCAGGACAACTATGAGTTTTAGCCTGTGTCCAAAACAACAAAGCAGGGTGGGGGACGGTGGTGGGGACTTGTCATACACGCCGGGCCTGACTCTCGTGTTCATGTACTAGCTGTGGCATCAAGTTCTACGATTGGTTTCCTTGCTTATTTATTCAAGAAAATCATAACTCCTGCTCCCAGGGCTGTCAAGAGGTCTGGCTGAGATTATTTCTACTCAGGGAGATGCTTCGAGGAGTGTGTGTGTGTGTGTGTGTGTGTGTGAGAGAGAGAGAGAGAGAGAGAGAGAGAGAGAGAGAGAGAGAGAGAGAAAAGGGGCAGGGGAGGGGGAGGAAGAGGGAGAGAGAGACTTTACAAGCAATTGATCACAATACATTTTTTACATTTTTATTTTATTGATTTTTTTTTTTTTTTTTTTTTTTTTGTTTTGAGACAGGGTTTCTCGGTATAGCCCTGGCTGTCCTGGAACTCACTCTGTAGACCAGGCTGGCCTCGAACTCAGAAATCCACCTGCCTCTGCCTCCCAGAATGCTGGGATTACAGGCGTGCGCCACCACCGCCGCCCGGCTATTTTATTGATTTTTAAGACAGGGTCTCATATAACTGAGCCTGGCCCAGATATTTCTATGAAACCAACAATAACCTTGAATTTCTGATCCTCTGACTTCATTGTCCTAGTGCTGGGGCTCCAGGTGTCTACCACTATGATTGCTGTATGCAGTTCCAGGGACCGACTCCAGAACACCATGTCGGTTAGGCCTGTAGCCTCACACTGACACAAAAAGAAAAACATCCATTTTTAAATTTCTTTCTTTCCAGTAGTTGTCTATAATGATGGGCTTACAGATGAATGTCTTCTTTGGGGGGGAGGCCGGGACACAAAGACAGAGACAGACAGTAAGAAATTGGCTCTAGGGCTGGAGAGGTGGTACTGTTAAAAGTACTTGCTGCAGGCTGGAGAGATGGCTCAGCGGTTAAAAGTACTGACTGTTCTTCCAGAGGTCCTGAGTTCAATTCCCAGCAACAGCCCCCCCACACCCCTACCGGATGGCTCACAACCATCTGTAATGGGATCTGATGCCCTCTTCTGGTGTGTCGGAAGCTACAGTGTACTCCTATACATAACATAAATAAATATATCTTTTAAAAAGTCCTTGCTGCTCTCGCAAAGGGCGCACACTCTGTCTGCAGCACCCGCATCTCAGTGACCCACGACTGTTTGTCCCTCTAGCTCCAGTGTATCTGAGGCCCAAAAATGCCCACATTCACATGCATGTCCATGTGCATAACTCGCAGACACACAGACACACAGAGAAGTAAAATAAATCTTTAAAAGAAATGGAACGGGTATCAAACAAAGGCACGGCAGAGTGTGCTCCGAGAGTCACAGTGGGTCTCTTATGCTGCTGGAACTCCGTGCTGCCTGAAGTAGAAACAGGAAATGATTATGTCAGCCTGGACCAGATGTGGCTCTTCAGAGGCTATGGCACCTGTCCATACATGCTGCATGGGTGTCAGGTTCCAGAGAGGCCTGACTCCACCTTCTAAAACAGCACATCTCTTGCCTCTCCCTCGCAAGACCACGGAGAGGAAAATCAGTGTGCCCAGATGACTTGGGCCCTCAGGGGAGACGCAAGGCTTGAAGGTGGGCATCAACAGGCAACACCTGCCTTTTCCAGAGGCCCATGGAGAAGACTTCTGCCCCTCCACGGGACTTAGATTTCTCCCTCCTTCCTCCTTTCTTTCGGTCATCTTTCGGAGTTAGGTTGTTTGTTGGAATAGTTTTCACACGGGACAGCCAACAGGAGCACTTTTCTTCAATGCTGCGGGACTAGCCGCTGTGAGGGGGCAGAGGAAGGGAAGAAAGGTTTAAAATGTGGTAGGATGGCGGGGCTGGAGAGAAGGACTGGGAGTTGCGGTGGTGCGTGCTGCTCTCTCAGAGGACCAGGATTCGGTTCCCAGTTGTGGGTGGGTCACAGCTGCTTGCCACTCCAGCACTAGGGGATCTGAGATCCTCTTCTGGCCTCTGGGGACAGCTGTGCTCAAGTGCATGAACTCCACCCCCCCTCCCCTAAAATCATCAAAAACAACCTTACTTTTGAGAGGAGAAAAGCCAGAGAGGAGCTAAGCATACCCAGGGACCAAAATCAAGGTGATATTTGGAGTCACCAAGGAAGATGAGGAATGGTAGCGGGGACGAGAGGGGAAAAAAAGAGTGTAAAACACACATTCTTTAGACTAATGGAGCCGACATGGATCAAACACGTAAATGTAAAAACTGAAACTGAACGGACAAGAAGAAAATATGTTTTCTTCATGCTGTAGGGAGGAATGGTTTTAATGTACACACACAAACACAACACTGAGAAGGGTAAAGACTGGTTGAAAACTCTGGGCTGGGAAGATGGCTCACATACAGTTTGAGGAGCAGAGCTCAGGTCCCAGGGGCCACGTCTACGTCAGTGGGTGTGACGGCCCACCTGTAATCTTAGCACGCAGAAGGCAGACACGGAGGAGCTCCGGGGACATGGTGGCTAGCGACGGAGAGCTTGAGCTCTGAGACCCTGTCTCAGAAGTGCAACGGCAGAAGTTGTCATTTAATTTAGCTGAGGATTGGCAAGAGTGGAGCCCATCATGGAGGGAAGAAATGGCGGAGGTCACAGACATCTGGGACTCCCGAGTGTGAACAGACCAGGGGGGCAGATAGCAGCAAATGCCAGTCCACCATGCCTTCTCCTTTCCTCTCTGTATTCAGTCTGGAATGCCAGTCCATCAACGGTACGGCCTACCCCAGGGCGAGTCCTCCCTCTGCAGCTCACCTTCTCTGGAAACATCTTCAGAGTCACACTGAAGTTCATCCAAGCTGACACTGTAGGGCAATCATCACCATCCCCGGAGCCGATCCACAATCAGAAGCACCCAGGTAAACCTCCCTGCAAGTTATTAAAAATCACTATCTCAGACAACCCACAGAATCCCTAGCTTAAAGACTGTAATAAATCAATTGGAAAAAAATACAACAACAACAGCATAAGCATCCACCATAAACACAGGCAAAGAACTGAGCTGAGGAGATGTAACACCTTAGATCTCAGCGGCCATCCCTGGTACCCGAGGTCCGGGGACTGGAGTACAATATCATGTGCGTTAGAAGAGAGGCTCAACACTACAGAACAGAAGAAAAAAATGTAACTGAAACCTAAACCAAGGCATCACTCTCCACCTTCGGGACTGTCAAATTTTCCTATGTGCCTGTCTTAGTCAGGGTTTCTATTCCTACACCAAACAGCACGACCAAGAAGCAAGTTGGGGAGGAAAGGGTTTATACAGCTTACACTTCCACACAGCTGTTCATAACCAAAGGAGGTCAGGACTGGAACGCAAGCAGGTCAGGAAACAGGAGCTGATACAGGGGTGCTGGAGGGCCAGGGAGGGGTGCTGCTTACTGGATTGCTTCCCCTGGCTTGCTCAGCTTTCTTTCTTATAGAACCCAAGACTAACAGTCTAGGGATGGCACCTCCCACCCTTGATCACTAATTAAGAAAACTAGTTTCTCTGTGATAACTGCAACTTGTGTCAAGTTGATACACAGCCAGTATCGTGCCATATCCAAAATGTCTGGAAACTGCATCTTTCTGCCTGCTGCTTGCTAGTACAATGGAGCAATTATGGCGGAGCATGATTTATTTGACAGTATCTATCAAAACTACGGAGGCTAATCTCCTACCTGAGAGCTCAGCTTCTGAGACCTGACAGCGAGGTGTGCTCGAGCAGGTGTGAGCCTTGTGCACCCACAAAGCTCTTTAGGCAGCGTCGTCTGCACTCACTGAAGACTAAACACAGCCCCGAATGCCTGACATTCTGAAATTGGTTAAACAAACAGTGGCGCAGCACGCTGTCCCTCAAGTAACACACTAAAGTGTCCTGCCTTGTGTGTGTCAAAAACTGCGCCATCGGATCCTGGGAAATATGACCGCAGTGGAAGAAAAACAAATTTTCAAGAGGCAAGAGGCCGGGGCCAGCAGGGTGGTTCATTAGATAAAGTCACTTGCCACAAAAGCCTGGTGGCCTGAGTTTAAGGCTCAGGAACCCACATAGAGATAGAAGGAGAGAAATGACTTCATACAATCTTCCTCTGCCCTCCACACACATGTGGTGGCATACAAATGACATCTCCCATGTCATACTGACACATAATGCATAGTCATGTATTTAAAAATGGCAGGCAGAGGCAGGAGGGTCCCTTCTCTGCACTCTGTCTGGGATCTTTTGTTTGTACAATGTGTACAGGTTGTCTATTAAAATACTTTTTTAAATATAAAGTATAAAACCCACATCTTTTTTCTTCAGGGGCAGGCAGATTCTACAGGCCAGTCACTAAACATTCAAGTTCACGCCATCCACTTAGATTTCTATCGGGACACACTGCTGGGTAAGTCCAAGGAGTAGGGTCAATGGAGAAGTTCCTTCTTGTTGTCTGGGAGCCAAGCCTCAGCTCTGTATGAGTTAAGTACACAATAACAATCTTTCAGCCACTCTGCCTCCTCTTAGGGGGGAGCAGAGGAGAGTGTGGTGTTAAAAACTGAACTAACCAACAGATGCCACTGCTGGCCAGCCTCGAGCATCGGAGGTGTTAACTGAGGATGAGTGTGTTTATGGCTGGGGCCCTGTTCAAAGCTCAGGGTCTCCTCATCACACTGCTCAGTCCAGGTTAAAAATAAAAACCCTACCATTTGTCCGTCTTGCCCCGCTCTAAAAACAGCACCATAGAGGCTGGGTCCTTGAGGGAGGACAAACCTGCCGTGGCCCTGACAGCTTCTTGTCAGCCATTGTAGCTTTGTGCTCTGCTGCAGCGTCAATACACTCAACCGCTGGCCTCGGAATCCGCCTTTGGACTCAGAGCACTTGTGGGTGACTTCTCTGTGCCAAGCCCCAAGCAGGATGGCCTTGGAATGCCCTCTTTGGTTCCTCCGGCGAAAAGTCTAGAATGGAGATCAGAGCCACTCCGGGTTTCATGGGATGGCTGGCTGGTCGAGCTTCCAGCTGTCATCCTGTGAAAGAGGCAGAGGACAGGCTGTCAGGGGCCTGGCCAGCTGCCTGTGGGTGTCAGCAGTGAATTCCCTTGCCCCTGGGCTCAAGCACTGGCTTTCCTGGCTTTCTAGTGCTAGCTGGTCCCTGTTTGCTTCTCCCTTGTCTGTCTTCCCTCTGGACCCGTCCAGGAGGTGAGTGCTGGTCAGCTCTTTAAGCCCAGAGCTGACCCTGTTCTGCCACAGCCTGAGAAGGTAGGAAAAGAGTAGAGGGGAAAGTTCAGAGATGAACACGCAAAAGGCTGTGGGGAGAGGCCTGTATAGTCCACCTGAACTCCATTCAACCAGGACAACACATCCTAAACAGCCCACTTTCTTAGAGGGGAGAGGAGGGCACTGCATAAGGACCCATACAAGGTCAGCAGGGACCACACCTCAGTCCCTGCCCTCTCCTGTCTTGGAGCTGGGTCACAGGAGAGACATGGCGCACCTCCAGGCCTCCTGTGTCTCCACTTTAATAAACTTTCTCTATCCCTATAACTATTTGTGTGTCTCTGTATCATTCATTGTAAAGAGAGAGTACCAGGAATGTGGACACTCCAGCAGTTACCCGCTAGAGCAGTGGTTCTCAAACTGTGGGTCACGACCCTATTGGCGGTCGTATATCAGATATTTACATTACAGTTCATAACAGTAGCAAGATTACAGTTATGAAGTAGCAACGAAAATAAATTTAGGTTGGGGGGGGTCACCAGAACATGAGGAACTGTATTTAAGAGCCACAGCATTAGGAAGGTTGAGATCCACGCCAGCCAGTGACAGAGACACACAGATGCAGTATCTTAGTTACTTTTTCTGTTGTCGTGACAAAACACTATGACCAAGGTGGCTTGTTGAAGAACGCTTTTATCTGGGCATACAACTCCAGATCGCTAGAGTCTGTGGTGCTGGAGCAAAGGCAGAGCAGCAGCAACTGAGAGCTCACATTGTGATCCGCACGCAGGAGGCAGAGAACATTCTGGAAATGGTGAATCTCCTGAAGCCACAAAGCCCACCTCTAACAGTGCCACACATCCTCATCCTTCCCAACCAGTTCCACCAAACTGGGGCCAGGTATCCAACCATTAATCCTAAACAGCCATCCAGACTCTTTAAAGATGAGCTTGCTACTAAGCTGGCATTCCCACTATAATCCCAGCAATGAAGAGGCAGAGGCAGAGGCAGAGGCAGAGGCAGAGGCAGAGGCAGAGGCAGAGGCAGAGGCAGAGGCAGAGGCAGAGGCAGAGGCAGAGGCAGAGGCAGAGGCAGAGGCAGAGGCAGAGGCAGAGACAGAAGGATCTCTGTGAATTTGATCTTTGAGTAGTTCTACAAAGTGGGTTCCAGTAGAGCCAGGGCTACATCATGAGATTCTGTCTCAAAAAAAAAAAAAAAAAAAAAAAGGAGGGAGTGGTGGGCTGGAGAGATGGCTCAGTGGTTAAGAACACTGGCTGTTCTTCCAGAGGATGTGAGTTCAATTCCCAGCACCCATATGTCTGTAACTCCAGTTACAGAGAATCCAACACAAACAGACATACATGCAAACAAAACACCAATGCACAATCAATAAATAATAAATAAATAAATAAATAAGCAACACCCATATTTAGTGGTGAAAGAAAGAAAAAGATGAGCTACTAATAAATGCCAAGTGGCCTGAGATAGTTCCATGAGACTGTGAGCACGTGGTGGCCACTGGGGACTTTGTGTGTGCCTATTTGTGTGTGTGTGTGTGTGTGTGTGTGTGTGCCTATTTGTGTGTGTGTGTGTTCATATTTACAAATGCATGTATAAATATGAGTGTTCACGTGTGAATGTGTGGTGTTAACAAGTATGTATACACTTGAACCCCAAGAAAATAAGAACATCCCCACGGCTGCCCACATTGCTCCTGGTCTACCTAGAATCCTGTTGTGGATCCAGTCCTCCAATGTTTAGATAAAAACCAGGAGAAGACAGCTGCCTGCTGTGTCAGATCAAACATCTGGGTGTCCAGAGTGACCATCTGAGCCGCTGTCTGGAGCAGAGGTGCCGTCAGTGGGCGTGTGGTAGTTCCCTTCATGGACATGGAGATAGCTTTCCATTCTCTCTGGGCTACTGTGGGCAATTGGTTTGTACTTGAATCCTGGCTCAGTCTCTCTTTCTCTCTCTCTGAATGCGTGTCTCTGTGTGTGTGTGTGTGTGTGTGTGTGTGTGTGTGTGTTGGTGTTGGGTACAACTCATTGCCTTTAGCTGGGCAGAAGGCACCTTCCAGCATTTCTGGTTAAGCCCAGAGGAGAGAGAGAGAGAGAGAGAGAGAGAGAGAGCATTCTGAAAAGGAAGAGGAGAGAGGGGGGAGGGTTCTTAAAGGGACCTGAGAGAAGCCTTAAAAAACAGTTGAGGTGCAGAATAGTCTGCTCGCGAAACCGTTTCTTTCCTGGAGGCTAAAACTCACGGGCAGGTAGCCAGCAGCCACATTAGGATAGGAAATGTAATCTGTTTATAATAAGTTTGCAAACTGCCTCTCATTGGTGCCGAGCACGCAGAGGGTTTCACAACCCATGGCGGAGCGACCCTTGCCTGCTGTCCGTGGCAAAGCTCACCCAAGCTGGCAAGTCGCTGTGAGGTGCAGCGTCCTGCACACTTCCTTGCTCAGCCATCTCTATCCCTCTGGAGCAGATAAACACGTTACCACAGACGACAGCTGGAGTGGCTGAGCGCCAACCCCAGCTGCTTCTCCCTCCGCGGCTGCTGCCTGAGGGCAGCTACTAAGCAAAGAAGCAAATTGACCCTGGAGGTCAGAAGGCACCCCTCAGGTTCCACAGTCCCACTGATGCAGGAAGTTGGGTCCCCTACACCAATATCCTCCTGCAGGTCGTGGGCTGAGCAAGGCAGCAGCCTGGGCAGCTCCCTGTGTAGTCAATGCTTGCCTTGCTTCCCAGAACAATGGAGAATGAGAACAGCAGCCAGGACTTCTTAGGCAGTTGCCCTGGGCCTGCTAGCATCTAAGCACTTTGAATGCTTTGTCTTGGGGAACTGAATCAAATCTCCAGGGAGATGTTAGTCACCATTTTGTAAATGTGGAAATGGAGGTGTAGAGGCCTCCAACAATATGCCCAAACTCTCACAGTCAGTGGAGTCTGGCCTTGAGCCCAGGTTTTCCCAGTTCCAGAATCTAAGCAGCTGCCATGACCACCACCCTGCTTCCACCCTGATCCCCAACACCTTTCACGGAGAAGGCCACAGCCTGGGTCATCCCCAGCTAAACATCCTGGAACTGACACTGGACTGTCTAAGATTGATTCTAGAACCTTTATCAGATCTCCTCAAGCTCTGATCCCCAGAGGACAGTCTCACTTCAAAACTGAGGGAACAATGAATCCCACAGCTGTAAGGAGGGTAAAAGCAAAGAGAATGGAACCTCACAGGTCTGCCTTACCATTCAGTGCTCACCTCCCACTCACGTCGGGCCACCTGCTCAACCTCCAGCTTGCCAGTGCCCCATCTAGACGCAGAGAGCACTGAAGGGCTCACCACTCCCATGACCTGAAGCTCTAGGGACCACATGTGGCTGTCTTTCTAACTCTACTGCCATTCCTGGTGGGGATGCCCCTGAAGAGGGGTGTGGTGGAAAGGGAGGGGGCGTTCAGGATGTGGTGGCAGGTTCCCGAAAGCAGGGCAGTGAGACTCTCCACACAGCCTCGGTCAGAGACTCCTTCCCTAGGCCTTCGTCTGCCCCCACTGTTCATGGGTGCTGTGCAAATGTGCAAATTACCTCTAAGATACACTGTATTCTAAGAAATGAACACAGTTAAAGACACAGGCTTACAGAAAGGGGAAAAATAATCCCTTGTCTTCTTTAAAGCCAGCATTCCCCAAAATGCCTCCTAGTCCTTTTCCTAATAGGTCTGTCTTCTGACCTCCAGGGTTGAAACGACACCACGTCTACACGAAGGCCACTGGCCACTCCCTATCCATTCACCTAGTTTTACTTGACCTTTGTGACAGGTGTTGCTAACTAATGTCGCATGTCCATTCCTGGTTTGTATCATTCTGCTTCAGTGCTTGTTGGCTGCTGCAGGAGAGATCCCCAGGTCCCTCGTCATCTGAGAGAACAGGCTCACTGAATAGAGGCTGAGGTTGTTTGTTTGTTTGTTTGTTTGTTTTGAAGGAAGGAAAGAATTTGCAAACTCAATGTGTGTTCTAGCTAGGTCTGATTTCTTTTCTTTTCTCTTTAGATTTAGTTGTTTTATGCATATGAGCCTGTATGTATGTGTACCACATGCCTGCCTGGTGCCTTCACAAACCAGAAGAGGGAATCAGGTCTCCTGGAACTGTGATCACAAAGAGTTGTGAGCAACCATGTAGGAGCTAGGAATTGAACCCTGCGTATTCTGCAAGAGCAACAAGTGCCTTTAATCACTGGGCCAACTCCAACCCTACTAATTTTAATTGTCAACTTGACACAGCCTGAGAAGGGAGATTTTTTTTGTTTGTTTGTTGTTTTGTTTTGTTTTGTTTTTCAAGACAGGGTTTCTCTGTATAGTCCTGGCTGTCTTGGAACTCACTCTGTAGACCAGGCTGGCCTCGAACTCAGAAATCTGCCTGCCTCTGCCTCCCAAGTGCTGGGATTACAGGCATGCGCCACCACGCCCTGCTCCCAACACCACCTTTTCTTTTCTTTTCTTTTCTTTTTTTTTGAGACAGGGTTTTTCTGTGTAGTCCTGGCTGTACTGGAACTCACTCTGTAGACCAGGCTGGTCTTGAACTCAGAAATCTGCCTGCCTCTGCCTCCCAAGTGCTGGGATTACAGGCGTGCGGGCGAGAAGGGAGTTTTAATTGAAGGGTTGCACAGATCAGATAAGAGCACACCCATGGAGATTATCTGGTTAATTTTTTTAAAAATTTTCTATATTCTTTGTTTACATTCCAAAGGCTTTCTCCTTTCCCATGGTTAATTGATGTAAAAGATCCCAGCCTACTGTGGGCAGCACCATCCCCTGGGCCCATCCATACTCCTGGGCTGTGTAAGAGAACTAATGAAGCACGGATTAGCCAGCAAGTAGTATTCTTCAGTTTTTCTGCTCCAAATCCCTATTTGAGGTCCTGCCCTGACAACTTCCTTCAGTGATGGACTGTGACCAATAGGAAAGAAGGAATTATAAAATATGAATAAATGCTCAAACACAGCACACTGAGAGAAGGGTCCAGGTGGCGATGAGTGCATGTTGGTACTTGCATTGATCACCTGGCATTGTAGAGCAGGTAAAGCCAACCTAGGATTTTTTTTAAGAGAAACAATATTTGTCTTAGGAGGTGAAACAGAGATTAAGTGAAAAGGACTTTTTGGACAAGTACCCATAGGAAAGAGGAGAACTTCCACTTCCAGGAAGTCGAAGACATCCTCTCCCTTCCTACTGCTGAGCGTCACTAAGAAGTGTGCACACTATTACACAGGGGAAATGCAAAAAGCACTGGAAGGGAACGGGAAGACAGGCTGGCTAGAACCTGGGAGCCAGGGGAGCAGCACGGCCTATCACTTTCTGCGTTCATGTTGGCTCCCGTATCACAGGTGTGGAGCTGCAGAGGACTGCCAGCCCAAGCCTACTTTAGGAACCTCGAAAGGGGCGTGGTCTTCTGCAATAGTGGTCTACTCCAGGCTCCACTACAGAAAGTGTAAGACCACCCTAAGGGCAAAAGCTAAACGGAGTGTGGGGGGGGTATGGGAGGTGACACACAGGTGGGAGGCGGGTAGACATAGAATGGGGACACAATGCCCAGCTTCACACTGTCACCAGGGGACTTCTGCTCACTCACGCCTCACCAGGTTGGTGTTCAAGAAGACTAACTAGAGAGCTGAGACATTTCAACCACGTCCAAGGGCAAAGGGTTTCCCTGATATCTGGTGAACAACTTCAGGGAGCCTGGCTTCTTCGGATGTCAGTAGAAGCTGGGAGAGAACCTGGCCTTCGGCTCCTACCTGGCAATAGGGAGCTGTTCCTCTCCATCCAACCTCCCCTATGTGAGCTCTGTAAGGAAACTAGTTAAAATGGAAGACAGTAAATAAATAAATTGCTCCAAATAGCAAGATTTCAATGGAAAATACTCATGCTAAAATCCAGGAATCTTTTTAAGATGAATGAAAAAAGATCAATAAATTCCAATACTCAGATGCAATATTATCTGACAACCTTTTTTTTTAAAGATGCAGTTTCTCTGTGTAGACCTGGCTGTCTTCAAACTCACTCTGTAAATGAGGCTGGCCTCCAACTTGGAGATCTGCCTACCTCTGAGTGCTTGGATCAAAGGTGTGCACTGAGCCAGGCGTGGTGGCACACACCTGTAATCCCAGCACTTGGGAGGCAGAGGCAGGTGGATTTCTGAGTTTGAGGCCAGCCTGGTCTACAGAGTGAGTTCCAGGGCAGCCAGGACTACACAGAGAAACCCTATCTCGAAAAAAAACAAAAACAAAAACAAAGGTGTGCACTGACATTCCCAGCCCCATCTGACAAACATTTTCATTTTAAGGCATCTATCATAAGAATGCTTCAAACCACAGTAATGGTACTCTTGTACTGGTGAAACAAGTCAAAAATGGGAAAGAGAAAATGGAAATCTAAGGTCCAAAAGTGCCATAAGCAAAATGAACACACACACACACACACACACACACACACACACACCAAATGTGATTTTTTTGTTTGTTTTGTTTTGTTTTGGTTTTGTTTTTGTTTTTTGTTTTTGTTTTTTTGAGACAGGGTTTCTCTATGTAGCCCTCACTGTCCTAGAACTCATTCTGTAGACCAGGCTGGCCTCGAACTCAGAAATCCGCCTGCCTCTGCCTCCCAAGTGCTGGGATTATAGGCGTGCACTACCACTGTCCAGCATCAAATGTGATTTTTTTTTTTAAAAAAAAATGTTTTTTTAAAGGAGAAATACTTAGGGCAGATGTGAGAGACGATAAAGACCGACTATATACTGACACTATGTAGTCACAGCAAGATGCCATGATACACCCGCGAGCCTCAGGGCGGGGTGTGGGATTCCAGCATCAGAAATAAGTACCAGCCAGGACCCAGAGCAGAGGAACTTTTTCTCCAGACCAGTGGGGCTCGGGACTAACAAAATCTTTTCAATTCCTCACTAAGAAATCTGTCAAAATTCTACCTACCCCACTGTTCCAGGTCTCCAGTACCCTCTCCCCAGGCCTTTGTGAAGTCAGCTGTCTACAGTCGCCTCCAGCAAGAACAAGCTCTGTTCTCCAAGGCTGGAGCACTGGCTCCATTTAGAATTCATCTACCAGACTATTAAGCGCTCAGTGCTCAGGGCTCAGTGTTCAGGGCTCATGGCTCAGTGCTCAGTGCTCGGTGATGGACCTTTCTTTCCTTTCAGGTGCTAGGAAAGTAAGGTAATGTCTCACTGAAGGAGAGCTTGAAAGGGCAACTCCAGAGAGTTCTCAGAGAGCCGAGCCTCTGACCATAGGCAGGGGAAAGGGTCCAGAAAGATCAAGAAGGATGTTGTGTTGGTGAGAATTCAGTGCTTGGTGCCAGAAACCTTGAGGTTTTGTGTCTTTGGAAGCAGCAAGGCTGTCTAGTCATTTTCCAGGTGGGGTGGGAGAGTCTGGAGGGCGGGAGAGTCTCAAGGAAGTACTTTGTATCTTTACCATCCTGGCTCTCTAGGGAGACTCTGAATACCCAGGCAGTGTGAGCCTTCTTTCATTGTTACTTTTAAGTAAGGCATCAATTCATAAACAGAGGCATCAACGTAGAAGCCGGGGCCCCATTGCATAAGCGTATTTTCAGCCTTGACTGGCTGGGATTCTAGCTAATGGACCAGGATACAGGCTGATGGTGACTTCAGTCAGCACATGAATCTACTGGATGTGGTTAAATTTCAGAACGGGCTTAACTGATTCAAGACACCTAGTTTAGTTACCTACAAAAGGCCAGTTTTCATGATCCTCAAAGTTTTCTTGGGGCAGGAGGAGAGAGAAATAAAAAAAGAAAGAAAGAAAGAAAGAAAGAACTAAAAAAAGATAGAGGTGCCCCTGGGGAGGAGTGCTACTAAAGATTCACAAATGGAACAATTTTCTAATAACAAAATAAACATTATTAAATTGTCCTTGCAAGGTAGCAAGTTGGTGAAGAGTATTTTGTCATCCTTTTCAATGAACTGTGGCTGGGGCGTGCATAAAATGCACTCCCTAAAGAATGTCTTATTTATTTCTGTGTCCTGCCTCCCTGCCTGGCTGGCTCTTCCTCCAGACCTGTAGGTGTTAGCCACGCTCTCCCTGGGGCTGGGCAAAGGCTGCCTGGAGCTTATTCTCAGCTCTGTCGCCTCTACTCAGGGCCCAGAATACGGGAGACAGGCCCTCATTCCCATGCCCGTGTTAGGACTCATCTGTTCTGTGAGACAATACTTGGTGCTGAGTAGCCTGAGCGTTTCCTCCTGTGGATCTACCATGTGAAAATATGCTCATCCTGGTCCTGAAGCAGGAGAGAGGTGTTGCTGATGGGGGGGGGTCCCTTTCTCTCCAGCGCCTCTCACTTTGCTTGGTTATGAAATTAAAGATGATGTTATAACGTTTGTGAGCTGTGTTTCAGTTAAGCTTTTGGTTTTCAAAGTTGGTGTGGTGATGTAACATGTAAAAGTGACCATTTTATTTGGGGGATGTGGGTACCAAGGTGTTTTACTGAATTATTCTGTTTTCTTCCATTGTGAAGATCTCCTGTCCCAACCAAAGAAAAGGCCCATATGAAACCTGTTCCCTCCCCACTGGTAGGACTGACTGCGCTCTGGGTGTCTCTTGCTCCTTCTGCTGGAGAAGTCAACCAGAACTCGGCGAGCCCCCTTTGTCCAGAGCGGCTGCTCTTTCCCAGTCCCTTGGTTCGCTTTGGATGAAGGCAGAGGAGTTCAGAATGACGTCATTTCCAAGGTTTGACTCAAGCCCTGCCCCCGCAAGAACCCCACCTGCACTGAACAGAAAGGAGCACCTGCAAGAAGAGAAACTGCCCTCTGCTGTCTTCACCAAAAGTGAACCCGGCGCAACAAAATCCAAACTGTCTCGGGCTCAGCAAGAAGGCATCACCAGAGACAACCCATGGTGACGCTGCTGCTCTTCACTTAAAACCAGCCAAGCTAAATTAAGTAACAACAACAACAACAACAACAACAAGCTGTTTCCCATACCATTTGCCCAGCTTCTACCTCCAGTGCTCAGTTTGAACCAATTTCCACGCTTGAGTTATTAACTTATGAAAATAGGCACAAGCGGAGGAGGCCGTGTGCACAGATCCCGGCTGCATTATTACTCATTGCTACGGCTCAGTGGGTTCCAGCACAAAGGCGTGTTATGCCGCCTGCCGCTCTCTCAGTTTTGAACGAAGTGCAGCTCGCTAATGGGTTCTGCCTCATATACCTTTCTGTAATCATTACGTTGCCATTCTCTGTAATTTATCCTGTTTTTCACGAAGAGCGTGTGCATTAGTCAGGCGTGCACATGTCTTGTAAGTCCCCTTTCATTTGTGGCTGGAAAGAAAGGTCACCAGGCCGCCAGTCACTTGGGGGTAAAGCACCCATACTGCACCCATTATGCACTGATCCTGGCAATATTTGGAAACAGGAAGGGACTGTTCTGAACAGACTCTGTAGAGCGAGAGAATTGGGACTTCGCTGTGAATGATGGAGGGGCTCTGAAAACAGTCAAGAGAAGAGGGACTGAGGGGGGAGTCTTCCGCCCATCCCAGCTGGACCTCTGTCTGGAGATCACAATAAGCCACATCCCCCCTCTCCCCCGCTGCCCACAGCCAATCAGAGACACCTGCTTACAGCCTGAGTGGTTTCCAGTACTCCTCTCAAACTCCTATACTGCCAGCTATAGCCTGTATTTTAGCAATTTCTAACTTGTGCTCAGAAGCGCTACTTCAGGGGAGGGGGAGATGGCTCTATAGATAAGTCCTTGCTACTAAAGCACTAGGACTTGAGTTCAGATCTCTAAGCCCTACACAAAAAGCCAGGAGTGGCAATGGAAGGAACCTGATGCGGAACTCAGGCTCTTACAGGTGCATGGGTAATTACCGCACCTGCAAACACACATGTAGAATGTGTACATGCATGCACACACAAACTTTTTTTTTTTTTTAAAGAAAAAAGGAGCTATGAGCCAAGTGTCCCCTGGAACTGATTGGTATCACGGTTCTGGAAACTCCAGAATGGGTCGCAGAAATCAAGACCTGCCAATGTTCATTTTGGGGGAGGAATGTGTGTGTGTTTGGGGCGGGGGGGGGGGCGGATTGGGAGGGATGGGCTCAGACAGCCAAAATTGCCAGTGAAGAAAACAACTAGGCAAAAGAACTTGAGGGGACACAGGAAAAGCTGGGATACCCTTAAGATAAAAAAAAATTTTAAAAACCAAAAACAACAACCACAAAAACAACAACAACAACAACAAAAGCCTGAATTGCTTGCACTGTCCACTAAGCAGGTCCCATGGGCTGGGCACCTGGCAAGCAGGTGCCCCAAGAACAGCCAGAGAGGCGCCCAGGAAGCCACCCTCCATCAGGTAGCAGGACTCTTTACCAGATTTTTTCTCTGTAGCCACTGCCTCTTGTTTAAGAGCAACTGTGTTTCTTTCATCTTCCTGGAAGCGCTAATGAATGCTTTGGTTTTGTTCTTTCCTCCTCATTAAGACAAATGAGCTCTATTCTGCCCCAGGATGCTGCTCTAAGCCCCTGAAGCAGCCGCTCTCCTTCCCGCCCAGCAGAGCTCACACCTCTCTAAGGGACCCTGTCCTGTCAGGTGGCCTAAGGGCCTACCTCGCCTAGTTCAGACTCAGCCTCGGGGCCTCTCCACACAGCTCTCTGCTCCTGGAGCCTATTGCCTACCACCCTGGGGCCCTTCAGCACGTCGGAGGTTATTTCAAGCCTGGAGGACCTGGCAGAGCCACGGGCACATTACATTTTCATGTTAGTGTGTCCTGAAGAGGCTGCCAGGTTGGACAGGACTTACAAAGACTGTAACCCTCCCCGCCCCCCCCCAAAGATAGTTAGAGACTGTGCAGCCCAATCTGGTTCACCTTATTTTTGAGTTAAACTCTCTCACTGGCCTGGAAGTCTCAGGAGGAGCTGCAGGGATCAGCCTGTCTCGGCCCCCCCAGAGCCTGGCCTTTAGGTGGGTATTTAGGTGACAAGCATTTTATCAATGGCGCTGTCGCCCCCAACCCTTTGCTCCCCTTTTAACAGGATGAAATGAAGCAAAGCACTGTGTGCAGACCCACGCTGCCAGGGAAGCGGGCCAAGGCGGGAGTTCCTTCACTCTGATGGCCCACCATGCTTGGATCCCCACCCAAGGCCCCCTTGCCTGCTTCCCAACGCTGCCCCAAGCTGTCAGATCCTGCTGACAATGTGAGGACAATGTGAACTCTGCTTTACTCAGAGACCACTGAAGGCAGAAAGAAGGGCCTTCCTGCAGCTGGAAGGGAAGGGTAGGCCTCTGGGACGCAGCTCTCTGAGTCACAGTGACCAGTGAGGATACCATCACACACAGCCCCATATGGTTGCAAGACATAGGTGGCTACCAAACTCTCAGGGGAGGAGTGAGAGGCCCACCTGAGGACTGTTCTTGGGGAGTCAAACCTGAGCAATCATAACCCGACTTTTCTCACCCCAACCTGAGTTGGGACCAGCCTGAGTAACAGACCACACGTAACTAGGTGTCTGCCTATCACCGCATTCCCCCACATCCATCCCTAAGTGCCACCATGGTTTTGTAATCAGCCTGACAGGACCGAGAGTTACCTAGGAGACAGACCTCTGGGTAATGCCTGTGAGGGATTCTGGGTAATGCCTGTAGGTTAATTGAGGTAGAGGGACTTCCCTTAATTGTAGGTAGCACCATGCTGTGGACTTAAATCGAATGAAATGACAAGTTGGACACCAGCATTTGTCTCCCTCTGCCCCCTGAGTGTGCCACGTGACCTGCCCCTTCCAGCTCCTTCAGCCAGCTCTTCCCCCGCCAAGACGGATCAGGAGCCAAAAATAAGCCCTTCTCCCCTAAGTGCTTCTTGTCATATATTTGGCTACAGCAACAACAAAAGTCACAAGTGCCGGTGGCTACAGTGGTGAGTTCCGGTCTTTATCTCCTTCACCACGTTAACCGTCTTAGGAAGACATCTCTGTAGCGTCAGCTACCTCCCCACTGTTGCGTAACAGCATACTCTCCAGGCCTCTGTCCACTTGCAAAACTGAGACTCTGCAGCCAATGGGCAATCGCGGCCCACTTCCCTCCCTCAGCCCCTGACAGCTTCCACTCCACAGCGCTCCCAAGTTAACTGCTGTTAGCACTTCATGTCAGTAGACTCAGACAGAATGTTCTTTCACATGTGGCTAATTTTCATGAACTACATCTGGACTCAACCAAAGCCTACGCTGCCCGGCCGTCCTGTGAGGTGAAGAACTTTCTCAAGCTTTGGGTCAGAGATTTGTAGTTCTCGAGAAAAGGCTCACCCATGTGCGGGGGTGGGGGTGGGTGGAGAGGGATACCTAGAGTCGCTGGCTCACTGTGTGTGCCCCAGTCCCCAACACCGCCCATCAAATGCACCCTCTGTGCGTATAGCCTCATGAGCCAGATTGCTGTTTGGAAGCCATTGACAAACCCAAGCTGCCCAGAACCCAGAACAGTATGTGATAGCCACTTCAGGGGGGAGGGGGGTGTTTATGTGTTTTTTTAATTCTTTCCCCCTTCAAGGAAGGGAGTGAGAGCTGAAGCTGCTGGTGGAAAACACTTCGATGGCTCAGCACTGGGTAGCCATGTGCACATCTGTTCTTAACAGGTTTCAGCTGAGCATATACCTAGATCTGTTTATGTGGAACCAGCTAAACATGATAAGATTACAACTTGGAGGGTAAGGATGGAATTAGGAGTCAGGGGCCGGGGCGGGAGGAAAAAAAATCCCGTCCATACTTAGTCTGTGTATTTTTTCCTCGCACTTAACCACAGATGTGTTGACTGGGCCGGATTTGCTGTGAATTTTAAAAGCCAAAATGGTTCAAGATTAGTTGCAGACAAATTCAAGATGTTCCCACAGCTTTTCTACAGCTCAGCCCCCTGCCTCACCTCCCATGTGAGCCCAGGAGGGGACTACAGTTGGGATGCCTCGTGAATTTTGAGTTCTGGCCCATGAGAAAGACAGTATGCTAAGCTACTCACACAAGGAGGACACAGACCATCTTAAGCAAACAACTCAAGAATAGTGGGGAGCCTGGCAGGGGGCGGGGGCAGGATTTCCTTTGGGTCAGTTCAGCTCATAGTTGACATGTTCTATTAGTTGTAAGTCTGTGGCAAGAAAATCGCTGTAGTGGAAGCATGTGGCATTCACCTTATAGTGGATAGGAGAGGGGGAGGGGGAAGGGGAGGCGGGGAGAGATACAGAGACAGAATAAGGGGCTTGGTTTCCTTCACCTCCAACTAATGACATCAAATCTGTACCCATCAGAATTATACTCGTGGATTAGGCCATAACCTTCAACCAACCAATAGCTGGTGGTTTGGATCCACCAGCCGAGGCCTGAAATTTCGACACAGAAGTCTTACGGAGACATTTTTATATCCAAATCATTACAAACACCAGTGCCCCCACCCCTGCCCCAGGAAGGGCTGGCGTGCACTGAGGCATGTGTCCTTTTGCAGACTCCGTGTTCTCTCACGGTCTTTTGACTTGGGACCTACAGCTACGGTCTGAAGCTACACCGTCAGCTCCAGCACAGAGCTGAGCAAGCAGTCTGGGATGATTTCTTAGAGCCCCGGTCCTCTAGCAAATGGCTAAGGATGGCTTCAGGAGACTAACACTGGGAGGAAGTAGACCCTGTGGTCTACTCCTTTGAGTTTTGCCGAGATGGAAATCACTGGATTTTTTACATGATGGCTCCAGTGTTGAAGGCAAATTAAAATCACAGCCCTGCTGTGGCTTTGGAGCTCCTCACAGGTCTATTGGTATCTCCACAAGTGGGAGGAAGAGGCTTCATTGGCTTTGCCTGCTTAGGGTTCCGCCCAGCAAGATTCCATCCCCAGGGCAGGAAGGGCCGTCTTAGGTGAAAGGTGTCACGGTGTAGTACTCCATTTTCCCTCTGACTGCCATCAGACTCCATATCTTCACTCCATGGCTTGAAACTTGCAGTCATCTGGAGCCGTCCATCCATAATGCAGCTCTACAAATTGATATCAGTCTATAAAACGCACCACAGGATCCAGAAATAACTGTCACATAGCCTCAGAAACAATCAGCTGAAATTGACATCTGAGAACACACCTCCTCCTGTACCTCCCTGCCCCCACCTGGGGGGTGGGGAGAGGCTGTGACTGGTAAGGGCTTCATTCCCGATGGGCCTCATGCTGTGGCACTCACCTAGCTTAGTTCATCAAAAGTCACTTCTTTTAATAAGCAGTCCACAGGAAGACAATTATGGATGGCAGTTTCATTACACAGGAAGTTTTAGAACAAAGAACCCATCACCCGCAATTCTGTGACCTATTAGTTGATACAGAATTTTAATTAAAAAACATTAACATGTTAAATTGATGGCAAGGAGAGTACTTGCTGCTCCAAAGTGTTAGAAACCAGGAAGGCAAAATATGACTGGCGGACTGTTTGAACTGTGCAGTGTGCCTCAACATTTGTCATCTGTGGCTTTTTGTCTGAGGCTTTCCGTTCTGTTTGGTTTTTAAGACAAGTTCTTACTGTAAGGCCCCTACTGGCCTCTGATTAGCAGCAATCATCCTGCCTCTACCTCCCAGATGCTGGGATCACAGGGACACATACCGTGTGTGCACACTTTAGTTTCGGTAGAGCAGGATCTAAGCTGTCCACATCCGTAGGAGGGGAGGGTAGTGAGACTCAGGAAGGGAGCTTTCTTTCTCTCTGAGTAAGTCCAAAGCACGCCCTGAAAGAGGACCCATAGTTCCCCACCCCCAATGGCTACTGCCCCAAGTAATGCAAGAAAAACCCTCGAAAGGAAGCTTTTGGTTTGTTTGTTGTTTTCTGGGCAAGAAACGTGATGTTATTTCCAGTCAATTAACTTAAGAAAGCCTCTTCATTGGGGCTGATAAAGGGAAACACAGTCTTCTGAAAGCATCGGCTGAACAGTCTAACGACAGGCAATGCTGTTCAATGAAGCCAGCCTAAGTCTAAGAGCACTGGCTTCTGCACTGATACATTAACAGAATAGGAATGCCCAAGTGCTCCAAGCCCGGTTCACACACTAGCTTCAGGAAAGATCTAGAGCTGATGAGCGTCCCATAGCCTCTCTGTCCACACTCCTGGGGCATGCTGTGTCAGATCATACCCAAAGTTCTGTAAAAGAGTACACACTTTGCCTCAACCACAGGGCACTGAGCTGTGCCCTCTGGGGAAGACACTGGCTTGTGTCCAAGGAGGAAGTAGCTGCCTGAGTCTTGAGAGCCCACAAGAACCAGCTTTACACCTGGAGCTGAGACTAGACTCCAGGGTGCTAAGTGAGGCCAGCTACTTGTTCTGAAGGATTTGGGTCTTGGGATGCAGATTGTCGGTGCCACTGCAAGGAAGCGAGGTGACTGCTTCTGTCCTGAGTGGGGTGGGGGGGCACGGGGGTAGGGGTGGGGTGGGGGGAGGTGGGGGAGGGGCCGTAGAGTTAACCACAGGCTAGAAGAAAGCCTCCACTTTTTCTGAGGAAGAGACCATTCTGAGACCAGCTTCAGCCTTGCAACTGTACAATGTTGAGGCCAGGCTGGGTCCGTGTATGGGAGTGAGCCACAGCTGAGACCGTGGGAAGATCCTGGAGTGATAACCCAGGACATAAAGTGAGTTCAGGTCTCAGAACACAAATGACACTTGCTTATAATCTCAGTACTGGGGAGGGAGAGGCAGGGAGATCCCAGGGGCTCACTGGCCAGCCAGCCTGGCCCACTTGTCCAATGAGAAAACTTGGCTCAAAAACCAAACGAAACTAAAACAAAAACAAACAAACAAAATAGCCGAAAAGCCAAAATGGTTAGTGCCTAAGGACTGATGCCTGAGGCTGTTCTCTGTCTTCCACGTACACACATATGTAGGACACAGACAACTATACATATACAGACACACACAAGTGATGCCTTATAAAAAAAAGAAAAAAGAAAAAAGACACAAAGTCACTGCTGGGTCCCCTGCTGGACAGCCGAAGAGGGATGCAGTTGGTACATTTCCGAAAGTACAGGCTTGACTGCATCATGTTCTAGTTCACATGGATTCCTGGTGGTACCTTGAGGTACCAGTCGGTGGACCACTCCCTCATTACTGTACCCATATCTTCCTCATTGTGTCAAGGTCAATGGATAAGCCAGGAAAGGCCCCCGGCTCACAACAGGTACCCAGGTAGCATAAGTCTGGGTTACTCTTTCTGGGAAAACATGCACAACTCCACTGAGGAACAGTTATGCACAGAATATCCAGGACCTTGAAAAATACCATGGTGTTTACAAAAAGAAAATGACGGAGGACCGCCACAGGGAAGTCCTCCGTATCCCCGAAGTGAAGCAGATGAGCCACGTTGGAACACCCGACCTCAAGCCCAGACACCTCTTCAACCATCCTGACGGCAGGAAGCAGGCAGGGGGCCCTAGAAGGGATCAAGTGTTCATATCTGAACCAGTGTGGCTCCTGGACATGGCACCATCAGGGTCCTCCTCGTGTTCTCCCATGTAGACAGGTGCAGGTGATGTTTAGGGGGGCTGGATCTTGCCTACGTGTTTGTCCCACTGGCTGGGAGGGCTTCCTGAAGGGGAAGAGATGCCAAGGCTGGGTGAAAATGAACAGCAGGCTCATGGGGCAGGGTTCACTGTGCCCTACTTGGACTGGGGCACATGACTCGTTTTTTCTGAGCCAGCACATTTTCCGTTCTAAAAATAGCTCACAATGACCCAAGACTTCTTCCCCTCCTGATAGGACCTGTGGTTCTGTGGTGGCGTTGTTATTATTGTTTTCTCAGAACGTTTGTGATTTCTCAGAGCGATGAGCAGTGAAACCATTATGCTGTCAGTGCCTTATCTGACTGTCCCTCAGATACAACACCTTGAGGACCAATATTCCAGCCTTCAAGGAGGGAAGAGTCAGGCCTGGGAGGTAAGGGGAGCTCTCCCTTTACCAATCCTCTTTAGTCAGCCTGCCTTCTCCCTCCATCATGAGAAGCAGGGGGGTGCTGTTCAAGTAGAAAGCAGGCGCAGACAGCACCCCCCTATCCCTGCCCTGTTAACAGCAGGGCACACCCATGAACCCTGAGGCGGTGACTTCTGCCATCGCCTGCCCTAGCCACAGCTAGAGGAACTTTTAATTGGACATTGGCTTTCTGCCTGCCCTGGGGACTTTCCCAAATTGATTTTGGGATATTTCTGAGAATTTTAGATCGCAAGCCCTTTAAAAAGGAGGTACCCACCACTGGTCAGGTGACTCCAAGGAGCTGAGTCCTTCGACTGCCAGTTTGGAAGCACAGGGCTATTTTTACATGTCTGAGTGAGTGAAGGCCTATTAATTGCTGACAAGCACTTGTAGGGAAGTTCACGTTTCCCGGAGGAGGCCAACTTGTTAACCCAAACAGCGCTGCCGAGGAGGCTTCTCAACAGGGCACTGGGAATGGGGGTGGGGAAACTTTGTGATTAGCTAAGGAGAGACTGCAAAAAGAACGCACCCACTTTCCCTAAAGGGTTAATGGCTGCAGACATGACAGTCATATTAAGTTATACATGGCGAAGGGTGAGCAGTGGGTGAGCAATGTAGGAAAGGAAAAGAAAAAAAAGTAGAAAGGGGAAGATAGGAAAAAGAAAACCACAAGCGTATACACCCTCCCCCACGTCTCGCAGCCCACCCCCACCCTCCGCAGAACATTATATGTACAGGCCACAGATTGGAGCGAAGTTAAATTTGGCTCCCAGGAATACAGGATAGAAAGAAAACAGATCAAGTTACACAGAATCCTATTCAGATTTGGGCCTGGGCCTCAGCACACAATGCCCAGCTAAAGCGAACAAGGCCGCGGTGTGCTGTGGAAAGCCACGCCCACTAGCTTTCCTTTCCCTGTAGTCCTCTGCTGGGCCGGCCCTGGGCTGCGGGCTAATTCCCTGCTCTGCAGGTGGAGACGGATAAAACAAACCAAAAAATGGTGTAATGGACTGCAGGCAACCCTTCTTTCAGAACTTGATCAGCCTCCAGAAAGGAAACACGCACGGACTTTTCTCCCGACAGCAATCTGTTTTCTTAGGGTGCAGGCGAGAGGCCCGGTGGCCAGGGTAAATAAAGCAGCCAGTGGCAGGGCTTCGGGCAGGCTGAGCTGCACAGGAAATTTGAAAAGACCGCTTCCTACACTCTGATTCCAATCAAAAGTGGGCTGTCAATCTCACAGGAGGGAGGTGCTTGAGAAGCGCCAGCCAGGAAAGAGGCGGAAACCCGAGCCGCAGGTGTGTGCCTGGAACCCTCCCCGACTACCTCGGGCTGGTTCACCTGGCTGGAACCCAGTCCCAGAAGCCGGATTCTCCAAGTTCATCAACCGGAGCCAAACAGGACTGCTGGATCGCAGGAAACTCCAGGTGGATTTTGCCTTGTCCTTTGAGCAATTGGGCAGGCTGTCAGGGAAAATCAAATTGGCTAAGTGAGCCCTGCATGTAAAGCCAGCCATGAGATGGTCAGGCATGTCTTAAACAGGAGAGATTAGACCCTGTCCCTTGAACAGACAGAGAGGGATCTCCTCTCTCCAACACAGAGAGGAGAGAGTTCCACCAGTGCTTCCCAGGGAAAGCGTCACGACGATCTAAGAATAATACCCCATAGTGCTGTGGTGTGGGGTCTTTTCAAAGCCATTCTATCCTATACTATTTGAGTTTCTCCTGACCCTAGGTAGGCTGGGAAGGGAGAACATGGATCTCATTGTCCAGTGGAGGAGGAAGATGCTAGCAAGGTTTGCCTCAGAGAACACGGCCTAGCATCTGAACAGACATATGCCAGGTCAGGCTGGGTGGCCCAGGGTCCTCATACCTGGGTGTATATGACAGTCACCAGGCCTCATCATCCGGTGTCACCCACTCTCCTTAAGAGCATTGCCCTAGGGATGACTAGAGGACTGACTCAGTAGTTAGGAACACTGGCTTCTCCAGAGGACCCAGGTTCAACTCCCAGCATCCACATGGCTCCTCAAGACCTTTGGAATTCCAGTTCCAGAGGAGCAGATGGCAGTTTCTGACCTCTGCAGACACCAGAGATGCATGCAGTGCTCAGACATACAGGCCAGCAAAATACCCATATATACACACATAAAAAATTTAAATTAAAAACACAGTAAAGACTTTTCTCACCGGGAGCTCCAAGCATACCCCAGGTTGACTCAGTGAGAGACCCCATGCATTTCATCCCCTTTGCCTGTGATTCTATGGATCCTCAAATCTATGCTGAAAAAAGAGAAAGTTACTGTGGGAACTGTGTTCCCCGGTATGCTGCTTTGCCTTTGGTTGCCCAGCTTGGAGAGGAAAGGGTTCATTTGGCTTATAGATTATAGTCCATCATCAAGGGAAGCCAGGGCAGGCACCTGGAGAGAGAAACTGAAAGAGAGGGCACACACACACACACACACACACACTCAGGGAATGCTACTTACTGCCTTGCTCAGATACCTTGAATAGCGCAGGACCATTGGCTTAGTCACTGTCCTGCCCACAGTGGACTGGGCCCTCTGTAGCATCAATAATCAATCAAGAAAGTTCTCCACAGTCACACTCCACAGGACAATCTGCTGATGGAGGCAGTCCCCCAACCGATGTCCCTTCCTCCCAGATACATACATCTAGGTTCATGTCACATCGACAGAAACTATGACATCTACCAGACTCCTCCATCAAGTCCAACTCTAGTATCTCAGATCGTCCCATTACCTGGGTATCAGGATGCTGTGCATATAATTAGTTAAGATGAGGCCACTAGAGTGGACTGGAATCCAAATTCAGTACAGTTCTTATTCGAAGGGGAACCACGGACACCGAGGCACATCCTGGGTGGAGGGTGTGTAACAGTGAGGATACAGATCGGATGGCGCTGCTGGGAGCCAAGACCGCTGACAGTCGCCAGCAAACGTCAGCAGTTCGAGCAAATTCATGCTCGTGCCCTCAGAAGGCTGGTCCACGCCAGTCTTGGGCTTTGTCGTATGTTTCTATCCTGTGAGTCCTGGTGTGTGACTCTTCATGTCAAGCCTCTGTACATCAACATGCTAAGAGGCCATGCTAGAAAGGATTTCGGCCTGTGGTACGTGCTCCTCCAAAGCCAGCATCCAGGCCCAGCGGAGCTCTGAAGGAGGAGAGAGGCCGCGTCCTATGAAGGGTCTCGGCCACTTCGGGAGAGGAGAGAAAGTATGATCTTTCGCTTTTACGTCCTGTCTGGTTCTCAACAGAATTCCTCTGAAGCATCTCAGAAGTGAGAGCAACCCGCACTTCCTCTTTCGGACAGCGATGGGCTCCCACGTAAAATTATGGTGGAGAGGAATACCTTTGTCCTCAGCAGCTGAAGACCTGGCCTCTTGATAACTTCCCCTTTATCCTAGTGGTTTTCTAAAGAAACCTGATAACTTCGTCACGTGACTACAGGAGAAGCCGCAGTCCGATTGACGTAGAAAACTCCCCCAGGCAGGAATGAAGCTATGGATGCAGCCATAGGCAGGCTCAGGTGGGGGTGGGGGTGGGGGTGGGGGTGGGGGCGGGGGCAGGCCAAACCCTGGCAATGTTTACACTCACAATGGGAAGTCCCTCCCACTTGGTGGGAATGCCTCCCCACGCACCCATACTAGCACCCTGTGCAGTGTTGATCAGGCCTCAACCTCCTAGGGCAGCGAGTCTCCACGCCTGTTCTTCGAAGCCCCATGACACCGTTGACTTGGCTCGGGGAAATCTTCACAATGTGCCGTCTGCCTTAGAACCCTGCAGCATTTCTGGTGAGGGAGCTGTACACAGGAGGTCCTGGGACTTTCCTCGGGTGGACCATCAGTGAGATGGCATTCACACACCTGACTTGGAGTGTCACTCTCTCCTTTTGCTGTACCCCAAATCTACCTCTTGCTCTGTAGCCCCCTCCTGTTGTGGGAAATATTTTAAAAAAACGATCCCACCAGCTCTCCTGCCCTGCCAGGCTACAACACCATGTCCCGGCGGGGCCCTCCTCGGTGACAAGCTCTTCTCTCCCAGCTAGCTCCCACAGCATCTCAGCTGCGCTTTCTCTCCACCATAAACCCCTGTAATCGGCAGACCCACATTCCAGTAACCAGGTAAATCAAAACTCTCAAAGCTTAATTAACCAATCAGATTTATCGCAATTTACAATGCCAAGACAGTAATTTAAGAGCCAATTGATAATGATAAAAGCTTTATCCCAATATTTCTAACCTTATTAAAACACAGCTTTTTTGTGGCTAGTAAATGCCACACAGGTCCACGTCCGAAGCCATCTCGGTTCTCCTCCCTTCTCCTCCTGCGACCTCTCTGACTCCCCAACCCCCAGGTCTGCCTCCCCTTTCCTGTCCAATCACAGGCCTTCCATCGCCCTAATACTACTGGACATGGAAAATCCTGCAACACCCTTCTAAACACCTTCTCTTGTTTCCTTACCTTCACCCCTAAGTCTTTATTATTTCTACACTCCAGAGTTAAGTTCCCTCACTAAGCATTACTTAATATATCAATCTAGGAAATATTTTTTTCTTCCATGGAGACACTTGCCCATCCATGTTTTTTGCTGCTGTATTCACAGTAGCAAGGGGATGGACCCAGCCTAGACAGCCATCGGTGGGTGAATGGATCCTTTAAATGGGCTACTTATGCACAGTGAGATACTGTTCAGCAGCGAGGAAAAGATGAACTCTATAGGAAAATGGATGGATCTTGAAAGCATAGCACCAAGCAAGGTGATCCAAAGTCAGAAAGACAAAAAAACGAGTGTTTCCCCTTATATGTGGATCCTGGTCTACACTGCATACATGTATATATGTAAACAGGTATAAGCATGCATAGTGTAGAAGTCCAGGAGGCCAAGAGAAGATAGTATCTGCTCAGCTGGGAAAACACCTCCATCAGATCAGTCTGTCAGCAAGCCTGTGAGGCATTTTCTTGACGGGAGATTGATGTGGGAGGCTCAGTGCTCCATGAGTGGTGCCAAGCCTGGGGAGGAGATCCTGAGTTTTAAAAGAAAACAAACAGCAAGCCATGGGGACCAAGCCAGTAAGCAGCACTCCTCTGTGGTGTCTGCCTCAGCTCCTGCCTCCAGGTTCCTGCCTTGAGTTCTGCCCTGATGTCCCTGTGACAGAGCGTGGCCTGAGAGCTGTAAACCATGATAAATCCTTCCTCCCCAAGCTGGTTTTGGTTGCGGTGATTTATTACAGTAATACAAACCTTAAGTCAGACAGAGGCCTGGCAAAGGGGAACACGGGACATGAAAGGGGGAAAACATCTGGGGGAGCTGTTGGGGGCCAGGGAGAGATGAAAGATGAGAAAGATGAGAGAAGGAAAGCATAGAAACACATTGTGTGATGATGTCATAATGGTATCGAACACAATCATGCTGGCTAGTGTGTGTGTATACATATAATATATATTATATGTATATACACAGAGAGAGGAAGAAAGAGTATAAATTATGCCTCTGTTCTTCTCTCTCCCCTGTGGTTGGTGACTGGCATGTAAGAGATACTTGAGAAGTATTTGCTGAGGGGCCATGTCACCTGAACCTCTTTTATTCACACTCTCTTGTCTTCTGTCTTGACTTTTGTCTTCATTTTAACCACTTGGTCAGCCCAGCTACAGGTGTTACTATCTCTTAACTTAGTTCCAATTTGGACACCTAATCTCCTGATTACCAGACAAAGTTCTCAGAGTGTGAGTGAGTGTGTGTGTGTGTGTGTGTGACTGCAATGCGTATGTGTGCTATATGCACAAGTATGTGTGACTGTGCATGCACTGATACACATGTGTAGAGGCCAGAGGACATCAGAGGTCCTATCCTATTAACCTGTCCTCTTAGTCCCTTGATAAATAGTCTCTTGGGTATCATTTGGAGCTGGGAGATTATTCTGAATGCACTTAGTCCAATTTTTTCCTTCCTTCCTTCCTTCCTTTCTTCCTTTCTGTGTGTTTGGCTTTTTTGAGGCAGGATTTCTCTGTGTATTTCTGGCTGTTCTGGAGCTCAGAGAGTTGCTTGCCTCTGTCTCCTAAATTCTGGGATTAAAGGCAGTGATCTTAGTCAATTTTTTTAACATTTCTTTGACAAGAGGTCCCAGAACTCCTCACAGCTGGTGAAGAGGCAGAAGGACGCCTGGGAGACAGATTTTCTGGTTCATCATGTAGATGAATATGTCACCTATGTGGAGTTTATATTCCGGATACACAGTTGTTCCAGAAGGTTCCTTCTCTTGGTTTTAGTTTAACATCCACATGCTTTCAAGAGAGTCCAGGCATCTGCATTCAGCCTCCAGAGATATTCCTGGTGGCGAGCTGAGTGGTCCACCCCAACACAACAGGTTGAGTGACAGGGACACACTCTGCTCCCGGAGCTGTCTCACAAATCCACATCTCAACCAGCCATAGTGACTTCCACGTAGAGTGCTGTGCAGACCTCAGAGGTAGATCTGTTTCCAACCCCCAAAGAAGCTTAAAGCAAAGCAGTCTTCCTGGCACAGAAGCCAGCCTCCTTGTTCTCAAGTTGAACACATGTTTTACATCAAGAGGGGGACTGTGGTCAGGGTAGGGGAGCTGAAGGGAGATTCAAAGGTTCTTCAGTTCTCATAGGTCTCAGCCTCTTCAAAGCTTCATCCCACTCAACAAGAGGGCTTCTGCCCACACTCGGGGTGCTGTGGCACATGCATGGGGGCTCGTCTGGCGGGCCAGAGAGCAGAGAGCAGACACAGGCAGCAATCTCCCTGCAGATGTTTTCCCTGAAGAACGGACATTTCCCTTCGGAGTTTACTGAGCTCCCTAAGCCATAGCTGAGTGCACGAGATCCTGACTGTCCCCGAGGCCGTGTAGGACAGCGGGCATGGTGCACATGAGCTCAAGCTAGCAGACCGGGCAGTTTCCACTGGGATCTCTGCAGGTGTCAAGGTCGACAGGTGATGGGACCGTCTAACTGTTTGTGAAATGGAGGGCGGTATATGCACCATCACCAGGCTTCAGAACAATGCAAAGGCAGGCAGCTGGAAAGTGACACGGCACTAGGCATTTGTATGGTGCTGGTTCTGAAATACAAGAGTAGAGGGTGAAGAGAGGAGGGGAGGAGAAAGAGAACAGGAGCAAGAGTGGAGGGGAATTACCTTTATTTACCTCCTTATTTTACTAAACTTATTTTGAAGTTTTCATCTTCCAGAAAAGTTGGCGACTAGCGCAGGGACTCTCCCTCTGCCTCACACCCGGCCCCCTGATTCGGTCTACTTGTCACCATTAAAGCACAGTGTAAATCAGCTGAACTCTGCAGTTCATGAAATATCCAAGTATTTCACCTGAATACTTGGTACAGCATCTGCATTTAGTTATCATATCAGACTGATTCCTCTTGGCCATGACAACTTCTCAGACTTATATTTTGGAAGCCTGTGGCCATTTTGAGAACTGTTAGGTAGAGTTTCTGTTGGTTTGGGTTTCTTGTTGTTGTTGTTGTTGTTTTTGTGGGTTTTTTTGTTTGTTTTGTTTTTTTGGTTTTTCAAGACAGGGTTTCTCTGTGTAGTCCTGGCTGTCCTGGAACTCACTCTGTAGACCAGGCTGGCCTCGAACTCAAAAATCCGCCTGCCTTTGCCTCCCAAGTGCTGGGATTACAGGCATGTGCCACCACGCCCAGCCTTGTTTTTTTTTTTTTTTTGTTTTGTTTTTGTTTTTGTTTTTGTTTTTTTTTGTTGTTGTTGTTTTGTTTTGTTTTGTTATCACAATCAGGTGATAAAAACCTCAGAAGTGCCATCTTCACACCACGGGACATACCTGTTATGGTGACATTTCCCTTGACCTTCTGACTAGGATGGTGTTCGTGGAGTCTCTCCACTGCGAGACTCAGATAACTTACCACTCTTTGGGGATAAGTTATCATGCCCAGCTACACTTGAAGAGTGAGGAGTTGTATTCCACCTGTGAGGGTGGACTGTCTACACATTATTTGAAATTCTCTTGCACCCTGGAGACTTTTCTATTTTCCTCCATTCATTTAATCAGATGTATCTGTGTCTAGCTCAGAGTAAAGTCAGGCATGTTCATTTTGAGCCTGAGTTACTTAGACTATATACCACGTTAGTGCTCGAATTTCTCTCTCTCTCAGGCTTTGAGAGACTCAGAGGGCTCTTGTGCCCTGACACGTGTTGTTGCTTGTTTTTCTAGGCACTCACTTCCTGGCACACTCAAGTGTACCACACTCAACTTGTTTACCCTCTGCCTGACCTAGGGTGAGCTACAGGCTATGGAGAGGTGTTGCAGGTGGTATTGATTGTAAGCCATAATCGGGACATAAGGGACTGGAAGAGTGGCTCAGTGGTTAAGGACACTGGTTACTATTGCAGAGGACTCAGGGTCAATTCTTTTTTTTCTTCTTCATAATTTATTTTTGCATTCACGTTACATCCCATTCACAGTCCACCCCTCCCACCTCCTCTCTCAGTCTTGCCCTTACAAATCCCTCCCCCTCAATACCCCCTCTGCTTCTCCTCAAAGAACAGGAAGCTCACGTAAGTCCCACCCCACTCTGGCACATCTAGTTCCTCCTCTTCCACTGAGGCCCAACCAGGCAGTCCAGGTAGGAGAAGGGGATCAAATGGCAGGCGACAGAGTCAGAGACCACTCCGATTGTTTGCAGGGGGGGGGGACATAAAGACCAAGTTCACATCTGCTACAAATGTGTGTGTGTGTGTGTGTGTGTGTGTGTGTGTGTGTGCGCGCGCGCGCGCGCGCACGCGCGTGATAGGTCCAGCTCCTGCATGCTCTTTGGTTGGTGGTTCAGTCTCTGTGAGGTCCTTTGGGCTCAGGTTAGTGGACTCTGTAGTTCTTCTTGTGGTGTCCTTGACCCCTCCAGCTCCCCCACTCTTCTGTAAACCACCCGAGCGCTGCCTGACGCTTGGCTACCGATCTCTGCATTTTCCCTTCACTTCTGGATGAAGCCTCTCAGGAGACAGTTATGCTAGGTTCCTGTCTGAAAATTCTATCAGAGAACTCCTGCAGCTGATATACACCTTCAGCAAAGTGGCTGGATACAAAATAAACTCAAAAAAAAAAAAATCAGTAGCCCTCTCTTACACAGATGATATGCGGGCTGAGAAAGAAACTGAGGAAGCAGCACTCTTCACAATAGCCACAAGTAATATAAAGTATCTTGGTATAACTCCAAACAATCGAGTGAAAGACCTGTATGACAAGAACTTCGCGTCTCCAAAGAAAGAAATTGAGGAAGGTATCAGAAGACAGAAAGATCTCCCCTGCTCATGTATTGGCAGGATTAACAGAGTAAAAATGGCCATCTTGCCAAAAGCAATCTACAGATTCAATGCAATTCCCATCAAAATTCCAACACAATTCTTTACAGACCTTGAAAAAGCAATTCTCAATTTCATATGGAAAAACAAAAACCCAGGTTAGCTAAAATAATTCTGTACAATAAAAGAGCTTCTGGAGGTATAGCCATTCCTAATCTCAAGCTGTACTGCAGATCAATAGGGATAAAAAACAAAAAACAACAAAAAAAACAACCCAAAAACAACAACAACAAAACAACAACAACAACAACAACATGGTATTGGTGTAGAAACAGACAGGTAGATGAATGAAATGGAATTAAAGACCCAGAAGTAAACCCACACACCTGTGGACACTTAGTATTTGACAAGGAAGCCAAAACCATACAATGGGAAAATTGAAAAAATTTTTAACAAATGGTCCTGTTCTATCTGAATGTCTACATGTAGAAAAAATGCAAATAGATTTTTTGCCCTGCACAAAACTTAAATTCAAGTGGATCAAAGACCTCAACATAAAACCAGATGCACTAAATCTAATGGTCAAGAAAGTGGGGAAAGCCTTGGACACATTGGCACAGGCAGGAGACAAACTCCTTAACAAAACACCAATGGCTCAGGCTCTAAGATCAACAATTAATAAATGGGGTCTTATGAAACTGAAAGGCCTTTTACAAGGCTAAGGACACTATCAACAGGACAAAACTGCAGCCTACAGAATAGGAAAATATCTTCATCAATCCTGCATCTGACAGAGGACGAATACCCAAAATATATAAAGAACTTAAGAAATTATACAACAAGAAACCAAATAACCCAATTTTTAAAAAAGCAGAACTAAACAGAATTCTAAACAGAGGCATCTCGAATGGCCAAGAAGCACTTAAAGAACTGTGTGGACTCAATTCTTAGCACCCACATTGAAACTGTAACTCCAGTTCCTGGGGATCTGACACCCTTTTCTGGACTCTGAGAGCACTGCATAAAGAAATACATGCAGGTAAATTACCCCTATACATACAATACAAACTAAAATGAACAAACAAAAAATTCGGAAGAGGTGTGTTTTTTGTTATTGTAATAAGATTTTTTCATCTCCTCTTAATTGACAGAAAAGGAAAATATATGTATCTACACAAACTCTATGAATATCTTGTGTGTACCCATCTGTACCTGTGGTAAGTTAAAATCGATTCGAGACTGGTCTCTCTAACACTAAGCCATTACCATGAGAAGATTCCCAGCCTTTTCCTTGTCTGTAATTCTCACTCTGTTAGAAACCTGACTCTCTTCCCCCACTGTCCCAGTTACTTCACTGTTAGAATATGTAAGTCAAAGTTTTAGAATGTACACTCTTAAAGAAAGCAATTATTTTAAAATTCATTTTAAAAATCGTATGTATATGGGTGAATAACACTTCTGAAAGTCATGGTGGCGTTTGATCACCATTGTGCGGGCTGGGGAAGGTGGACGCTCCATCAACTGCCATGTTTGCAGGCAGGACATTTAAGAAAAGGTTAGGATGAGGAAAGGTCACCAGAGCAGTCATTGTTGAATCCTGTTTGGTTTCATGACAGAGACTAGAAAACACACGCATAAACACACACACACACACACACACACACACACACCCCGCATCTCTCATTATGTGTTCCTCTGCACCACTTTAGGACTCTGCCAACAAGAAGGCTATCACTTGTGATGGCCACCTGACACTGAACCATTACTAGAAGCCATAATGTTGGTCCATGTTATAATGGCCCATGTTATAAGCAGCTAGCACCAGCGAGCATGCCAGTATCTTGGAACCCTATGCAGCCAGGATGACTATAGACCTAAGACAATAGTTTCTCCATGTATGATGGCTAATCTCCACTGGAAACTTGGTGGGGGCTCAGCATAGCCATGGCATGTTCGTTGGGAATTTTCTAGATTGAGTTGTGGGCTGGAGAGACGGCTCAATGGTTAAGAGCACTTTTGTTCTTCCAGAGGACCTGGCTTCAATTCCCAGCATCCCCCTGGTAGCTTGCGATCAGGGGAACCAATGATCCCTTCTGAGCTCAGTGGGCACCAAGCATGCACAGGGTACACAGACAAACAAGATATTCATATGCATAAAAATGAAATGAATCTAAGAATAAGAAGAAGGAATTTAGCTTGACTTAGAGGAGCTGAGAAAAGTCTTCCTGAATGTGGGTGGCACCAATCCCTGGCTGGCGTCAAAGGAAACGTGAGCTGAGCCCTACTAATGCACACTAACGCTCTGTGCCTGCGTGCTGACGTACTGCGGCTAGCTGCCCTACACTCCTACCATGGAGCCTTCCCTGTTGCGATGTACTTGGAACCTTTCTTAAATCGGACACCAGGATAGACTCCTCTTCCCTTCTCTTACTTCTTCTAACAGGATTGAGAAAAGTAAGTCACATCTAGTGCCAGGCTGGGCAGCAGGTGTCCAAGCTGGCCCTGTCTTCCTCACACATACAAAGCCATGTATTTAGATTGCTGAGGTTTAGGGGCCAGTGATAGCCCAGCTTACCCCGGGGCAGAATTTCTAAGCTCACATGCTTCCTGCCATCCTCCTCCGCTCTCAGTTTCCCCAGCTGAATCCTCACGCCACTCACCAATGTCTGCCACTCAGCTGCAGAGTCCCTGCCAAGTCTGGAGGGGCGCCACCCCTCAACATACTGAAGAGGAATCCCAACCAACATGCGTATATCCACAGAGGTTCTTCTGTCAGGGGAACCCAGGAGAGAAATAACTACTCCATTAACGATTTCATTTTTGTTGGAGTTGATCCATGTCTCTATAGTGTCGTAGAAATCCAACAGGAAACTTCCATTTTGAAAGAGAGGAGATGTATAGTTAAAAAGAAATCAAGGCAGCTCAGCAGAGGCTGGACTTAGAGACTGGGGAGACTGGGAGACAGAGAGACTTGAACTACCAAGGAGCAAACACCACCACACAGAAAAGGTGACCTGGAGAGATGGTCCTGGCTGCCATGTGTGAGAAGAGACTGGGCATTCCTGTCTGAAGAGAAGGACAGAGAGTTGGGGACCTATGGGACACAATGGAGCATCTTAACCATGCAAGGCTGTATGTGTGGGTGTCAGCTGGTAGGAGCCCCGATCTGGACAAGAACTGCCGCTTAAAGTGTTAGAAGCTGGAAGCGGGTCCCCAGGGTAGGGGAGTCTTGTCTACTTTGGTCCCTACAGGTCTGCAGCTCTGGGAATTGGCGACTCCCTGTAGTGTCATCACCTGGGTGTAGTGTCCAGCAATCAGAGATGGAGAGAACTTTTACTTCTTCTTAGGTTCGGCCCTCAGCCAGTCAGAATACTCAACCTTGGGGTCCGGATTGGCTTTTTATTGGGCGCATTTCTTCTGACCACAAACATGATGGATGTTTATTGCATAAATTTTGGAAGCAGAGAAAAGCAAATGAGAAATTAAAATGGACCCGTGTCATCCTTCCCCCCGGCTAGACTCATTTATCAGCCAGACGTTTTTATTTCCCAGCCTTTGGAAAATTATAGACTGTAAAAAAGAGAAGGGGAGAAAGCATTTGGATACTGGGAATGCGGGCAGGGTGAGGGGCGAGCCGTCACCCGCACAGACCCGGAGCACACTGAGCAGACAGCAAGCCATCCCGCCACCGGACTCCTCGGCAGCTCCGTCCGAGGAGAAACCGAGGTTGGAAGAGGGCTGTGGAGAGGTCAGAAACAGGGGTGAGGCGCTCAGAGTTCTACAAACAGAAGTGAGAAGCTCGAGCCTCCAGCCTACAGGAACTGCACGCAAAGCTCACGGATGAGTGAACATTTCCACCCCCCTTTCCAAGTTCAACACTGCGGTGACAGCTGCTGGCTCTGGAGGACACTCTTCTGTTGATCTGAGCTGTAGTGGCCATGGCTGAATCCACATTTCTGGAGACAGGGACATGAACAGACAATATCCTTGTCACAGCTTTACTGGCAGCATTGAGAGTAGGCACTGTGGCCCCCAGTAACCACCTTTCTATCATTGCATTTTCTTCGTGTGTGTGGATTTATACGTGTGACTGTGGACATGTCCGTACTATAGTGTATCTATGGGGGTCAGGAGAGAGTCTTAGGTGCCGGTCCTTGCCCCCCACATTGCTGCTTTTGTAGATATAATTTTGCTTGATTTCCTTTATTCATTGTACATTTCTATTTCCAAAGAAATGCCCACATTCACCTCTGACCAACCCAGCGTTGGCCAGCACACATCTTCGCTTGTCTAGCTGGGGTCACACCCACAAATGCAATGCCCAGCTGTCGAGGTGGGTGTTGTTGGAGCACAACTATTTAGCAGACTGGTTTGGGTCCCTGCACTGTCTTTCGTTTGACAAAACGTTCATGTAGATCTTCTTTCATTGTCAGTAACAATGCTTTACATGTGCGTGGTGTTTTCTGCATGTCTTCACATGCAGGAGGAGCTGCCTAAGAATTTTATACACAGTAGCTAAGATCCTAACACTCGTACTTAACAGATGAGGAAGATGGATCCCAGAGAGCTTAAGCAAGGTGCTGCAGGTCACACAGCTGTGTATGCTGGAGTCGGGGCTGAAGCAGACTCAGTGTGGAAGCTAACACTGTAGCAATTCTCATGGACAAGGGCAGACCTGATGATGAAATCCAGACGAGCTGGCTTCAGAGTCTGCATATTTTCTACCTCTAGCCTATTGGTAAAAAGCATCTGGATTGTTAAATCACTTTATTTGAAGAGCTCAAATGACAGAGAAAATATAATCCATATCCTCAGATCTGAATGGACAAGTATGATGATCCATTTCAATTATCAGCTGGATACATTCTAAGCTTACCTGGGAAGACAGTGCATAAGGGATTGTTAGATCAGGCTGGCCCGTGGATATGAGTGGGGGATTGTCTTGATTGTTAAATGAGGTGGGAGGCCCCTCCCTGAATGTGGGCAGCGTGCTTTGCCTGCGGGGAAGAGCACTGGACACAACAGCCAGCAGCAGGCCCAACGTGCATCTTCACCTCTCTTCGTTCTTGGGTGAGATGTGACCAGCTGTCTAGATTCCTTCCACCCAGAGCCTCCATCGACAACGACATAGAATGGCAAAGCCAAAGAAACACCTTCCTATCCCTAAATTGATTTGGCCAGGATATTTTATCACAGAAACACAAAACAAAACAAAAACATCTCAGCCAATGAAAGCATTTGAAGTAGACTTTTTTAAAAAAAGTGCATTCTCTCCTTCCTCCCTGATCCCTGTGTGTGTGTGTGTGTGTGTGTGTGTGTGTGTGTTAGTGTCCAAGAAGGAGGTTGGAAGGGGCCATTGGATCTTATTGGAACTGGGGTTACAGGTGGCTGTGGGACAGCACCATGTGGACGCTGGAACCAAACCCAAGTCCCCAGGAAGAGCAGCAGCCATTGCTGTTAACTGCCGAGTCATGTCTCCAGCCCCACATCACTATTTTCTTCCCTTCCTGAGACGCCGTGGACTTCAGAGTCACTCCTTCCCTGGCAGAAGGTGCAGCTGAGCATAGAACGCAGTCTGCTGTTGGTTTTGTTCTCTGTGTGCACAGCACAAGGGAATCACCGGGACTCTGGGCAGCTCTTTCATCTCTCTGGCCTTCTGACAGTTCTCAGTTCTGTCTCAGGACAAGGACAGAGGCTAGGAAGAAGTCTTCGTATCTAGAGGTTTTTCTCATTTGCTGCCCAGGACCCCACAAAGCACTCATCAGAGTGACTGTCTTGGGAGACCCCAGTATCTTTACACCAACACCTCACTTATCAGCAAGAATGAACTTTGCAAGTTTGGGTTGATCAAAAATGAACTTAACTTTCAAGACAGGGCTCCTGATGAGCAGAACTCCATGGGGGACAGGATACAAGACCAGTCAAAAGTAATGGTATTCAAGGCTTACATTATGGGAACTGCACTGTATATTTGCACACCTTCCACCACCAGACTACCCTTCCACCACAAATTGCCTTTACATGGCTTTTGAGTGCCCAGGTGCCTTTAAACAGCTGGGAAGTGGCAGGCCTGGTGTTCTCTGTTTCTGGCTTCCTACAGTAGTTGTCCTGAGAAATTCTAGCTACTAACAGAAAAGGCTTTAACGAACCCCAGGCTACTGTGACAGAGAATGTTATTTAGAACATTTTTTTTTTCAAAAAGGTTGATTTTGAAAAATATTTTTCAAAAACTTAAAGTAGGTACAGTGAGATGTCTGAATGCTGGTGGGGTTAGATGGCCCCTGGTGTCAAATTCTCTCTAGGAAGTTTATAAACTCTGAACAAAATATGGAAAAAAAAAAAAGGAAGTATGTATCTGGAAGCATTGGGAGCAGCCGAGGCAGACAGAGAAGTTGGGACTGGCTTTGGAAGGAGGAACTCCACTGGGTAAGACCCGGCCCATATATACTGCCTTCCCCAAGGCAGGCTTCAGCAGAAAACTGCCATGAGGTGACAGGGGACAAAGTGGACAACCACGGTGATTAGAAATGGGGGTGAGTTCTGGAAGTACTTAAAAGTTTTAAATGTGAGTTGATATTTTATCTCTCACCCACCACGTAGGAGACAGAATTTAATGTTTGAATCCTGCCAACTTCTCAAAATAACCTTTGAAACGCTCTGGGCAAGTCATAAGATCTTAGGGCACGTTATATGAGGCCCAGAGATCATGTCCCAGGGATTAAATTTTTCTCTCAGTCTAAGGAGAAATGTTGAGCAAGGCCATATTAAAGACTTCAAAGCCAGACATCTACATTTTCAAGGTGATCTCCACAAATAACCACCCAGTGATGTCAAAGAAAAACAGGATCCAGAATCTCTGCCTCCATCATCACAAGGAACAGCATCAGTAAGAAGCTTTAGATGGGCGAGAAAAAGGTTCTAAAGTGATTTGTATTCAAGGGGAAAACACAGTGACACAAAAGCCAAAGTATCTCATGTGTTGGAATAACTAGAAAAGAGCTTTTGCTTTCCCTTGGTTCTTAGGTTCAAATCCGGGGCCTGGCACATGCTAAACTACTCTAGCACTGAGTTAATTGCTCAGCCCCATAAAAACTTTTAAGTAGCAATTATATGTTTAAAGGACATAATATGTGAAAACATAGCTATAATGAGTGAACAGATGGAGAATTGGAGACAGCAATGGATATGTATGAATGTCTATATAGTATATATGTATATACATACATACTATATAGTATATGATGTATATATAGTATATATGTATATACTATACATACTTATATAATAATATACATACATATATACATTTATATAAAATATATATTCAATATATATACACCCATACATATCCATTTATATAATATATACACATATATGCTATATATGTTTATTTTAAGGTTATCAGACAAAATAACGGGTTTCATTGTGGCATCTTCACTCATATGCATTAGACTTTGCTCTCATTGCCCCTCCCCCACTGTCTGCTCCAGCACCTTCCCACCTCTGGGTGGTTCCTCTCCTTTCCACACAGTCTCCTATCTGCTTTCTTATCACATGTGTTCCATTATTCTTTCTGTCCCCACTGTCTTAGCATTTTTACATTTTTTTAAAGAATCAAGTGGAAGCTCCAGAGCTGACAATAAAATATAAAATAATGACGTCATTTTAAGTATTCAAATGAAAATTAAGCAATACATATTTTGAAGTAAAAGTCCCAAACTATAAAATACAAATATAGCTGGTCTTTGTTACTTTGTGGGTTCTTCTTTTTCTCACCTTTTATGTCACCCTACCCCTGGTTTCACCCCCTAACACTAGAATGGAGAGAAACAAGGATATAGGTGAGAGACAGGAAATAGGAAAATTCATGAATCTAATTTCTTTCCTTTTGTTTCTTCTTTGATCATGACTACTAGAAACGGCAACCAATCTCCCTAAATGACCAACGACAACTGATCTCACCTCTCGGGTCCTAGCATTTAGGTATCCTCTGAATCCCAGAATTCCAAACATACCATAATCACAGGCTGGCAAAACCACATCTCTACTAGAACACAAGGCAAATCATAGTCAGATGCTGCAGACAGTCTAAAATAGCCCCACATCCCTACACCTGGGATTAAAATGAAAGCACATTTTTATAATATTTGTGCTTTTTTGGGGGGTTGTTTTGTTTTGTTTTGTTTTGTTTTGTGACAGGGTTTCTCTATGTAGCCCTGGCTGTTTTGGAACTCACTCTGTAGACCAGGCTGGTCTCGAACTCAGAAATCCGCCTGCCTCTGCCTCCCAAGTGCTGGGATTACAGGCATGCGCCACCACCACCCGGCCTTAATATTTGTGTTTTTTAAAGAAGCCAAAATTCCAAAATTATCACTACACACACAGAAGACTTGGAAAATCTTGGCCATCTTGATGTAGGCAAAAACTCCTTAGAACAAGAAATACATTGATCACAGAACTTAACCAATAAATTGATCATCTTTAGCAAAAACACAAAAAAAGGCATAGATGGTATGAAAATACTCAGAATCTGTCTAATCAGTAAAGGATTTATTGTAAGCATGTATAAAGATCTCCTATAAATTCTTAGCAAAGGCTACCACCTTCGTAACCCTGGGCATTAGTGGGGCACAGCTTTGGGCCTGTCTCTAAGGCATTTCCACAGAAGGAAGAATGTCCACCTGACGGTGAGGGGCACCACCCAAGGCTGAAGTCATGTGGGCATAGGGCTTCCTCGTTCTCCACTCCTGGGTCTGCTGAGATGTGAGCAGGCAGCCCGACATTCTGCCATTCTGGACATGATGGGCCGGACCTTCGAACTGTGGGCCAAACTAAACCCTTGAGCTGCTCCCTGCTGGACGTCTCAACAACAACAAAAAACTCATTTTTTGAGACAGAATTTCTCTGTGTAGCTCCGGGTGTCCTGGAACTCACTCTGTAGACCAGGCTGGCCTCAAACTCAGAAATCCGCCTGCCTCTGCCTCCCAAGTGCTGGGATTAAAGGTGTGTGCCACCACGCCCGGCACAAAAACAAACAAACAAACAAACAATCAAACAAAAAAAAAAAAAAACTCATAGGGAAAGAACAGACACTTTACCAATGGCCGATAAGCCTGTACAGATAGACAACATAATGTGTAGTTAGGGAAATGCAAATTAAAAGCACAAAGAGATCCCATTTCCCCTGTACTAAATGGCCGATATGCTCAACACCATGAATGAAAAATGTTGACGAGGACATGAAGTAACTAGAATTGGCAGACGGTCAGCGTACACATACTTTATCGGCAAAATGAAGCATTTTATTATTACCAACTAGGAGATCAACATATGGTGCTTATGACCTGTCCTTAACTGATTCCTGAGTATTTTATACACTCTGAGGGGCCACCAGAGGAACGACCTCTCTTTTCTCGGTTCGCATTGTTGTGAAGAAAGGAAAGTTTTGTGTTTGGCTCACAGTTCAGGGTGCAGAGCATCCTACGGGGAAGACACTGCATGGGAGAGTGAGTCCTCGGATTCTCCTGCCTCAAGTCAGGAGACAGGGGAAGATGAACATTGTACCCATTCTCTTCACTCCAGGACCATAGCCTAGACAGGATGCCACCCACATTTAGGGAGACTCCTCCTTTCCCACTCATTCTGACTGGGACCACTCTCATAGGCACACACAGAAATGTGTTTCCAAAGTGATTCTAAACACTGTTTAATTAACAAGATTAACCCTCACAAAGGAGAGTCCAGAGGCTCGACTGAGTCCCCGAGGGCTCTCCATCCAGATGTTCAGGATTCTTCTTCACCTGGGTGTGTCCCCGATGATCAGACATGGCACGGAAGACTTCCCTGAGACATCTCCACACGAGTAAGGTCTTTCTGTGATTCATGCTCACTCCAGTGTAGGGTCCTCTAGAGCACAGGTTCTCAACGTGTGGGTTGTGAACTCTTTGGGGTCATACATCAGATATCGTGCATATCAGTTATTTACATTATGATTCATAACAGCCGCAGTTATGAGGCAGCAATGAAATTTTACACCTGGGGTCACAGCACAAGGAACTGTATTAAAGGGTCTCAGCACCAGGAAGGCTGAGAACAAAGCCACTGCTCTAGAGAAAGGATACTTTCCACACTGACTCCATACCAGCTCTGAGAAGCAATGTGTCTGCATTTTGTCAAATATTATAATTTACTGTTAAAATAAAATCTGATTCTTCTCATGAAACCCTAAAGGTTTTTTAAGTGCTCACTTTCCACTTCCCCGTCCAAAATCCTGGAAAAATTCTGGCCTCCATTCCAAGAGAGATGTTGAGAGCAACCCCTACCCCACCCCCACCTACACCGAGAGTAACCAGAGTGGGCATCTGTCCCAGTTATCAAGGCTCAAGTTGACAAAAGGGGGGTTAGAGCCACAGAGTCGGGGGTGGGGGTGGGGGGAATAGGACACCTGCCATCCACGTTCCCCCAGGACTGATCTGGCTTTAGTGCCAAAAGTCCTTCCCAGGAGACCCCCAGCCCTGAGCAAACCGGATGATTGCCCACCTGGCTGAAGATCAAGATCTGCTGGCCTGAGGCCTTGGGCCATTGTCAACTGCCAACTCTCAAGCAGCCTTTGGGGGACCTTGTATATAGTGGTTGATGCCCTTTCTGATCCAGCCAGCTCTCCTGGATTGTGCAATTGTTGGTATTGCTCCCCGCAACCCCTGCCCAGACACACACATACACACAGACAGACAAACATACTATACAAATACACACAAACATACAGACACACACACGGACACACACACACACACAGACATACACACAGATACATACATACATACATACATACACATACATACATACATATACACATACATACAGAGACATACATACATATACACATACATACAGAGACATATACAGACATACATATACACACATACACACACATATACAAACACACACAGAGAGACACACACACATACACACATATATATATATACAGACACTCAGACAGACACAGAGAGACACACACTTACATACATACATGCATATATACATACATACCTAAACAGACATACACACATACAGAGACACACATACATACACATATATAGAGACACACATACATGTATACAGACACACACACAAAGACACATATACACACATATAGACATACACAGAGATATACACACATACAGACATACACACAGAGACACATACACACACATACAGACATACACATAGAGATATGCACACATACAGAAACAAACACATGCAGACACATACACACATACATACACACATACAGAGACACACATACTCATACAGATACATGCATACATATATACAGAAACACACACACACACACATATACAACTAGCTGCCCACTCCCCATATCTTACTAGATTCCAACCACACTCTGGAGGTATGAATGACAAATGCTCCCCATACTCTCTGTCATTTGGACACTTGGCCCTGTTGATGGGACTGTTTGGGGAGGTTCATGGGGGTGTGGTCTTACAGGGGAAGTATGTCATTTGGAGGGGTGGGCTTTGAGGTTTCAGAGCAATGCACCATTCCTGGGTTGCTCTGCTTCATGCTTGTGGTTTAAGACATGAACTCGAGGCTGTCCGGGTTGTCATGGCTGCCTGCTGCCACGCTCCCTCATCATGACAGCAGGGGTCTTTATCCCTTTGGACTTGGGATCCCAATAACCCCTTCCTTCTAATAAGTTGCCCAGGTCATGCTGTTTTGTCACAGAAATATAAACAAAACTAAAACATTCTCGGGCTGGGCCCTATGACAGTACTACCTGCAACCTCAGCTCACAGATGGGTGAGGTAGAAGACCCTCTCTCAAAAAAAAAATCTGCAGCCTCTGGCCCCAGAGTACAACTTTGTTATCATCCATAGCCTTATGAAACAGAGACAAGAGGTCAGAGGAGGGAAGATGGGGGTGGGCAGAAGAGTCATTCTGTGATACAGAGGAAGGGTCCACAGACAACGAGTGCTGACAGCCTGGAGAAAGCAAAACGGAGGCAGGCAAAAGCTATCCGCGGTACCGGACCCACCAGCACCTTGACTCCTGTCAGTGGAAGTTCTGTTAGCCTCCTGAGCTGTACCAGCAAACACTTGTGCCACTGGAAGCTTCCAAGAGTTGAAGGCAGCATGGGAAAGATGGGTACTCTGCAGGAGAAAAGCAAAAGCTAGAGGAACCAAGTGGGTTCCTTAAGCCACAGGGAAATCCCAGGAGGCGGTCAGACTTCCTCCTGCTGGGAAACAGCCTCCAAATACCGGAGCCGGAGCCGCAAGCCCTCCCTAAAGTCCCCTGGGCCAGAACACCCTGGGCCCATAGGGTCATTCCGCATCTCTCCCAGTGTGCCCACTCTCGGCCCAAATCATTCGACTGATGGAAATTAATATCTTATAAGGCAAAAAGTGAGTACCCACCATGCGAGCTGCAGTGCATGCTGGGAACAGGACCAGGCCAATGGTCCAAATAAACAGGGCTGCCAGGCACCCACCTAGAGTGATACCCCAGGAAGTCAGACACGCAGCTGCTAAAGGTTCCTGAGGGACTTTGCTTTGAGGGCCACGGGCCACTGAGGCATTTAAATCACAGGGTGTGTGTGTGTGAGTGAGTGTGTGTGTGTGTGTGTGTGTGTGTGTGCAAGCAAGCGCATGCATGATAGGTAAGGGTGGCAGTAGAACTGGTCTTGGGTCATAGGTCATAGGTCATAGGTCATAGGTATCCCAAACAGGTAAGTCTCAAATGATGGTAGCTAGACATGAAATATTTCTTGCTGGCTCATTTGTTTCCAGCCTGGGTGACAGAGTGCAATGTGGGAGTGGGGGAGGGGAGGTACATTTGGTCACAGCCCTTGTTTACCAAAATGTCTTCTCCTGAGCAAGAAAAAAGTCCCAGAATAAAGCAGGGGTGGGGTGGGGGAGGGTGTCCTGACTTCCTTTAGCTCTCTTGGTTACAACAGTCAAAACTGTCCTTCAAGTTTAGTCCCCAAGGACATCAGAGCTTGACAGTGACAAACAGGGAGCAGCTGTCCTTTGACCATCAGAATCACAGCTCTTTCCACCCTGTGTGGACTGTGGGACATGGAGAGTGTGTTCCTCACAGCCTCCCAGGCCAGACAGGCCAGACTCTGGTCACCAAAGTTTTAGACTCAGTCACTATTGGGAAAGCAGTGGCCCAAGCCTTCCCTGACACAGTTGAGCAACTTGAGGCTCTTAACTGCCTTGGGAATTGGGGTGTGCCTCAGATGAGGAACTGAGCCAGGCTCTCACTTCCCAGTGGGGACTCAGCTCTACTCCCAGAGTCCCTGTGCCCAGGCCTGGGATACAGGCAAATGGAGCTCCAACCAGGAGCCAGGAGCCCCATTTCAGGGATTGGAGGACCACTTGCCTTCCTACCTGCCATCCTTCATACTTCAAGGACACGGAGACGATGACAAGGGCCATGTCCATTTCTCGTCACTGTTGGTGACACCCTCCTCTTCTGCTGGCCTCTGCACAGTGCAACCCCAGGCTCTCTCTGCCCTCCCATCTCCCCCCACCTCCCACCCCCTCTCCTCTCCCCCCCATTTGAATTTCCCCGGGCTCTGGAAAGCTAAGGGTCCAGTGGAGCCAGTGACTTCACTATGTCTTCAGAGCAGCTGGCACTAAAGGTGCAGGCGTGTCCCATGGAGAGCTGGACCTTGCCTGGGTCGTCTCCATACTCAGAGCACCTCCCTGTCCAGCCAAGACCTAGCCTGTGCTGTTTCCGAGATACCTGTGGTTAGGAGGGACAGCTCAGGTGCTCACCTGCAGGTTCTAATCCCAGCACCAGGACTTTCCTTCATGCATTGTGGCATTGTTTAAATTGAGTGCCTCGGTCCCCCCCCCCCACCGTCCTTAAGCAGTGAGGAGCTCAGAATGTGTTTTAAAGCTACTTGTGAGTGTTGACTAGCATAGGAGAGCCAAGGGCCACGCCCGGCTTGAAGGGCAGGCAGGGTGTGAATGGAATTGAGCGTGGTGCCTGGGCACCAGAATCTGAAGCAGAGGACCAGCTTGATTACCACAAAGTGAGTCAAGGTCCCTTTCGAATACCTGGCCAGGCTCCTCTCTGACATGCCGTTGGCTCTGAGGCATGGACAGATGGCAGAAGTCTTTCCTGGCAGTTCAGTATGGAGGCCTCTTCCCTGGAGGCTGGCCTTCCCTAGGTCCTGCCTCTCTTCTTCCTTAAATCATCACCAGGCAAAGACTAATCTTGTCATCCCTTTACCAAAGGGGGAAACCGGGGCTCGGAGAGGTTGCTTGAATGGTCTTGGTGGTAGAGTGAGTCAGGGCTGCACTGTGAACTGTCCCCTGCCTGCCTGCCTGTTATTGGCTCTGCTCAGTGTGGTGAGAGGTAACTGGATGCCTTTGCTGCTTGGGTCAGGTAGAGGCAGGACTAGGAGATAAGGCTAGGATATAAGGCCCTGGGACCAGGTTCTCATGTCTCTGTGATCTGGAGGTAGACAGCACGGGGCCCCACTGTGCACTGAGGCAGAACCACCAGAATCCCCGATGAATCCACAGTTGTACGCCGAGGAAACTGTAGGCTTCTGTGTGGCTGGTAGCCACTCAGTTGGGTACCCTACCCGGGACCAGGACCCAGGAACAAGGAGGACAGCATAGTAATCCGTATGAGCCTGGGTTTCATAGGGATGCTTCCAAAGAACCTTGTGCCAACATGTTTAGGTCTCACGCATCAGTCCCTCTGGGGAGATGTGGATGGCCTTCCCTAGATTCACCATGGTTAGCAGCAACACACACACACACACACACACACACATACACACACACACACCAGCAGCAGCAGTGGGGATGCACTCAGTTATCTGGTGTCTGGTTTCTTAAGCTTGCTAGGCGAGGGAACTTTTATGTAGTTAACTGTGATTGGGATCTCCCTAAGCTGAGACTCTTGGGCCCGGGGTACCTGCCTGTAAGTGGCGACACTGTCCCCAAATTTCTCCTGCCTAACTGCAAGGACCCTGCCTCCGCTCTCACTTCCGGTAGGTTGGACAGACCCTATATCTAAAACGCTAGTACTGATATTACTTTTAATCGTGTCTTGAGTTGAAAATGATGGAGTCTCAAACTACTGCCCATTGCTCCAAATTCCTAGACTGCCTGGGGTTTTTGTCTTGTTTTGAATAACATTTTATTAGAACACAACGGCCTCTCCTCTGCCCATCACCTCTGGCTGTTGCTGGGCTACACTGGCACAGCAGAGAAGCCGTAACGCACTGAAGAGTCTGCACGTCTAAGATCATCTCCAGCTAGCTGCTTGGAATAAAAGTTTGCTGAAAAATCAAAACTCAGTTGGAAGTTTGATTCCATAAAAGCCTCAACAGCACGGAGAACTTATATTTATTCTAAATCTCTACAGTTTGGACCAATCCAGTTCTAACGATGAATGAGTTCTACTGAGGGTGAAGCTAAGGCTGAAGCAAGTGTGGATGAGGGGGCGTGTGTGTGTGTGTGTGTGTGTGTGTGTGTGTGTGTGTGTGTAGGCCTGTCATGTGAGACCGGGCTTGGTCATGTGAGAATTAGCAGTAGGCAGTGAATGCGATTGACAAGGTGAGTCTATTGATTACTGATAGTGAGGATGAAGTCAACGCAGAGCTCAGAATCACCCTGGATCCGTGGACAAGTGTATTCTTCAGGGCTTTTCAAAGTAGAGAAAATACATAGGATTTCTTAGACTGCTTACAGGATACGGTCCAGGAAATCCAGCAATGGCCTTTTCACACTACGAGGACAAACGTCTCACAGTACCAGTGTAGAGTTCTGGGGGGACTCCTGGGGAGACACTGGCTTCAGTCTGTACTGGAATCCCAAAGATTGGTGATGAAATGTCCTAGCAACAGGATAGATGGTCTTACCAGGGGGGAGTGGGGCTAAGCAGGAAAAAAACAAAATTCCCTTCTTCCGTGTCCTTTCATGTGGCCCTTTTCAGAGGCCCAGCTTTGGGGTAAGTATTCCTGCCTTGAAAAATCTGATAAGAAAAATCCCCCACAAGATTTGGTTGCCTGAGGCTTGGGTTTTAGCTGATTCTAGATGCAGTCAAGGTGACAACAGAGACTAGCCACAGAGCACACTATGTCATCCCATAAGCCTCAGCTCACTCACCGGGGAAACATGGAGCTGATGCCACCAACCCAGGGCTGCTGGTGCCAGCACATTTGCAGATATGCAGAAGTCATCATGTGGGACCTTTCCAGAGCCCCGAAACCATTCCCAGGAGCACCGCGACGGTTCTTATGAGGCTGCCTAGCATGCATTCAATGCTCAGACAGCTCTTCCCCATGCCAAAGTTATTCTAGGCACCCATCGTCGTATTTGGAGTAGAGATATTTTAATAAGATAACCCCCTTTTTCCCTGGGTGCAAATTTGGGTCATCTTGACAATGTGACCTTCGGCCATAGTTTCAAATACGCGGCATTAGTTACTTGACCTGCAAACAGGACACTCTGGTGCTCTGTGTACCAATGGATGCCGGTAGCCTGGGAAGCAGATGGTCCTGTCTGTCTCCCACAGACTTTCAGTGCCCCACCCCCACCCCCGCCCCGGGCAAGGTGTACAGGACTCTTACTGGAGCTAACCAGGAGACATTTTAGATTCCCCAGGGCAAACTGGAGCAGTCCTGCTCCCGGTCAGCAGCGAGCTCTGCCTAGAGACGAAGGAGTTTGTCTGCCGCAGCCTACAGTTTTTACTGCAGTCAGTTGCCTTGTATATTTGGGGGTTGGGGGAGGGGCGTTGCTTAAATGGTTACTGAGCCGTGGGGCGGGGAAGGAGTGGAGAGGGGAGGGAAGCTGCTCTTTGACCCCTACGTTGGAGAACTTGCCTCATTAATCAGACCTGTACTAGAATACGGTGTTGTTCATGTTCAGGGAATTAAAACTTGAAGCTAAAAAAAAAAAAAAAGTGTAGCAGGAGGTAATCGGAGTGCAGGCAGCCTGTCTCCCACCATAGATTTATGGTGTTTACTCAACAGTGGATGGGAACATTCAGGAAAAGAACACCTCTCCTCCGCTCCTTTTTCAAAACACATCATCAGCTCACAGTGATCAAGTTCCCGATTTCCAGTGTGCAGAGGCGCATGGCACTTGATCTTCCTTGTTCTGCGCCCAGTGGCAGGGGGGAAGGCGCGCAGCTCCGACTAGGAGTTGCCTGAGAGGGGTTTCCTTATCGGAGTCAGCTGACTCTGACGGCTGCGCTAGCTCGCTGCGCTAGCTCGCTAGCTCGCTTGGCCCAGGCGGCTGTACAACGTGCAGCCTCCACACTGCCTAATGGTGAACCAGGAACCTTGGTCACCTTGCCGCGCCACAAGGAGCACAGGGAATTCCTAGAAAAGCCTCCACTCCCTTTGGTTTGCTTTTAGGTCTCTGGTGTTTCTGAGACCGATTGCTGGCGACTTCAGAAACGCAAGGGATCCCTTTTTTGTTTTTGTTTTTTCAAGGTTTCCCACAATAGCCTCACCTGTCTGTCAGTACAGGTAAACCACTCCCTTGAATCCCAGAGAATGGGGTCTTTTCTGAAAGAGGACCCTTTAGGATATGTCACCAAGAGCTTTCCTGAGACTTCTCTTGGACGCAGAGTCAAGAAGTGTGGGAGCTCCAGAACTTCTCTGACCCACTTGATACAGACGCCAAGCAGGAGGGCGCTCTCCCCCCTGGCTACTTTGTCCTCTGGTGTCCTTGAGCCTGGGGTATTGGCAAAAATCACTCATACTCATCCATCTGTCTCAAACTAACAACATTTTGAGCTTTTTTTTTTTTAAACAAACTCATGCTTGTTTCCCGAAAGCCATTGCAAAAGTATTTTTATGAGCCGGGCAGTGGTGGCCCATGCCTGTAATCCCAGCACTCTGGGAGGCAGAGGCAGGCGGATTTCTGAGTTCGAGGCCAGCCTGATCTACAGAGTGAGTTCCAGGACAGCCAGGGCTACACAGAGAAACCCTGTCTCAAAAAAACAAAAAACAAAACAAAACAAAAACCCAAATCCAAAAAACAAAAACAAAAAAGTATTTTATGACCCATAGATTTCCAAATACCTCGTTTGCATTAACTGATATCCTAGGTCACCATGGAAGGACACAGGAAGGACAATGAATGAACATTTATTTATCTATCCTTTATAGCCGGCCTCACCACCTCTGCAAGAGGAGCCAGGTTGTTAGAAGGTGCCGAACTGCTTTCTAACAAAGCCAGAGGACTCCAGATGTTATCTCCAAGTGAGGTGCAGAGGACCAGAGCCCTCACTGTGGCTGTGTTTTCCTGCAGGGCAGACTCTTGCTTGTGTGCTGCAGGGCCTGGAAAACAGGGACGGGGATGATAATAATTTACAAGCAGAGATAAGATGGGATTTGGAGGAGGTCAATCAGATAAAAAGGCCACACACAAGCTTAGAATTCAGCTGAATCTTTCCTCTATTCGGAAAGTGGGGAAAAGGGAGAAGGGCGAAGATGGGCGTCAGCAGCAGACTTTTGGCCGTCTGCCTGTCTGAACACACCCGTGGTTTAATTCAGTCCATCTTTAAGCAAGGTAGGATGACTCTCTTGTCTTCTGCTTCCTTCAGAGACTTGAAAGATGTATTCACGATACCCTCAGTTTACCTTCTGAAAGGAACATTTATTGAAAAGCCAACTCTGCCAGAAGTAGCTGAACGGGTACAAGTATTATGGGGTGTGGTAGAGCTGGCAAAAACACAGTAAGCGCCCGAGGCTCCTGTTGCTCTAGCTGACCGCCACAATGGAGACTTCACCATGACTTGGCTTACGGACGGACGGACGGACGAACGGACAGACGCACCCCTTCCCCCCCACCAACAATTACAAAGCACATTGGGGATCCTGAGTTTCGGCAGCACCTCTGTGGGTCTTGAAAATCAACAAACTATATATTCAAAAAACAGTGAAATTTTATGGGACAGGTGAAGAAAGCCTTCCCAGGGGAAGTTAATAGAAGAATCAAGTTTGGGGTCTCACCCTGTCGTTCTCACAAAACAGTCTCACACTATAGCTCAGTACAACAGAGCCTCTGCTGAAAGAGAGGAGGGTGAGGCTTTTGACATTGAACATGAGCATTAATCTGCTCCAATCTTCAGTCAAAAGCTCAGAATTTACAGGATTCAAGCCCCACTGTGAGGGTTGTGAAAGAACCAATGGGAAATGAAGTTTCTGCCCACTGCTCCTACAGCCCCAACACTGCTCCTACAGCCCCAACACTGCTCCTACAGCCCCAACACTGCTCCTACAGCCCAACACTGCTCCTACAGCCCCAACACTGCTCCTACAGCCCCAACACTGCTCCTACAGCCCCAACACTGCTCCTACAGCCCCAACACTGCTCCTACAGCCCAACACTGATTCTACAGCCCCAACACTGCTCCTACAGCCCAACACTGCTCCTACAGCCCCAACACTGCTCCTACAGCCCCAACACTGCTCCTACAGCCCCAACACTGCTCCTACAGCCCAACACTGATTCTACAGCCCCAACACTGCTGCTACAGCCCCAACACTGATCCTACAGCCCCAACACTGCTCCTACAGCCCCAACACTGCTCCTACAGCCCAACACTGATTCTACAGCCCCAACACTGCTGCTACAGCCCAACACTGATCCCACAGCCCCAACACTGCTGCTACAGCCCAACACTGATCCTACAGCCAGTCCAATACTGCTCCTACAGTCCAACACTGCTCCTACAGCCCCAACACTGCTGCTACAGCCCAACACTGGACCTATAGCCCAACACTGGACCTATAGCCCAACACTGGACCTATAGCCCCAACATTGCTTATTTCTTCCTACTCTTTTTCTGCAAAAGGGATACAACTGATTGTATTTTCTAATTTTTGTCTGTATTGTTATGCTTTTATTGTCTCAGAGACCTCCAGATAAGAACCCTTCACACCCTTTGCTGTAAAGTTTGCTATCTTTAATTGGGTATATGTACACATTTTAATCATTTTGATTTCCATTAATTAAAATTAAGCCTTCTTGGGTTTGAAGACACCTCTGAAAACAGAGTTGTAAAGAATACTGATGGGATCAAGCATGCAGGACACCAACAAGCAGCTCATCTTTAAAAAGATCTTTTCTCTCCTTCCTCTTTCCTCAAGAGTTAGTTCTCAGAAGACAATCCATTTATTGTATGTGCCCTATTTACGTGCAAGGTTAAAGGTTCAAGAAAAGAAAAACTTCAAAAGCTTTACAGTAAAGCAAATGGTTCAGCAGAGCAGGAGCTGCCCTCGCCCCTGCCTGAGGCAGGGGAGGCAGCTTGGCCAGGCCCCACTCTGGGACACCATTCCTCTTCTGAGAATGTGGCCCCCTCTTCTTTCTTCTTATGTTCATATATCATGGTTAAGGTCCTTGGACTTCCAAGAGGATAACTCATTGGTGGCGTGTGCCTACCGTTTATACTTATTGTTTTCAAAATAAACAATTTAGTGAGTTATAGTAAATAATGGTGGTTAGCATGGTGGGCCTTGACGTCGGGTATTTTGCTCAGAACTTTGACATATAAGCACAGGGTCCTCCTACACTAATGTGGTTGGTAGTCAGTTTCTTCTTAGTCTGTGAATTTGCATAACAAGGATCCTGCACCAATACTGTGCACACCCATCACACATGGGCACACCTATCACACGTGCACACAGCTACTGCACACACCCATCACACGTGCACACAGCTACTGCACACACCCATCACACAAGCACACAGCTACTGCACACACCCATCACACATGCACACAGCTACTGCACACACCCATCACACATGCACACAGCTACTGTACACATCCTCCAGACATGTACATATCTTCTATAGACACCATGTATCACAGAATCCAGACCCACTTAGACACAGTGTACAGATACCACACATATGAACTTCATACACCTACACCCACATTATACTTGTGTCACACATGTAGGCACACACTCACCTATACACATGTCCATCCATGGACCCACTCACTCACACAGGCATGGGTGTACAAATATATCCACGTACACACATGCTCCAGACATGTATCACATACCCACACATGCACCATAGACATCCATTCCACAGACACTCAAGGGCCAGACACATAGTCCACATCATCATATGGACCACAACCTATGTCTTGTGTACACATGCACGATACTCATATGACCATGTCTCCCCACCAACACACATACTTAGGTGTGCGTGTTCATTCTCATGCCCCAAAGTTGGCTTTGCTTCTGCTCAGGCAGCCCTGCAGGAGGCAGGTAAGCTGCCAGGCAACCCACTTCCTTCTCAAAGGGACAAAGGGCTATAAGGGGCTACTGTTTGTAAAGTAACCTGTAGATAAAATAAGAAACAAGATTTGAGGAAGCCTGTGCCAGCCTAGGTCAGCCCTGCTCAGACCAGGACCTCTCTGAGCATGCGTGACTGTGCACTGACTGACTTAGGAATGTGGGTTTCTAATCATCATGCACAGGCTGCCTTCAGCACACTGGGGGACCACGGGCATCTAGAGAGGCCCAGAAGACCAAAATGGCAGGATAGCGATTGGTGTGGAGGAATGTTGCAGGCCAACTGACTATTTTTGACAATTTGCTTTTCTTTCTCTTTCTCTCCTCAAACATCAGCAATGACTTGTGTGGAATTCTTTTTGTAGTTTATTGGTCCATCCCGTCTCTGTGTGGTCACCGATTCTCAAAGTTTTTCCCACCCTAGCTGAGAGAGAAGAGGCCTGCCTGGGGCTCAGGGGTCTCTGTTGGACAGCCTGCTCCACTGCTCAGCCTAGAACCCTGCAGGACTGAGACGCCCTTCCCTACCTGACTTGGTACTGACAGTCTGACCTTCACTGTCGCCAAATCCCCTGGGAGCCTATGGAAGCGGTTGATTCTGTCACCCGTGGTCAACGCCGGCACCGCTACCATTTTGACTGAGGCAGAGGGCAGCAGCAAGCCGAGCTGAGGACTGCACAGGTCACTGACCCTTCAGTTATGCCGGAATGCCATGGACCATGCACAGGCCTTTTGGAGGGTTGCTGCATGGTGACAGAAAGCCCAGATACTTTGGCGTTTAAACCAAAGGACACCCACCATCTTGTTACAGAAGGTATACTGATTCTTGCTAAACCACAGTTTCCTTAACCTAAATAAAGACAATTACGCTGTCTCCAGAGACTCTGAAACAGTGCTGGAAGCAACTAAAATAGAACAACCTGGAGTCTGGCTAGTCGGGTTGATTATCAGAAAGGTGACTGTTACAAATCTCTCTGCTCAGGCACTCGCACTGGGTCTCCAACACTCATGCACAGGGCCTCTGACACTGACTTGGCCCGAAGGGAAACATTGTTCTAGCCTTGAACTCAGGCTGGCTTTTGAGATCAAAAGTCAAGTATACATATAAAGCAACACAAAACATGCCCATGGTTACAGAAGTGTGAACCCCAGAGAGTGGGTGGGTGGACACCCAGAGGTAAATTGAGTCTAGCATTTGGAGACTACAGTCTAACTTAGTCATTGTGAGTCAAGAGCACACATTCCTTCAGCCACATAATGGCAAACTGACCTCCAAAGTACTTTAGTATTAGGAAAAAGAAACTTGCTTCCAGTGAGTTCCATTAGAGCCCTTTGCCAGAAGACCTCAGCAAAGACAACCGAAGGGATCCTGTCAAGTCTGTGAGACCTTCATCGCTCTTGACAACTTCATCAAAGTACTCAGTGTGCTTGCTTCACTGAAGGGCCCAGCTGAGTCCCTTCTGCCTTTAAACACAGAGGGGCAGAAGGGGAAGAAGTTGTTCCTTCCCATGGAGGGTTCCACCTCCCATGGTTGCCTTCTCTTGCTGGCATCTTTCTGAAAACATGGGATCCAAGAGCCATGCTCCGGGAGGAGCTGCCCTCAGCCCATGGCGCCCGTGCAGCCTCCCATCTCGGAAGTGTGCAGAGGCCTTGGCTTAACCGCAGTCCTGCTGTGGTTGGCATATATGCAGATCTAGCCTCATGCCAACCTGCAAACACTTCAGAGAGGCTAGTATAGAGAGTTAGGGGAAGAAGTCCAAAGGCTGGGAACAAGTGTTTCCCAAAGCAACCAGTTCCGAAAGCCTGCAGAAAACAGGACGCTCGCCCGTTTCAAGGAAAACCCTGGCAAGGTGTGAGAGTGGACCACGAGCTTTTGGGAAGAACGCGGTGGTCTCTGGGAGGCAGCATACGTTCTCTGAGAGAAAGTCATTCCATGCTAACCTCATTTCCTGTTTTGACGAGCTTCACCAGCACAGGCGATTAGGGGAATGCCCCAGAAAGCGTGTCTTACTTTCAGTAAAGCATTTGAAAACCTCCCCTCTTAGCCTATCTATGTATGGCTCCAGGTGGGCCCAAGGAGAGTGAGTCTAGGAGTCACAATCACCCAGAGAAGACCTACTCATGGCCTCTGGCACTCCAGCTGACCTGCCGGCCGGGCCACTCGGGAGACCTCAGATTCTTCAGTGCTCCTTCCATGGTCAAGTGTGGTCTGGAATGACTACTCTTCTACCCAGTAGGAGGCTGGGTGGTGAGAGCATTAGCCTGAGGTTGGACCCCCGAGATGTCCCCGAGAGTCATCATGCTCTTCACCGAGAACAGCATGGCTCTTGCCTGTGTTTTAACCCACCTATCTTTTAAAACATAGCTTGCAAGGAGACACAGAAGTCATTTATTAAACTTGCAGGTCACACAAGGAAGAAACATCCCCAGATTCAAGGGTTAAAAGTGAGAAGATAAAGGTGTAACACAACACAGCCCGGGGAGGCTGGTCACACAACCCACGTAGGGGCTTTAAAAAACAACAACAACAACAAAAAAAAACCTCTGCACATCTTCTCTCAGTTACAACACTGAGCATTCCAGTGTGGCCAAGGATGTGAAAACCTGAACCTTCACCTTTTAATCCTTAAAACTCTTTTCAGGGAAGTCTGAGCAGTGAGCAGCGTTCTCAATCCCCGCCCTGCGGATCCAGGGGCCTCAGTGTGAGAGCAAAATAAACCCAAGATGATAAAGTGCTCGAAAAGGGAAAGCTCTCAAATTCAAAATAGTGTTATTTTCTGTCTAAGGTGCTTTCCCTCCAACTTAAAAAAAAAAAAAAAGATAGAAAGAAAGAAATCTGACAGTCTCAGTGATAAGAAGAAAATGATTCAGCTTTGTCTTCTGTCTCCTCATCTCTAACCCCACACTGACAGAGCTGGCTCAGCCCTCTCCCTGAGTTCATTGTTTTAAACATTAAAAAAATGAAAATTTCTTTGTGTAGATGTGTTTGGCTGCATGTATATATGTACATAAGGTGGGTGCAGTACCTACAGAGGCCAGAAGAGGGCGTCAGATCCAATTAAGGAAGATGGTTTTGAGTTGACATATGGGATCTAGGATTGAACCTAGATGGTCTCTCAACCCCACCTGAGCCTATTTCAAAAGCTGTAAGTCCTTGTGGTGGCACTTCCATCTCTCTCAAATTTCTTAAATTCTTGGATTTCAATAAATACACATGTAGGCTCAGAAGGCTCCCTCTCCACTGCTGGGTCTCCAAAGACACACATGCAAGAATTGTCCCAAATGAACACCAAAGGGCAGACCTTGGACTTTGTGCAAAATATTTTTGGTTATTTTCAATCATCGAGTATAGGGAATATTTCCTTTGCTGCTGCCCAAGCCTTGGCTCAAAATATAGATAGATGCTTGAGGAGGGGGAGGGGGGCAGTCCTTTGCAAAGTTAACAGGCAGAGAAAGCTAGCTCAAACGCCTTGTGTGAGTTTCTCTTATAGCTAAGAGAGCTCACTGGTCCCATGTGCCAGGCTGGCTCCTGTACTTCTCATGAAACTGCATTTTCATGGTGTGTGTGTGTGTGTGTGTGTGTGTGCACGTGCACGCACACTGACACACACACACACACACACACACACACACACTTTTTTTCCTTCTGCATTGTTTAATATGACAATTGTAGCCACAGGAGACACTTAGGTTAAAAGAACTAAATATCAAAAGGAATTAAAAATTCAGATCCTCCGTTATTAAACATCCAGTAGTCACACTGGCTGAAGGATCCGGTAACAGCGAAGGTGGTCCTGGGCTGGTGTGGCAGAGTTACTAAGTGTTGAAAATGTGTGTGGAGGGCAGAGAGATGCTCAGAGGATAGAATACTTGTTCGTCCAGAGGACCCAGGTTCAATTCCCAGCACACATACTCTGTCAAACTATCTGTAGCTCCCGTCCCACATCCTCTCTGATCTCACTGGACTCCAGGCACACACATGGTACACAGATATACACGAAGGCAAAAAACTCACGTACACAAAACAATAAAACATTGAAAACACCAGTGTTTATTTCTCATGCTTCCTACTTCCAAATGCTGATGTTTTGGGTCCAGATGAATCCTGGATGTTTAAGGTTTTTTGATTGTTGTTGTTTTTATATACAATTTGTGAATAATTATACTTTTCAGTTAGGGTCCGAGTTTTGTCTCGGTAGCATCTAAAATGATATGTGACCAATTCTCTTTCACTTTTTAAAAATTATCCTTCTGAGGGAATTATCCCGTCAATGCTGTGTGGTTACTTCTGGTCTTCCTGAGGCCTGGGACTCTCTTTGTTGTTGTTACCATAAACACCCTACTGAGTCAGAGGCAGTGAGCTGTAGGAGAACACAGAACGAGGAAGGCTACCTGGGAGAGACATGCTTACTGCTGCTGGTGGAAACCCCTAGAGCCAGGACCGGGGTATGCCGAGAGGACTCTGCAAGCCTCTGCAGGACGCATGCACAAACTTACGTCTGTGACTAAGCACTCCATCACCCTCGGGAGCCTCATCTCTGCTCCCTGTGTGACCCTCCAATTGCTTCCTCTCTGCTTGAGCCCAGACAGATGGAACTAGCACAGGGAAAACAGTCCCGGGGCATTCTTCTGAGGAAAGCTACTGCTGGAGACACCCCACTGAAGACTTATTTCCTCCACAACTCAATGGCTTTTGATCTTCAAACAAACTTGGATTTGACAGGATCAGCAAGGGGGAAGGTGGTTCTGATGAACATCCGGACATAAAGGCGGGGGGGGGGGGTGAGGGGGGAGGGCTTGTGACCCACCCCTCTTGCTGAGCAGCAGCTTGGAGGACAGCCTAGATCCTCCCCCTCCTGTCCCAGCAACTAGCTGCTGAGATGGAGGCGTCTCCTCACCGTGCGGTTACAATACAGAAGTGCCTGTTACTGAGAAGCAGGGATACGCAGACCTAGGCCACGTCTGCTGTAGCGTGCCAGATGCTGTAGACAGGCTTGGCGATGAGACAGCATGTTTGCCTCTATAAAGAGGAAACTGGGGGGTGGGGACAGTGAGACCCACAGACAATAAATAAACAATGACGGTCACTTCTAATGCTAGTTAATCCCAATGCAGAAAATAAGAGAAACGACTCGCAGGGGTGAGGGTGTCTCAGGACTCGGTGCTCAGGAGGGCTTCCCAGAGTCTGAATATTTGGGAGCGAGCTGGACGGTATCCATGGGTCACTCACCCAGACCCTCGGTGACGACCCCCATGACCAATTAGCAAACTGATGCTGAGAATTCGAAAACAGTGAACACGGCCACTGAGTTATTCTTGGAGGTCTGCTAAGCTCAGAAGTGAGGACCAACAGGCTCTGGGGAGGGGCTACAAATGGGCTCTTTGGCTCCATTCCCAGGATGGGAAACTTGTTCAGCTCACAGCTGGGGGGTGTGAAGAGGACTCTGTGGAAAGAGTGGCCGGCCCGTTAACCGTCTTAGAGGACACTCCAGTGCCAGTCACAGGATCTCAGAACTGAGGAGTAGATTTGAGGAATCAGGACACCGGAATGAAATGCCCTTGATACACGCGTGACCTCCCGTTCCTCACTTCTTGAGTCGAGCCTACTTATAAGTAGGCCAAACATGCCAGGGAGGCGGGGGCGGAGGCTATATCATGCTAACAGAGCATGGTACATAGTAGACCCCAAAGAAACTATTATAGATCAAATCTACAAATCAGTGATTTAAGTGGGAGTCGGGGGGCGGGGGGGTGCAGAGAAAGTTGGGGTTTCCAACTGAAGCTCAGCTCAATGTTGAGAGTGAACTCTAGGTGAGTCACCAGCTGTGACAGGAAGACATGCACCCAGATCCCAGTGTTCTCCACTGTCAGCCTGCCAACAGTGGCGCTGCAGAGATCGTCTCGAAGGATCTTCTAGAAAGGTATAAAACATAGGGCAAACATGTCTGAGTGATGAGACTCCAGCGCCATACACTTTTAAAGATGCCTTGTGTGCGGTTATGATAATCTTGACAGGTAGCCTTGGAGAGAGGCTTGCCTGGTGTTCAAGTTTAGAGCCCTTTAGATTGGTGTTTCCTGATAGCTAAGTAACAGACAATTTCATTTTCTTTAGTTTTGCTTTTTTTTTTTTTTTTAATGAAGAAAGGATCAAGACATGGGAGAGGGCCGATAAATAAATTATTAATAGATTAATTAATTAATTACAAACCAGCTGTGGAAGAGCATCACCAAAGCACTGCAGGCCCATCCCCCATAAGCGTGGAGTAGTTCGAGTCCATTCCCATGGAAACCCTTCACAGGCCTCCCAGCTGTGATCAGCGGGCAGCAGGTAGGGGTGCTGCTGGGGGCACGTCCTGATTTTTCTGTCTGTGTCATTTTCGATCAACTGTGTCATGGGGCTTCCTGTTTCAGCTCCCAGTTATTCTGAAACAAAAATATGCAAGAAAAACATAGGTCACTGCCAACCGCACTGTGACAGTCACTCTAATACATGGAAACCGAAAAGGGAGACAGATCAAAAACACCGCTGTGAGCAGGGGATCAGATCAATAACACAACTATTCACAGAGCGATATGCGAAATCCAACAGTGGTGGTGAGCTGTGACAACCCTTTAAAAACCATTCAGGGGAGGTCAGAGAGGCAAATGTTTCCAGAATTCCACTGTCTGGTTTGGAGTCACCTTGTTGTGACTTCCCCATGGGGTCTGATGCCCAGTAAGTTATGAGATTCTACTTGTGTGTGTTCTTGATTTTCCTGGAGACTCACATAGGACTTGGAAGACACCCCAGGTGATGTCTTGAGCTCCTGCCTCCAAGGACCCAAAGCAACCTCAGGCAAGTCCACTGGGACTTCCAGTTCATGGAGGTGCAGAGTCCCTCACCACCTCTCCTGTCTGAGACTCTGAAGATAACTGTGGGCTCTCTTACACTTGTGCCAAGTAGCCTCATAGGACAGAAGGAGGGGGGAAAAAAAAGACGAGTCCCTCCACACTCACAACCAAGCAGAGGTCACAAGGATAGTATAGGGCTGACAAAAGTTCCAGAAGGATTGTGGTCCTCCGTGGTTCTATTCATAACTGCACTGCTGCTCAGGACCCCTGTGGTCAGCCTCCCAAGGTGCACCCCTGTTTGTAGAGCACATCCTCAGCCCCCCCCAAACAAGTGAAAGGGGATTTGCAAAGACAGAAGATAGAGAGACAGATGGTGCCACACCCCCAAAAGGCATGCTGTAGATCCAGAGCCAGCTCTGCACTCAAATCTGCTACACACACACACACACACACACACACACACACACTCACAATGGAGCAGTCGCCCCACACACACACACACACACAAGATGGTTGGAGACAATGCTCCCACGAGCCAGGTCAAATCTAAGCTGGCCACCATTTCCAGCTGTGATTCTGAACAACACTGCTGACAGCTGAGAAGGCAGTACCACTCAAAACTTCCTGGGACATCCCCCCTCTGCCCCCCACGGGCAGCCTATTTAAGATACTACCCTGGGTTCACCCTGAGCTCCAGAGGACCTTGCACTGTCCCAGGGCCTTTTGTTAATGACCCACATTTTTCTACAACACCAAAGGGGGGGGGATTGCATGATTTTTGGAATAGCTCCATCTGTCCCCAAGAGACCCCTTCACAATGCATAATGTACAAAGGACACGAGAGAGAGGAAATATGCAAAGTTGCTCAGACGGGTGTATTGTGTGTTTCCCGACATGAGTGTTGTTGCTGCCTGGAGTTAGGAAGTGCTGCCGAGGGAGGGCAAATTGCCCAGCCATTGACTCTGGCTGAGCTTCTAAGGACCCTCTCTGGGCTGCAGGTCACAAGAATAAAGCTTCGTAGAGGGTCCAGGCTCTCAGCAGCAGCAACTGTGGTAATTTAGTGCCTTTGTTATTCTTTAAAAGGCCCCTATTGTCAGTGGCAGTGGGGAAGTTTCTGGAAGCTAAGAACCTGTCTGTGTGACACCTACACAGTCAGGGGAACGGCACCCACCCCCTTCCCCCCGATGAACCTCTTGGGAAAACCAGCTTCCCGTTTTGTGTCCTGTGAGCCAGCATTTTCTGACCAGGCTCACAGTATCCGCCATCTGGCCCAGGATTTCATCTACAGCGCCTTCCTGGGTGGGCAAAGAGAAACAGGAACTGGGTGACGCACCAGTGGCTGACATGGGTGGAAGGAGAAACTGGCTTCCTCTAGTTCTACCCATGAACAGAGATAGCTGACTACCCTGTCCTCACCAGCCTGCCTCTTCTGAGTGGGATGCAAGAGTCAAGTGGGATAGCTCAGGTAGCTACAACACGGCACACCCAGCCAAGTGGGTACTGAAATTGCAGAGAGGTGATGGGGCCTTATAGGCAAGGCAGGCCGAGCCACAGAAGGAGGAAGTGGACACCCTTTCCAAGGTCACAGTGGAAGGGCTACAATTGGACTAAAACTTGGGTCTTTCCCACCTAGTTCCCATGGGCTAGTGGCCAAAGCTGAGAAGTTTCTTAAATTCCAGCTTACCACTGCAGAACCTGAACAAGCTGGCCTGGGAGCTTTCACATGGATGAAACTAATTCCTGTGAACCCCAAATTGGATGGCTATCTAGTTACCATTGGAGAGGCCCAGGCTAGTCTATTTGGGTACTATAAGAGGTTTGTTCCCAGTCCTCAGCAATTCTCAAGAACGTCTTCCATAATCAAGAGGACACTGAACATTGGTGGATACCACCCACGCCTCCCCAGTACTGGGATGAGCCTGAAGAGCTGTCTGGTCACATGGGGGCCGTGCTACTCTCTGCTTCAGTGAGCTTTGCTCTTTCTGTGGATCCTTAATATTCGCTATTAGAAACTCCCCACCCTCACAATGGATACACAACTCTATTTTCCCTAAGATGTTATGAACAGCCTGGGGACCAACGCATTCCATACTGAAGAAAAGTACTCATCAGGGCAAAGAAATGTAGCTCAGGCTAGAGGTGTCCATACAGTGAATGAGGCATGAACCCTCCATGTCCCCGGATTGTCTTTCACCAGGGTTCCTGTGTCCAGAGCTACATCCATGTGTCTATTTAGAGCCTTTGGGGACTTGGGTTGCATGACTCAGCTTCTACAGAATGCTCCTGGCTCAGAAAGGGACTGTGTACTACTGTATGAAGACTTTCAAGCCCCTAAGGCAGAGTCTGAGTCTCTCCTAGAGCTGTTCTAACACACCCAGCTTCTCTCATCTACCTCTGACTGAGTATAGCATCCTATCTGCCAGAGTGTCCAGATGTGTGTTTTACACCCAAGCTTGGCATCAGTCCTCTCAGAAGATGTGCGAAGGCCATCTCTTACCAACCGGGCAGAGCCAAAAACACAGGGATCCCAAACTCCAGGTCCAGCATCATGGGTATCACATTCTGAGTGTCCTAGAATGGCCAGATGCTCACAAAAAACCCAATACCAGAGCCTCCAGGATCTCACAAATTGGCTCACCTTTTAGTAGTCCTTGGGTACCACTAAGGACTGCCTCAGAGGATACCAGAGGTAATGATGGGCAAAGGGTTCACAGTAAAGGTCTGGTCTGCCAGGTTATCTTCTGATCTCATCTTCCCACATCCTTCCCTTTGCCTACCTTCTCCACCTTTGCTAGTTAAAAGTTTTTCAAAGAACAAAATCTCCTGGACACTTTCACAGATTTAAACAGCCTGATTGGCCTTGTGAGAGGCCAAAGTTATAGACAGCCCTGCTGCAATCACTAAGAAATTCAAAGGGTCTTTGAAAAGACCCTTTTCAAAGCAGTCACCTCCCAGGTTGGGTTGGAATGTGCGAGAAGAACCTCAGCCTTCAAGACAAACAGCAACAACCTAGAGTCGCGATCCTTCAAGCACGCCACTGGCGCCTGGCCCTGGACAGCAGTTCTCAGTGCACAGGTCCCTGAACCAGACCATTCTCTCTGCAGCAGCATGAAATTACCTGAGGATGCATTAGATATGCAAACTCTCAAGCTTCCCCCCTGTGTCTTCTGATTTGGAAACTCTAAGGGTAAAACCTGGGTTGTCCTCACAGCACCCAGAAATAGAAACGCAAGGGCAAGTAGCAAGTAGCAAGTGACGGCTTCCTCCGAGTGACGGTCCTGAGCACTGGTGTGGTCTCCGCCGACCCTACTGACCACACCTAGCCAACTCTTAGGGTCTAGTTTCAGTAACTATTCTTGAGCCACCCAGTGGATGACACTTTCCAGGGATCTTTCTGAGAGGACAGATGCCAGGCTTAAAAATACACATCTGGACAGATAGGATGCTGTATTCAGTCAATGATAGAGGAGAGAAGCTGGGTGTGTTGGAACAGCTCTGGGAGGGACTCAGACTCTGCCTTAGGGGGTTGAAAGCCTCCATATAATACACAGTGGGCAGGAAAAGTGGACAACTCAAAGGGCTTCTAAGCCTTGAGGAGACTGTAGAGGGAAGAGCCTCCATCTTCTGCTTTTGCTATTGGGCATCTGCACAGCACAGACCTGAGCTGGAGGGCTCTCAAGTCCATGATCAAATAGCAAATCTCCTACACCAAACTGTCCAATCATCCAAGACACTCATCACTACCTCCTCTCCTTCCTCTGCAGAGGTCTACTGAGAATATGGGACCCTGAGGTCTCTTGACATTTCCTTTCTATAAGAACAGAGCCATGCCATCAGCTCTACACACATCACTGTCGCCCCGGGAAGGAGGGTGAGTGCAAAGCCACACACCTATTAGTCTGGTCACAGTGAAGTGTTAGAGCATAGGTACCACACAGAACAAAGTACTCGTACTGAGACAGATAGGAAGCACAGAAGGGAAGCCCCCCAAATATATATATATGTGTGTGTGTGTGTGTGTGTGTGTGTGTGTGTGTGTTAAAAAATCGTTGAACAACAATAATAAAAACAACAAAAAGCTTAACCTTGTACAGGAAGTATGAGAAAAGAAAGAATGAGGGAAAGAAAGAAAGGAAGGAAAGGAGAAAGAAAGAAAGACAGACAGACAGAAAGAAAGAAAGAAAGAAAGAAAGAAAGAAAGAAAGAAAAGAATAAAAACTAGGAAGTTGTAAGTCCATGTTATAGGTAACTGGTCCCTCAGTTTCCATGGTTACCTTTGCAGATTTGGGGGCATAGGCAGGTGTACTTGGGGACTGTGGGGAGTTCATGAAGCACAGGCTGCTTAGACACCAATCGAAGCCAGTTTTCACACATAACCTTTCCTAGGGCGCTCACACCCTAGGTTGGAGAACAGAACCCTCTCTGTAAGTCGGGCCTCTCTGCTCCAGATTCTGACCTTTTGTGTGTTACAGGTGAAGAATCAAGACTTGCAAGATCCTGACCACGAAGTCCCCCATCCCCACCCACTCACACCCTGCACAACTGCAGTGGCTGGAGAAGAACCTGCCAGTCCTGCCTCCATCCCGCCCCCTGGGCCACTCAGACCTGCAGAAAGGGAGGCCAATCTGGCCCTACTTTAGCATCAGGGACACCATCCTGAGGCTACCTGAGGCAGGAAGGAGGCAGGGGGCTGCCCTCTGTGAAATGTGGCCTGACTGGATTATGAAAAATATCCAGAAGGGGTGTGCTTATATCCTACATGGGAGGACTAGAGTAGAGACAAACAGACCCGGGCCCAAGTTTCCTCCAGGTCACACCAAATTGTAGAAGAGCCAGCATTAGGAATCCTCCGCCCAGCAATAAAAGTCAACACTGTAACATGAGCAACTGGTTGAAAACGCAGCGACTAATTATGTAACTGTGGAAGAAAGCAATTACTCAAAGGAAGGAGGGAAGAAAGAAAGAAAAAGGGGTTTTGTACACCCGAATCTTAAAAATAGAACCAAAGGCTTAAAATCATACCCGGTTGTCTATTGTACACCCCTCTTTTAGCTGCCGAAAAGGTTAATAATTTTCCTACCGAAACTGAATGTGGGTTGTGAAAGAGCATTGAAATGAAGAAAATTTCCCCGCGGCTGCTAATGTATTATCAGCAAAGCCATCGGGTTTCAGTTTGAGTTGTTTGTATTTATTTGTGAAAACAAAGATCAGATCAGCAGAAGCCTCATCCTAACTATTGTCCTGGAGTGTCTGAGCTTTTCGAGATGGAAAAAAAGAAGACCCTTACACATATGTACACACACACACACACACACACACACACACCATGCAAGCATGTAGACATGTGAAATTAGAATAACAGCTTAGGGGGAGAACATGCTTAACTCGATTCTATCATTAGAAGAAGAAAAAGTATTGCCTCATGTAAAAGACGTTCGTTTACAATTTGCCCAAACACGAGGTTTTATTTGTACTTTTAATTGTTAGAATTTTTTGTCTATTGTATAGTCAGGTAGAGATCTTTTTTTTTTAACTGTAATATTTGTCTAATACTTTCAGAAGTGAAAATACAACCATATTATAATTCTGTATAGAGGACTTAGAGGGGGAGTATAATTTAAATTCTCCTTTCAAAGATCAAAATCACGAGCTTGGAGACCGTTCTGAGCGGGACCCTGGATGAAATGGAGAAGCTCAGGTGCTTTTAAGCAGACTGTGTTTCAGACGCCAGGTGAGCAGTTGTTCTCTGAAGTTTTAAAAGAAACCAGACAGTGAAGTGGTTAACGAGGCCGGGAGGGAGCCAGAGACTTCTCTTCATGTATTTCCATCACAACATAAACAGCAGAATAAAAAAAAAAGAGAGAGAGAAAAAACCTGCAAAAGGAACTCTCCAGTGGTCTCACATCATCGAACAAACTGTTTTTCTACCTATTTTGTGTTGCGGGCTTTTGTTATCAACCCAATCGGCAAATTGTGGCCAATTTTGTCATGGTGTAAGCAGACATTTTGTTCCCAAACTGTTTTCAACATTTTTGCTACCAATTACAGTCAATGAGAAAATGAAGAAGCCACAATACAAACAGAAAGGGTACTTCTTCTGTGCCCAGTTAACCCCTTTTAAGGTTACAGATGCATAGATGTGAACACTGATGTGTATTTTTGAAAACAGAACTCTAGTAAATTCATATTCTGAAACAATTTAGTCAGCCTTTTGTGGAAAAAAAAAAGAATCATTAATGATTAACCTGCTGATTGGATTTTGAAAGCAGCCAGGAGACATTCTCCTGTTCTAACCACGCTGAGACACTTAGACTGCCCCATTTAATGACACGCTGTATCATTATTAATTTACAAAAAATTACAGAAACCAGATAAAACTTGAAAATGCATTTGAGACTTCCTGGGAGTCAAATGAATTAAGCCAAGGTAAAAAGAAAAATAATTTACAAAAAAAAAAAAAAAAACACCAGTTAAGCCGTTATTTACTACTGAAAATAAACGACGCCCACAGAGTTCAAGCAATATATTAATATTGAAACCAAACGGCAGTCTTACACCACAAATCATTTCATTAAAAACAAATAAAGAATGACACCTAGCTAAAATGAAAACTCAAGGCTTTATTTGATGTTAAGATCAGGACCCAATGGAGAGCTGGCGTGGCTTCTCCTTCTGCCCTTTGGTTGTTTTTGTTGTTGTTGTTGTTGGATGTATCATTACAAGAAGACACCGACAGCAAAGGACCCTTTCCTCAAGATTCGAGAATAACTCGGAAGGTGAGTAGAACGCCAGAATGCTCTGCTTGTCTGTCCCTTAGGTCTGAAGACACAGCAATGTGTACATTTTTAGCCTTTTAAAATACCAGCATGCCCACACACTGCCTCAGATTAAACCAAGGAGAAAATGACACATTCTGAAACTATTTTTTACAGCTACTTTCCTGATAGCACGGAGGCGCTTACAATCGAATTAATGAGTTCTTAAAAGCCCAAACAATTGTCCACAGAGAGACAGAACCGGTCCCAGCAGCCCGCACACCACTCTTGGTTTCTCAGGCAATTCTGCAAGTATTAATCTTTGTTATTTGTGTTCAGGAGAACTCAGCTTTTCTCATCTATTTCACACAAAGACTCTTGCTCATTGTTCTGGATAGTTAAATTGAGGAACACTTTGAAAAAAAACCCACAGAAACACCACAGTGCTTCCCTGACCTCAAACAATCTAGGAATTGGTGGATTCTTGTCCCTTGTGCCTTTGCATAACCTGTTCACATTTGAAATTTCTTTAAGTAGCAAAGAGAGGAAACACCCACAGAGTCTAAGGAGTCATTGTTTCTTCAGAAAGTCAATTTCTGCATAAACAGCCGCCCAGAAATAAACAGAGTAGGTCCCAAACCAAACAGCAAAGAACTCAGGAGGACGGCTGCACAGAGGAATTGTCAGAGTGCTTAGCAGAAGGATTTTTTATTTGTGATCGAGCTAAAAGATTCCCAGTGACAAGTCGACACTGCTTCTGCTGATGTGGAACGGATACGAACACCAGTGAGTTAATATCTTCCATTCAAGAGTGATGTTTAGCAACCTGCCTGAAATTCAGAAACGCTTCTTTCTCTAGTCCTCTTAACCCTCTGAGACTGTGTCCCACCAAGCAAGCAGTCTGCCTCGTGGAAGACACCAACGGTGAAGAAAAGACAGAGCAACTTTAAACAATGCTGTGGTTTACAAGTGACAGGGAATTTCAAGACAAAAGAGGTCACCAGCGGCATTTGTCATTTTGGGGGGGGGGTGTCTGGTGAGAATTTGACTTTAGAATACCCTCCCTGCCCTCATTTAGAAAAACTGGGCACTCAAACTCAGAAGAAGCCTACTGTGAACACCTACCACCCTCTGTAAAACCACACACAGCCCCGTCACCCGTGTGAGACTTGGGAAATGATGATGGTTTTAGTCATCTGGAAAAAAGCAAAACATGACACGGGTTTGAAGGCTTTTCTTCAGAACCTCTGTCCTTTTCACGCTGCTTCACCACAACAGGAAAGATCAGGTTCCCACTCCACTGTGCTTGTGACCCGGGAATTTCTTAAGAGCAGGGTGGTGACACAGCCCCGAGCTCTTCCTGAATAAAATGGTCAAGACTTTATCTCAAAAAAAAAAAAAAAAAAAAAATCCCATTTTTTTTTGGAAAGTATATATAAACATAAAAGCTCTCCTGTATTAAAAATTAATGTTTTAGCACAATTATTTGGCATGTAACCTAGCTGATTTCTTGGGTTTTTTCCACATACACAACTTGAACTAGTTAACACCAAAACTTTTTAAACTTTGTTTTTTTTTTTAAAGACGTGCATATGAATGAATAAAATGTGGTTTTCCCCTCCATTTATCCTTCTGTTTTACGTCAAGTTACCATTTATAAAATGATGACAATTTTGCTAAAACAACGTGTGTTTAGAGGTTTAGACTGGGTCAGATATAGAGTTGGGTATATTAAGATATATTAAGCTCTTTCTATTTTTTACGAGTTTTTTTTTTTTTTTTTAAATCAAAGTCTTTAAATAGCTGCAACTGAGAGGCAGAAGCCGGATTAGACAGAAGTCAGAAGAGCCCCTGACTCGGGATGCTTACCCCGGAAGCTGGGGTCTCAAAGCACTGCATATTTTTTTTTTTCTTTCTACAGAGAGGAAACTAAAATTGATTTTCAGTGAAACATTAACTACAAAACAAGCAGGAGTTTGAAACATATGTAAGGCTAATTTATGAGGAAAGGCACAGTAGCCTCCTGCAGCCTTTGCCCCTGACCCAACTCACTGGTGTCTCCCACAGTGCACAGGATCTGCCCAAAAAAACAGGATGGCTCTGGTTGTAAACTCAAGAGAATGGCTAAGCAACTTCTTTGCTGAAGGGTGGATCTGTTACCCTAAGTCAAAGGCGCCGTGGCTGTTCCTGGACCCTGAGGAGTGGAGCGTGCTTCTGAGAGCCACCTAGCCCTTTCATTGATGTGAGCTGGAAAGCTCTCGGCTTGATTAGCTGTAGGGTGCCAACCAATCTCTTTATCAAAGCCAGCTGAAAACAAAACTGAGAGACACAGCTTGTGGTTTCACAAAAAATGTATTTACATGAAGTGTATTTTAAAGGGAGTTCGATCCCCAGGCACGATGCCATCTGTGATGTGTGGTGAGTTTGACATTTAAAGATATCAGAGGTTGTCAGATGTACCTGCCTCCGGGCTATACTTAGCTAGCATGCTGCCAGCAAGCCTTGTTTTGCTGATTTCCAGCTTAGAAATCTGAGAAAAGACTCAACCTTATTTATTCACACCAATCCTCTCCTAGTCTCTTACTTCCTCACCTAAGATCTGTTTGAAAGGAAGTGGAGCCGTGGGTGATCAGGGGAAGAAAAGCCCACTTCCACATTGTCACAGGGATGGTGGCAGAGGGACCAAAGCACAGAGTCCAGAGTTGGTGGACAGTTATAAATGACAGTGGTGTTCCCCCATCATGGCCCACCTCCTCGCCCCAAATTGTCTAGGAAAGAGCTGTCTCTCCTATCTGCCAAGGCAGTTCTTCCCTGACTCTTAGAAGTAGTCCATGGTGTTTGGAAAAAACCCAGGTGACCCCAAACATTTATCATCACTTATAACTACATCAACAGAAATCACACCAAAGGAGCCATGTAAGTCCCTGATAAACACTGGCTTTAGGGTCTCTCTGATGCGGAACTCAGATCCCAGAGGCCCTGGATCAGTGTTTAGCAGCTAAGAATGAAGGCTTCATGCTTTATCACAAGAAGTCAGAGTGACTCGCCACTAACTCACCCGCAGTCGAGTGATGTTTGGGAAGTGTGTGAGTCACTTTGTGTGTGGGAAATGTGTGAGACCCCTCATTCTGAAGGGTCATTTCTCTGCCTAATTTGTTGGAAATGAAAATTGAGCCACGATATACATCAGGATAAGCCCCCAAAGACCCACATAGAATCCCTACCCTGTAACCAGCAACAGACACTGCGTGTCAGAGCCTCGGGCCTGGGAATGAGTGTACGGATACTTCCGGCAGAAAGGGACCTGGGCCTTCGAGCTCCCCACAGCCCTTCTCTTTTCCTTTCAGCTGTGGAGGTTGAGGGACACAGACCCAGGACCTTAACACAAGCAAGGGTTTATGTGTGGTGGCCGAGTGGCTTGCAAACCTATGTAAGAGGGAGTTTTTACAATCTGCTGATTTGTTTTTACAGATTTTTTTTTTTAAAGTCTCTTCTCTGAAACCAGAGTTTTCCCTGTAAGTTGTTTTTTTGGTAAAATTGTGGTATTATTTCAGTATGTATTATATATATATATATATATATATATATATATATATATGTATGTATATATATATACACACATACACAAATATTATATACATATGTGTGCATGTATGTTATCATATACTTAAATGATTTTATCATACGTAATTGAATATGTAGTTCGGTAATTATTATTTGTTGTGGTTCTAGGAGTCAGATGTGGAGCTCGGCGTATGTGAGGCACAGTGCCGTCCTGTCTGTACTCCCCAGCCAGGAGAAAGTGTCTAAATCTGATTTAGACACTGCACAATGCATGCACGCATTACTTGGCAACACACAAGAATGTATGCTTTTAAAAGTCGTATTTATCTGTTAAAAAATTTTTTTAACCCAAAAGTATACACAAATGTCTTCAGTAGTAAGAATGTAAAATCCGATGTGAAGCCCCACAGTTTCCACTCCAAATGGCTGCTATAATGGTACAAAGTCTGATGAGACATAGAGACTCTGGGTCTGGTTAATGTGGGTGTGCGATATTTTTTATTTGCAAGCATTTTTGTAATAAAGTTTATAATTTTTTTCTAAATGATGATGATATGCTTTGTAAATTTTGTCTCAATAAGATTATAGGAATTATGGTTTAAAAGAATCTTCCCTTATTGGTTGCCTCCGAATCCAAGAGGACAGCCTGTTCTGCAGGGAGAACACGGCCCTGTACCTGTCTTCTGAGCGACAGACAGCCGCTTTGATTCCTTTTGTGAACCTGGGGGCACTCAGACTTCCCTTTCTAAGAATTCTCTTCTACTTGCCTGAGTTGAGGCCTTCATTCTAGAAGTTACCAAAGCTGTGTCTCAAACGCCAAGGTGAGAAATGGGAGGCTTACTTGGCCCCAAGCACAGGGGTCGTCTCTCAGTTCCACTGTGCCCACATACCGGTTCTGCAAGCTCCTTTGTACCCCAGACGACTGACATGCTGCGTCAGCACACAGAAGTCCCAGGGACAGTTGGTCGGCACCCCTGCTTTATCCACTCACTCAGAGAAAGACAAACAGAAGCACAATACAGAATTTCTGGCGGACCTAGTTCAGGTCCGTGACAACTACCCTCACAATCAAACGTGTAACCCACCAATCCAGTCAGTCCAGGGGACTCTTCTCCAGGTTCCAGCCACAGGCAGGCAGCCAGCCTGTGAGGTGAGGCGCTCTGCCTTCTCTCCCTCCCTCCAAGGCTGCCTCTGTGTTGACACTGTCCCCGCTGGCTTATTGGCCTGCCCAGCTTGCTTTCTGCTGCAGTCTGTTGCTAGGCTTGGGAAGGAACCCTAATCGCCCAGAAAGAGTGACAGTTGCAATCTTCTCAGGGCACAGTTTGGTGACAAAGTGGAAATAATCCGCACACTCACTTTGTCATTTTTCTTCAAAAGGAGAGCATTGTACGCCCTAGAGAGATGCGAGATATATATTTCAATCACAAAAGGTTGGATAAGGTGCATTTGGAATGAATCTGGTTTCATATTGAATTGCTGTCTGTCCTCACCAACCGGGGTGCCCGCAGGCTCATCTTAGAACGGTTTGACTGTAGGTCTTACTAAATTGACAGTCTTTATTTACCCCCCCTCCCACTCTCAGAGGGGAGAGGGAGAAAAAGCAAACCACATTGTCAAAGCATTTAAAAACAAACCAAAGGAAACTGGGTTTCCAAGCTTTGAGCAGATGTTATTTACCCACAATCCAAGAAGTCGCTCGGAAACCCGTTCCGTTTTCCTCCGCATTCATTTAGAAGCATGGAATTTCAACGGTACCGATGACATATATTTGCTTCCTGCCAGTGATAAGGGCAGGGTGAGCTATGTCTTCACCCCAGTTTCCGTCTATCTTGGGGATATAACTATCCTAACCCCTCATGTGCCTTTCCAGCCACCGTTGCCGGCGGACACCATGAAGCTGGTGGAGACGTACAAGTGGTCCCTGTGTGGGTGCTCATACCCCCACCCTTGACTCATGAAGCCAAGTCCCAGTGCCAGCTTGCGTTTTGAGAGATGTGTCCCTCTTGCTAGGAGGCTGGTCCTTATCTCTAAGCGCCACACATGCCTTATCCTGGAGGCGTCTTGGATGCTGCACCCAAGCGTCAAGGCTGACTTTCAAGGATGGGAAGGCTTGGGTCAAAAGTGCTCACTGTGCATTCCCCAAGGCTTGCTTGGTTCAGAGCTGGTGCCTGGCGAGCATCCGTGGGCTGGGCTCACCAGTGACACGATTAAGCGCATGAATCAATGTCATGAATCAACTTCCTAGCTTGGGACTCAGCTCTCATTTTAAGGATGACCCAGACAGGCCAATTAAGAAGAATGCTGGTGCTTTCCCAGGCCCACGGTATAATGTAAGTACTTGTCTGCACTAGAGAGAAGGAAACCAGTAGAAAGATGATCAGTTCATAGCAGATGACAGTTAAGTCAAGCACTGAGGAAGGACCACAGACACTAGCAGTGCATCCCTCATCCTGTCCTGACTATAAAGATTTCCCTGCCAATCCACGCAAGGCCCGATGCGCTACAGTCCACGCAGACAGGTGAACGCCGTGGGTTTGAATACCTCCCTTCTTCACTGGACTGTGCCTTTCTAAGACAGACACTAGAGCAGTGGTTCTCAACCTGGGGGTTCTGTACTCTGACCCCTCTTTTGGGCCAAACAATCTTTTCACAGGGGTCACATATCACATATTCTGCATAACAGATATTTACATTACAATTCATAGCAGTAGAAAAATGACTTTCTATTATGTTATGAAGTAATACAAAAATAATTTTATTGGGGTGGGGGGAGTCACCGCAGTATGGGGCCACGGTATTCGAAAGGTTGAGGAGCACTGTGCTCTAGTCAGTCCCGCTCTCCAGCACTGGGTATCCAACCTGAAGCATCACAGCACATGTTTCTCTACCTGTCTATCCCGGAGACACACACACACACACACACACACACACACACACACACACACGCCAGGACATGTGTCTGTATGGATACAAGCTCAGATTTAAAAAAAAAAAATTCTCAAAAACTTCCCCGTTAGCCTTGCCAGTGGTAGCTTGATAAAACACGGAAGAAAAACTGAACTAAGATTGTTTATCCAGTTAAATAACATTTGTCTTCAGAGACTTGTATCTGTATAATCTCCGCAGTCAAGGCCAGGATGGGTCTAGAACACCTCACCCAATGCTCTACCAAAGATCCTGGAGGATGGAACCCAAGAAAATCTGCTTGCCAGGAGCATGTCACGCAGGATTAGTCCAAGGTGTGTGCCCAGGGAAGCGTACACTGTGGTGGCCAAGCTGGGGCCTTTCTGGCTAACAAGGGCTCTGGCACGCTTCCCATAAACAGCTTATTAGATTCGGTATTTCAAATATCAGCACTATTTCCCCTTTGAGTGTGCAAGGTCCCTCCCTATTCGCTGGTTTGTTGGTTTTTTTTTTTTTTTTTTTTTTTTTTTTTTTTTTTTTAATGCATCTTCATTTAAACTTCACAGCTGCCCCGGAAGGTGCACTCCGGCCTGTTATCTGTTCATTTGTCTATCTGAAAGGGAAAAAAAGCTTGTCTGAACCAGCAGAAAGGCCTGATTCGGGGTTCCTTGGACACAGATTTCCTGGCAAAAACAACAACAACAACAACAAAAACCCAGAGCCAAGCCTCCTGATTGCCATACCCATGTCTAGGGCTGTCCAAGCAAGACAGTCTCTGTTGTTTCAGGACTTGACGCATCCTCAGGGTAGAGAGGGGAATCAGCATAGAATGGGTCCAGGCCACGGGGCTGCGCCCTGTAACTAAACTCGGAGGCACTGTCTAGTCTGTTTTGAAGCCCTGGCTTTGTACCACTTTCAAACTCCTGAGGTGTGGCCTGCATCTCCCAGTCAGCCATGGGAGGCCCAAGGGCTCATCTCTAGGGGTTTTAATAACACACTACAAGGAAATGATTAGCGAGGCTCATCTCCAGAGTGCAAGCGACACACATGGCAGGCATCCAAGAACACCTTGATCCTCTGGAAATCAGAATCCCCGTACTTCACCCCCACATTATCAAGCTCCAGGGAGCCAGGCCCGCATCTGGAAGCCAGAAGCAGAGGACTACTGTTCCAGGAAGACTAGGAGAGGGAGACCGGAGAGTGAGCAGTGTTTTCTCCATTTACCGAGTCTAGGTGGCTTTAGACTGGTCCCCACATCTCCAAGGGAACGCAGCCACAGGCAGCCCGCGTACTCTTCTCCTAGCCTCCTCCATTGCCCAGGACCTCCTCTCCCCTCCAGCACCCAAGCAATGGCTCAGATTACTGCAGTCACATCACGTCCCAGAAAGACCAGGAGGCCCTCCACAGCCTTAGGTCACCAAGCTGTGTCTCACAGACCAGAGGTTGACAGAGTACCCAGGAGAGGTTCCTACGCTTCTGACATTCTAGAATCAGGGCTACATCGTGGCTTCATGGGTCACATCTCCAATCCTAGCATTTGGAAAGCAGAGAAGGGAGGATGGAGAATTCAAGGCCAATCTAGGCTATCTATGATCTCCAGGCCAGCTTAGGGTACAGAGAGAAAGAGAGAACTGGGCTGGAGAGATGGCTCAGCTGGTAAAGTGTCTGCCACACGGGCACAGGGGGCTGAGTTTGGGTCCCCAGTACCTATGTAAAAATGTAGGTGTGACCCAGCGTATCTTAAGTCCTGTCCAGGAGGGGTGGGTCAAAAGGATCCCTGGAGCTCACTGGCCAGACTTTCTAGCCAACAGGTGAGTGCCAGGTTCAGTGAGAGACCCTGCCTCAAAATGATAAGGAAACAGGGTGGAGAACTCTCTGGGAAGACAGGCTGATCTCTCCATACGTGCATTCAAATGTGTGCCCAGTCATACATCACAATACACACAGAGATAAATCGAGAGGAGAGGGGGTGGGGGAAGGGAGAGAGCAAGGAGACGAAAGCACACAGGCCACACTCATTTCGTGCCAGATCAAAAATGCGGGGGAGGTGACATTTGGAGCAGGGCCTATCTCGTCCGTCTGTGGCGCACTTGTCTTTTCCCTGGGGGTGGGGGTGGGTGGGGGGGTTAGAAGGCCTGCTCTTCCTGGGTCCTACTTGTTGGCTTGAAGTCCTCTTTGGGACAATGGCAGCCGTGATCATCTGCAAGGTCTGGTGGGTCCCATGTGGTAGGCAACCCATTAAGCCACCCAGGTCTTTGTGGCTTTTCTGGTCCTTTGCCGCAGAGGCTAGCAGGAAGCTCATACCCACCAGAAGGGGACAGGATCCTGCCTGCTCAGGCTACTCTAGAAAACGCCAGTGTTTGAATCATTTGCCTCTCATCTCTGACAGCTTTTCTTCTTGCAGGCTGGGAAGGGTGGGGCTGGGAAGGGTGGCTTCATTTGCTTAACATTTTTTTTCCCATTTTTAAATAGTATTCTTTTTTTCCCCCCCTTCAGTTCAAGAGATCAAACCCAAGACTTTAGGCATGCTAGGTAAGCACGCTACCGCTGAGCTATCTCCTGAACCCCATGACATCGTCCTAGTAAATAATCCACATAGATTTTCAGAAAGGAGAATGATGGGAAGATTAAAAAGCCAGAAGAAAAAGGAGTGGAAAGAAAGGGGATTGTTTGGGAAGAGAGCAAGGTGGGAGGGAAATGAGGGGGAAACTAACCTCCTGCAGCGAGAACTGGAAAAGCCACAGCCTCCTTTTTGACTCAAATATTATTTTGCAGAGTATTTAAAAAGTGGTTACAGAAATAAAGTAGAAAGACTCCCACTGTTGTGCAGAGAAGCATCCACAGGGGGAAAACCCATCTCACCACGAGGATGTCTCGTCGCTATCTGGCCTCCTGGAGCAGCAGGGCAGTCAGGAAGCCAGGAAGACTTATCCTGTCAGTGTAGCCAGGGAGCCCCTGCTAATGAAATAAATCTCTGCCAGTGGGGGCAGAGCAGATACAAAGGGAGGCTCGGTCCGGGGAGCCGCGGGGGGCATCCTTCCAGCCCTTTTAAGAAGTGTGGTTTTAATGGAAAGTGTTTTAAGATTAGTGATGATTCTGCAATTTATCTGAAAAGTCAAAAGAGGGTTTCAAAATGATGCTCTATAGACATTTGTACTTGGGACTCCACAGGCCCCACCGCGTGCTCCAGAGAAGGCTGGCTGCTCTCCAGAACCCAGACTACAGGGCTGCTCGGAGAATGCTCTAAAACGCCAATACCGTCCTGTCGGCCAGCAGCCACCGCCTGGCTAAACTCTGAACCCTATCGGCCATTTCCCTTCACTGGGCCACCAACCCAGTTTGCATCTTGCAGTTCCTCAGCTTTTTGTTTCAGCCTTCTCTGTCATGTCAGGGGAACAAGCCATGTCCCATCCTGTCCCATTCCCCCCTCTCTCCTTTTTAATTTTCCCCTCACCTGCACCCCGATAAGCCCATTTTACACTCTGCTGGACACTCACCCCCCTGTTTGGAAGCATATTTCTGATATTACATTCCAGGACTTCTTCCCCTGGTTTCACCCCATTAGTCTGGTCACCCCTCTTTTGAGCCTGCTAACTTCTTCACATACCTCCTGGGTGTAATCTTCCCGAGTGGGCGAGCTACGTACGATCTTTTTCCTGCTCAGGCAGCATCCAGGTGAGCTCACCCTCTTTTAAATTCTTGTGAGCTAGCTAGTTCCCGGTGTCTTTCTCTCTCCTCACTAGGGTTCTCTGTCCCTGTGTACTTTCTAGCTCTTTATTCTTAAGTCTATGTGTGTGGTCCCATTTAGAAAGAATTTATAACAGGGGCAGAGTGGGGGTGGGTGAGTGAAGAATAGAAGATACAGGGTTTTTTTCTCTCACCAGCTAAGGACAAAGGTAGCCACCGGTCCACAGTATTTCATACCCCGTGTTCAGATTGTGCTGTGTCTAGTTTCAAATCCACATGAAGTCTAATATGTCCCCAAATAGTGCTTAAACTGCTTGTGGATGGGAATGAAGGGGCTTTTCCAGCAAGATGTATGTCAGAAATCTAAAGATGCACTGTCTTGCCAGTAGCGATGCTACCTCATTTGAGGGGAAAAAAGGGTGCCTGCCCTGTTGTATTTTGTGTCACCCAGATAACTATGTCACACATGAAGGCATCTGCAGTCCCCACTCAGGCAATTTCTTCATTTTGTCACCACCTCGTAGCAGGATTGTCAGTGCTGGCACTGGCCACCCATGTGCTACCACAAAACAGCACTCAGGCTGGAACAGCGTTTCCTGTCAGGAACAATGGGACTTGTTGGTCACAGGGACACCAGCTTGTGTGGAGTTGAATATAATTAGTGTCTATTTCACAGATATGGGTTTTACAAAAATACCAGCTATGGCTCTAGAATGTGCTATCTAATAGGGGAATGTATGCTGGTGTAAAGACTGAAGGAGTGTCCTAGAAACGGCATAGGTCAGAGTAGTTGTGGACTTTTATTTCAAGGGGTTTTAGCTCTCCAGCTAATACAAACCACTTATAGATACCTCACCACGGGACTGGGGATTTAGCTCAGAGATACAGTGATTTCCTGGCAAGTGTGAGGTCCCAGACTCAACCTCCAGCTTTGTAAAAAAAGAAAAGATTATGCTGGTGATTTTCATTTATATATTTCTCTTAGTAAAATGGCAGACTTAAAACACACACACACACATACAAGAGAAAAATAGACATAGAAAGGGGGAGGCTGATGATAGCACATCTAGTCAGCGGGCTGAATTAGGAAGCTCACAGGTGGAAAGCCAGCCTAGCTTTCAAACCTCAGAACCTTAGAAAAACAAACAATCAAACAAACAAACAAATAAATAAATAAATAAAATTTAAAGATACAAATAAAAATGGTAAACCCACAGGTCAGATTCTACCTGGTTCAAAGTTCACATAAGGACACCCAAGCTACAAGACTTGGTTTTCATGTCCTCCTGAAAGAGCCGCAGTTTCACTGTAGACTAGAGAGCAAAGCTCCAAATACAACTTCCCGGTGAGAAAAGCTTTCTGGCTTGATGACATTGTGGAGTCTCAGACTGGAGCAAACAACCCTGAGCTCTGCCCTGTAGCCAACGGGACAGAAATGTCTAGATTAAAGGGCTGGGATCCTGGGCTGATCTAATCACAGCAAGAAGAAACAGACCACCAGGGACAGGAAGAGGAGGCAAAGACCCCCAAGCTGACCAGCCCCTGAGCTAGAGAGTGATTCTTGGCTGTCCTTGAATTCAATTTATAGTCAGCTTTAAACTCACAGAGCTCTATTCGTCTCTACCTTCTGAGTGCTGGGATTAAAGGCATGCACCACCATACCTGGTTCTTTTCTTTTATTATTTAAAAATTAAACTTAATTACTAAAAAAAAGAGGGGAGGGAAAAAAGCACACATCGTAGTTAACCAGACCCATAATGTATACAGCACGAGTATAGTTAGAGTAGCCACTCTGAATGGAAGTTTCTACAAATTCTTACAAATCGCATCTAGCCCCTGATTTTACTACACGGTGATTCAAACTCCCAGTTTCCACAGACACGTGTGCATTGTTTAAACTGTGCTAAAATAGCCACAAGACACTAAGCACTTTGGCCATATCTCTGTGTACACTTCAGTGCCCTGTGTCCATTCGTGTTGCTGTGCAGTGGACAGCCCGGCCTTTCTCTAGGACATTTTTGTCTTTCCAAACACTCCCCACCTCCTCCCTTCCAGCCCCGTCGCTCTCCAGCCTCCACTCTTTGTCTATGAAGTTATCCACCCTAGGTATCTCAGAATTGTGGTCCCACTTTTTTTTTTTTTTTTTTTTTTTTGGACATTAAAAAATACACTCAACACCATAAGTGCAGGAAAGGGTGACAGTTAACTGGCTACCCTGTCCTGCAACAAGTAAATCCCTGTCCACCTTGACCCTCTCCAGGTCTGCTGGCAGGAGAGATGCTTTTACAATCTGAAAACCAGAGGATGATTTTTTTTTTTTCTAATGAACGAAGCACAGGAGCATGAACACTACCAAGAAACCTCAGGGGCACACTACAACTTGGGTTTAGTAAATGACACACTTTTAAATCTGATACTTTAAAACTCATTTCAAAAGTCAAATAACCCAGGCTGCCACCTCAGACCCACCCCCCACGCCCTGTGAATTCTCTAGACTCTGTCACCTCGCAGGGGGGAGGGTGGGGGAGGGAGCTATTCGAAACAACAGGAAGTTTCTGTGGATCCTGACATTGGCCCCTGGTGACGGTGAGCCTAATTCAGTGAGTCATTCCCCCAAGACAGAAGAAGACAAGACGACGATTGAAGTAGATTGTTTAGTATTTCAAAATAAATAGAAGAACTGACAGAAAGGGGGGTCCTTGTTGATAGGAAAGGCAGGCTGCTTTTTAAAAGATTCATCTGTAAGTGTCAAGAAAGGCAAGTCTGATTTGTTTTGTATTATGAGGGTCCTGACTGATTTTTTTTTCAATGTTATTCTACAAGAGGCATTCAGGGCCACCGGACAAAAAGTTTCTAGACAGGCAAATAGTAACTAAAAATTTCACAGATAAGTTTGTGTGAAATATAAATTTTATGAGCTAATGATATAATGTGTATAAATATAGGGATATAAGGAAAAAATCACTGGCTGAGAACAAGAATTATTTTAAAGCACTGTTTCTGCATTATGAAGCCCACAGAGTAGGTAAGTCCGGGGCAGTTCGGACAGGGAGTGAGTCCACATCAGATTGCTCTTGCATCTGAAAAGCCCTGATGTTGGGCCAATGCTGCAGCTTGCCTGACGAAATAATACAAAAGTCAGAACCACAGAGTCCTTCAGATTTAGGTAAATGTCAACTCGTCTTAATTTCTGAACTGTTTCCTATTGGGGGTTACTAGCCATTCGGTGTCAAAAACAAAACACTGAAAAGCTGAGGTTAACTAACTAAATTCTCTTTCAGAAGCCTCAAATGTCTTCAGGCGTCACTGTGCAGGATAAAATATACAGAATAGAAATATATAAGAACACAAAAAGTGGTGGTTGCTAATATTTAATATTAATAGACTTCCGAGGAACAAGAGGAGAGCGAGGTCAGGGGATCAGACTCTAAATTTTACAATTAATTAAGCTGGAAACCCAGCAATTAGCTAAGTCCCACACCCACAGCCACACCGTCAAGGGCCCCTCTTGTCACCCTTCTTTTAAATAAAACAAAAGCCGTCCCCTCAGCAAAGGCAGGCAGGTGGCCGGCGAGTCAGCAGCAGCCCACACCAGGCTTCGTGTCCACACCACCGTGGGACTTGAAATCGACAAGTCACCAGACCACACACCAATCGGGGCGAGCTCATTTCCCCGAGGGAAAATAACGATGCTTAAAATGAAAGTATGACCAGCCCTGGCCTCAAGGCTGCTTACGCGACCTTGAGGAAGTTTCAAACACACCGAATTAGCCATCTGCCTGTCTTCAATTACAAAAGTACTAAAACCCAAAATAAGCTGATTATGCTCAATGCACCCGAGTTTTAAAAAATGACCAAGTGAGCTTCTGCCACAGAAATCCCTGTACTTTTACTGCAAGACAAAAGGAGCCCTCAGACACTCACTCCTGTCCAGCCACACTGCAGGTGGCAGAGTCCTCGGGGACGGTGACCGCCACGGGACCTTGCAGAGGGTGTTTTATTTCACACACACACCCAGACTAAATATTGTAGCTAAGCAGGAGGCAGCCATGTTCCAAACTCACATGACTGTGAAAGCCACCACCGGAGAGAAAGATGACTTAAAACAGGTCCAGGGGAGGACAGGGTGGCTGAGTGGATAGCCCCTGGTCCCTGAGGGTGAACATTACATTTTCTAACGAATAAGACTGAAATCAGCCTTAAGGAGCACATCCTCATATCTGCTCCACAGCCACAGGCAGGGTTCAGGGATCTGCAAGAACCCTTGAAAACCAGAGAACCAATGTCCTGGGCAAAGAAGCAGCAGAGTATATGGAATTAATTTGACTTTGGGATTTAATTCAAATAACTTAGGCCTGTGGAATAGAAGACAGGCAGCTGGTCTAGGAAGCAACAGAGACGTTTTGCTCTCTGGAATATTCCATGTAGTGGGACCTGACTTAGGTGGGCGACATTCTTGACCCTGAACAGAAAATAAAATGCTAAAAATAGTTCTGAGAGAGAGCACGGCCTGTCTTCGTAGTCAACCCTAGAATGTAGAACGCACTACGTGTCTGTGAAATGGCGCCAGAGACTCTAAGAGCAAATGACTCCATACCGGGCCCTCAAAGAAACACGCGGGAGCCTATGACACAGGCTTCTTTTCATCTCTGTCCTAAAACGTACCTCACCGTGAAACCATTACCCCCGAGACCTTCCCCAGAACCTAGGCGAAAAATCCCATATTCAGAACTTCCCCTGAGAAGCCCTTTCTAGGGGTACTGCCGATTGAGAGCCTGGGGTGTCTCCAACGGTCTTTCTTCCACCTCGTTGTTCTATTCCTGTTGTTCTTGTGAGACAATGCCTTACAAGGTTATACAGCCCAGGCCAGCCCGGAACTTCCTGAGAAGCCCAGGCTGGCCTTCTACCTCAGCCCCGCAAGTGCCTAATATTAGAGATCTCAGCCACCGTGCTTGGCTGCCTGGCTTCTTTCCCACTCTTAGACGTCAACAAGAGCCTCGTGGCCCTGTAGAAGCGTCTACAGTAGCTTTCCAGTTTTGACACTGGGCTCCACTTAGCAACTCACAAAAAATAAGAAGCCAGAAGAGGCATAGTCAGGACACAGCGTGTGGGCGTCACTGGTAGGCTCATCAGACTGGAGAGTTCAGATGAGGCCCCGGGTGAGGGTTCAGGGGCATCAGTATCGTGGGTGCCCTGCCTCTGGCGGGCAGGGACTGGCATCTGGCCAGACTGCAGCGCCTGTGTGCTCAGGGTTCCAACAACCCGTACCCCTATTTCCTTCCTGGTCTCTCAGCTATGGAAAAACACAAACAAGGAGGTGGGACCCTTTTAGGGAGTCCAAGAGGCAAAGGCTGCGTGTCCCAGCCTCACAGAGAAGTGGGAAGCCACGGAAGACAGAAGGGCCAGCACGGGGCTCTGTTTGACGGGACAATGGACACACCCGAGGGTCACTTCCTTTTAGCTTCTGCCTGCTCTCAGAGGCAAGAGCCTCCAAAGCCCTCAGCTGACTGGGGCCAGGACCTGTGAAGGGTGGAGGGCCTGGGGAGGTGAGGGTGGAATCTAATCTTGAAGTGGATCATGAAACCGAGCAATGGTCACTGCGGACATTAAAGTCGCTCTTTAAGAAAAGGGGAGTCGGAGCCTCAGCAGGAGGCCAGCAGCTGCGGAGAGGCTCAGGCTGGTTCATTTCTTTCTCAACACCGCCACCTACAGGGCCTGCCAGGAATAGCACTGCATGGTGTGGCCCAGACACCCTTAAAAGAAAAACATTCAGAACAATCGCATCACGTTTTTTTTTTTTCTTTCTTCAGCTTCCTGTTTATTAGTATTTTATCTAAGAGCAGAACAAAAGTCTACACGGGAGTGGCAAATGCACGTCCTACTCACAATAACACACACAGCTTTCTGATGCAAGGGGATTATATTTTTACACCAAACCCACTCCAGGCAGGCCTTTATAAACTTCTGACATTTGAAGAAACAAAAAGAATGGACTTCTTTAGCACATTAAACTTATAAAATATTTTAAAGATCTTTTAAAAGGGGACGCGGAGAAGGTTCGGTTAGTGAAATGCTTGTTCCACAAGCATATGAAAAATAAGTAAATTAAATAACAGGTATGGCCCTGTGCACCTAGAATCCCAAAGCTAGGGAGGCCGAGACAGGACAATTCTTGGGACTTGCCGGCCAGCCCAGCCAGCCAGCTGATAATCTCAGGTTTGGTGAGCGCATCTGCCTCAATAGATAAGGTCCAGAGCAACTGAAGAAGACTTGCCTAATCTGGACATGCATATGGGCACACACATGCACAGGCATACATATGTACATACACTTACACACACACACACACACACACACACACACACACACACACATGGGTCCATACATCTGAACACACACATACCACACATAACCCAATAATCTTTTTTTGCAGATAAACAAACATGCTTGTTTTCTGTGCATTTGTACGGCAGCATCCATTTCTATACACTTTATCAATGAAACTTTGTATTTTTTTTGTTTGACATATCCATGAAGGCAATGAAAATATAAGTGTCCTCCCCGTCTGTTTCAGAGATCGGTTGGGTGATCGGAAGGATGAGGGTGAAGGGTGCCTACTGGTGTTCCCGGGCTCAGAGGTAGATAAGGACTGCGGAGGCCTGCATGTCTTCTCACACAAGCATGAGTCTTGGCGAGGGTCCTTCTAGCTAACATAGGGCCACCCTTGACTCCATAAACTCTGCCTTTCCCTCAGCCTGCCGTGCTGCTCTTCCAAGCCTACGTTCTCAAAAGTCTCAGCGACAATAAAAGTGAGGGACATGCCACACAAGGGCCACACAGGACCACTGACCTCACATGCCACCCTCTTTTAAAAGGACGGTTATGGGCTGGAGAGATGATGGCTCAGCAGTTAAGAGCACTGACTGCTCTCCCAAAGGTCCTGAGTTCAAATCCCAGAAACCACATGGTGGCTCACAGCCATCCATAATGAGATCTGAGGCCCTTTTCTGGTGTGTCTGAAAACAGCTACAGTATACTTAGATGTAATAATAAATGAATCTTTAAAAAATTAAAAGGAAGGTTATGTTGTTTACTTTCTGAACACAGGTGTTTTGCTTGTGTGTATCTCTGTGTGCATGCCCGGTGCCCTCAGAAGAGGGTGTTAGATCCCTGGGAACTCCAGCTTTGGAGGGTTGGGAGGTGCTGTGTGGGTGCTGGGTACCAAACCCAGGTCCTCCTGGAGAGCTGAACCATCTCTCCAGCCCCCATCCACCACACATTCCTTATCATCCTCAGAGATGGACATTCATGGAATTCTTATGATTACAGCCAGCAAGCGAAGCGGCTGTTATATCTGGTGACCTTCCTTGTCCCTGGGATGGCTCGTGTCACTTTGGGTCCACCAGCACACTCAGCTGTTCAGAAACTGTTCTGGCTTCCAAGTTTGTGGTCTTCTGGTTAGTCTATCTGGTCTCGACCCGCACTGAACACATTTCAACTCTGCTGCACGCCTTCCCTATCTGCAGACACGTTTCTTGTTAACCCACACACTTAAAGGCCTTTTGTTTCCTTATCCTTATCCATTTCCATTTTCGTGTGAATGAGAAAGTTGACATTAAGAGCCACCAAAGGGGGGAGGAAGAGGAGCCGTGGTTATGAGCAGGTGCCGCCCTTCCAGAGGATCGAGTTGGGTTCCCAGCACCCAGACCAGACTACTCACAAGTGCCTGTAGTTTCCAGCTACAGGACGATCCCTGCCACTTTTTCTGGCCTCTGTGTGTCACATACTCGACCCAATCTCATAAATAAAAACAAATCTCAAAAAAAAAAAAAAAAAAAAAAAAGACACTCTAGGCAAGGCCATGGGAGAATGCATGTGAACATCTCAAGAAAAAAAAAAAAGCCAGGCATAAAAAAAGATTCTAAGTGATTTCCTGAGATGATAAAGTCCAGTCTATAGGTGTCTGTATTGAGTAGGAAACTCATGATATCGATAAGTATATATTAATATTATAATAAAACGTGATAGATATAACAAATAAGCCTGCCCCGTTCTTGTTTCAGCCTCCTGAGGTCTCGGACCACACGCCATCACACCCAGCTTTTCCAAAAGGCTCCAGAGGTCCAGCCTAGGGTTGCAGCTCAGTCACTCGAATGTCTGCCTGGTGTGGAGGAAACCAGGAAGCCCTTGGTTTACTCTCCAACACCACGGAAACTGGGCATGTTGGCATGCACCTGTAATCCCAGAGGCCGGAGATGGGAAGATCAAGGTCACCCCCCTTGTCACCACGGTCACACCAACCTGGGGCACGGGAGACTCCGCCCCTAAATAAATAATTAATTAACTTTAATTAAAGCATACTTTTAAAGACGGTCCTGGTGGTCTCTGCTTTGATGTGTTTCATAGACGTAACTCTAAGTCTACTTGGAGGCATCTGCCAGGGTGCGACATTTGATCTGCCCCAATCTGTCATTCGTTCATCACTGAACATCAACCAAAAATGTAAAGGCCCTGTCATTAGGCTGGGACTCTACGATGAGAACAATATCCACTCAAGCTAAGGGCCAGCCTAGTGCCACAGCCTTGAGCACAGGGGCCCTGTCGGGCTACAGGGGCCATGGGCTGCCCTTGTTTGTGTTTGTTTTTCCTCTACAAGTGGATTCTGAACACAGCAGCCAACTCATCAGCTCTTTCTTCTTAGGAGACAAGACGAGGAGCAGAGTAGGCAACAGCAGAAGTCTCCACCTCACACCCGGGACACGTTAGCTCTTCCTACAACTTTGCCTGTCTCCTGAAAATCTGAAGTATGGCTCAGGATGCCTCAGAGAGCAGCTTGGTCACTCTTGAGCTATCTTCTGTCCAATCGGAGCAGAGTGTCCCCACCTCACCTCCAACTGGAACTGCGGCTCCTTCCGGGAGCCACACTGATCGGGTTAAGAAACCCATCCATTCGCAGCACCCAACTCTCTAGCCAGGACCTCCTCCCCACCTCGGGGCTCCAGAACCTCACTGAGCCCATGACTGGGTACAGAGAGCTTGCCGCCTCCAGCAATAGAAACATTGACTCTCAGTCTGAAGCCTGGTCGTCTGAGATGGTCAGAGACTGAAAGCAGAATATCTCTGCAGGCTTATGTTTTGAATACCGGCAGGCTGCGGAGTCTTCAGGAGATGGGGCCACTAAGGTCTACTTAATCCCCATGAAGAGTTTGCCATGGCTTCCACGGTGACAGAGAGATGTTCTCTTAGGTAGGCCTCTCAACAGCATGGTGGCCCGGAATCTCTGAAACCACAAGTCGAAATAAATCTGAAATTGTTTCTGTCAGATATTCTGTTACAGAGACTTAAGGTGTGAGCAGGGCTGGTTTCGCCTTGACTAGCAGAGGCTGGGTTCCCACTGACTTCATATGCTGTGCCCTCTGCATGTGCCTGGGTCCCCATCCCCTCTTAGGAGGACACTGGTCATGATGAAGTAGGGTCCTTTGGCATGACTTCATTTTGCCTTGACTTCGTCTCCAAGTGCAGCCCCATTCTGAGGCACTGGGATTCTGGTTTTGCCACAGAAACTTAGGGTCGGGAGGGACTTTGCCTTACTGGTGACAAGCACCAGTAGACATCCTGGGTTGGAGAAGACAGAGAAGAGAAAGAAGGGAGTAAGGAGTAAGGAGTCAAAGATGACTGCCGCATAGCCACGGCCCAGGAGAGGACAGCCCTTCCCACCTGTCCATCACATAGCCCTGGCTGCAGCCTTTGTTGGTGCCCGGTTAGTGCCCCCCACCCCACCCCCAGCTACTGTCTTTCCCTCCATGGAGTCCCTGACCACTTACCTACTCTTCTGCCCCCACTGAGTCCAGCACCTCTTCCCAATGCTGCTTCTCCTCCCCAAGGAAGACCATGAAGGGGAAAGAGAGAGGTAAAGGGTCTCCAGTCCACCACAGCAGCGTTCGCTTGCTGCACAAGGAGCCAGCGGGAGGCTGGACACAGCCAGCACCAAGGAAGTGCTTGATTCCCATGGAAGATGCTTCTTCTCTTCCAATGAGCCTCCTAAGTGATCAGCGCTCCTGAGGGGCAGTGGGGGTTGGGGGGTGGGGGTGGGGAACCCAGTGCCTCCTCCACCTGTCTTGGCATCTTCTGTCTCTTGCTATGCTCAAAGCACAAAGCCTTCCAGCTCTCTGAGTGTCGTGATGAAAACAGTCTCTGGAGTTTTACGCTTTCACTCATAGACGGAGCCCTGAGTTCTCTGCACTGGAGGCATCTGGGCGCGGAAATGGTGATTCCGGGCGGGCACGCTCTTTGAAATCTCATCCAACTGTCTACCTTCATTTGTGGGCTCTGCTAGCTACACACTGTGTCATCTCAGGAAGGTTACCCAACCTCTCTGTGCCTCCCTTTCTCGGCTATAAAATAGAGTCATACTGTAACCTTCTTGTGGATTCCGTGACTGTGAAATGAGATGATTCACACATTGAATCTTGCATGCAGCCCAGCATGGATGCAAACCTGAGCACGGGTGCCATGCTTAGCCGTGTTTATCTTCCAAACTGTGAAGTTGCCATCGTCAGGGGCAGTCGTCTGTCTTCATGTCACCGTGGGTATCAGGGATGCTATAACCCCCCCCTCCCCCAGGGGAATGTTAGGGACATTAACACGACAACTCAATTCTAGTTGTAAAGCCACTCTCCCCTCCTTTCAAAATGTTAGAGGTGAAATAATACCAACCGGTCGAGACTTAGAATTTGGTTAAATACGGCATTCCTCCGTTTCTGACTTAGGGTTTCATCCATAGGTTTTCAAAGACAACGGCACAGCCAGCGCTCGGCAGAGCTGCAGATGTGCAGGGACCTAGCACAGCGGTTGAGTGCGGCTCAGCACTAGCGAGGCCCTCGGCTCCACCCTCAGTACCGAAAAACACAAAAACCCCACAAACAAACAGAAAACTGAACCTTCTGTGCCTGGGCAGACTATCGCCCCTCCCCCCTTTTTTCCTTCTCATTATTGGAATAAAAACATCTTCAAATACAAAGCAGACAGCCCAAAGCTGGTCTCTCCTGGGAAGACTGAAAACCAGGACCGTGACACTTATCCCCCCAGGTACAAATGAATTTAAGCTGCAAATTCTTGGGGCCTTTTTCTGCCAACAAACTGCCAGGAGCCTTCCTGGCCAGCTTCAGAGCACCCAGGAAACTGTGACTCTTACTTCTGAGCCAGAGCCCAGCTTCGTCCACACGGCCACACGCTCAGTGCTTATTCCTTTATCTTGCCAGTAAGGAAGGCCCGCAGGAGTCCCACTGTGGCCATGAGCAGGTTTAAGGTACTGATGTCATCCCCAGAGGCTCCGGACCGAAGGCTTCATCAAAGAGGCCATGAGCTTCTAAGCTGACAGGGTATTCACGATGGCTGACAAACCAACAGGTTTCAGAATGTTCAGAGAATATTCGAAAAGGAGCTAAGACCTCCCCCCTACGCGAAAGCTTCTCTAGTAGGGCGGTTGCGCCCTCCCTTTCTACCAACAAGAACATGAACCCACAAGCAAGCTAAAGACAACTAAGGGAGTGTGGGGCTAAACGCTTCTGTTCTTCCATACCGATCAGGAGGATGGAGTTCACAGTGGAAAACCCTGTCCTCAGGGCAAATCAGTCCTGTATCAAAACCATGCTGGTTTTATTTACATTAAAAGAACTCACTTTGCCTCCTGGAGACATTATCCAGCAATGATGATGGGAAAACCATCCAACTTTCACACTACTTCCGAGTGAAGATTCCTTATCAGACACCGAGGAGGTGGAAAAGCCATCTATCACACGGGAGAGCCGAATGTCCCCACGTCATCTGTGGGGCCTCCACGAACCCTCAGCCACCAGGGTTGGGAGGACTCCAGTTGACTGGAAAAAAAAAATGACTAGAGGGGAAAAAAGCGGCTCTTTGCCTCCTCACAGTGTCAAAGTAACTCAGCTGGGAGAGCATTGACCTGAAGATAAAAATGATTTGGCTCTACCGGCAAAGGCTCACCGCACTGCATGCCGGGCCCCACCAATAGATTTCAATCTGAATTGGAAATAAAGGACCCCGCGTGCTTATTCACAGAGCGCAGCAGAGGGACTGTGGCCAGTCAGAGCGCCAGGTGTTCTATCTGGTTTCGCACTGGTGCCCTGCGTCCCTGGGCCTCACCATCCCTAGGCCTCTGTGGGAGCCTGGAGGGGGCTTGTGGTGCTGGGGGGGGGCAGCTGTGAGGAGAAACAAGGCCCCACCCACACAGGCTATGGTTTCAGTTTCACCCAGCCTCAAACACCATTATGCAAATGAGCTGGGCACTCCTGCACACCTCCGCCTTCCCATCCTCACTCTTCATTCCCAAAATTGAGGGAATTCGGGCGGGCGGGGAGGCTAACTGGGCCTATTTGCATCGTATTTACTTTCAAATGCCCAGGTTGCCATTGGAAGCAGATTCTCCTTTCAGAAGGGCAATCACGAATATAAAGTGGAGAATTAGTCGGAAGTGTCAGGAGCGAAGCCCCGAGGCTAATGCCAAGCTTCTCACAGAAATGGAGTGTCAGCCTGCGTGTGCTGGCAAGGAGACAGGCAGAGGGAAGGAGATACCCTCCATTTCAGAGGCTTATTGGCACTAGTCCAAGGGGAGCTGGGCCCCCAAGAGTGGACAGACAGCCCCAGGCTCTCCAGCTCTGCACTGCAAAGCTCCAGTCCCGTGGGGTTTGGGAAAACAATTCCATAGTTCACATTCAAGGCACGTTCTAGAAAGTGGGGAGTGGAGTCATTTTGTCTGCATCACACACCTGCAGCTAATGCAAGGGATCCGAGGTGATATCCACTCAGACAAAAAAAAAAAAAAAAAAAAAAAATCTGCAGCCCAGAATCAGTGTTTGTAAGATTTGATTGAGGGTATGGGGGTGCAGAAGCGGGCCTTTCTGCTCGGTAGTTGTGTTAAATGCTGGCTTGGGATTTTTTTTCTTTTGAGAGTTTTAGACCAGAATAATTAGATTGTCAGCTCAGATGACCTTGTGAGCAGCCTGGTGTGCTTTGCTAAGAGATGCCCTAGGGTTCCCCTAGGGAAACGTGCTCCTCACGTCATTTTCGGGATAACGAACCTCTGTTCCCCTCAGGAACAATCGTTGCGCAGCCCCTCTTACTACTCGGTTTCATTTTCAAGTGTTGTGCGTAGCTCACAGCTGCAGGAGAGAGACAGATGGCTCTCTGACTTAGCCCGAGTGCAAAGAAAATCCAGTCAGGTGGGCGCGTTTTGTAAGACAAAACCTACAGAGACTCTGGACCATCTCAGAACGAGAAGGCCAGATATGTGCGCGACTGGGGTTTGTCTCCGTCAAGGATGCTGCAGCCAGGGCTTCAGAGGCCAGGCAACTTCGCCCTCAGAGATGGTTTACGATCTTCATACACGATTAGGTCCACAGGGCAAGCAGAACCACCAGGTGCTCCGTCTGCCCGTACTCTGAGCCACTTTGAGTCTCCAATGGTTTCCTTCTCCTGAGGTGTGCGAGCAGGCCTGTAGCTGCCCAGCCCCTCCTGCCTGGGTGCACAGACTGGCCTGGTAAGAGCTTCTCACCACCTTTGGGTGACACAGTCACTTTCTCTGGCTTCCCATGACACACCGAGGACCCCTGAATCAGCCACAGCATGGTCTTAGTGTGCTCACCATATTATTATTATTTTTTAAAGATTTATTTATTGATTCTATGTAAGTGAACTGTCTTCACACACCCCAGAAGAGGGCATCAGATCTCATCACGGATGGTTGTGAGCCACCATGTGGTTGCTGGGATTTGAACTCAAGACCTTCAAAAGAGCAGTCAGTGCTCTTAACCGCTGAGCCATCTCTCCAGCCCCACCATATTCTTTGACACAGCACCTCTTTCGGTCACCACAAGTAGGTGGAAGAGGTGACATTTTCTTTAGTGCTATAGCCATTAAGTTGCGATGCTCTAAGTCCCCTGTGTCTCAAGCAAGCAACCTCCCCTAAACTCAGTGGCCCAAAAACATTGCCCTCAAATGAATCTCTAGGAACTTAAATGCATTTACAGGCATGTATAAGTATATTACCCATATGTTGAATTTTATGTAGATAAACGTCATTTCTTCAAGTCATCAATCTAAGGATGCTATAAACTCCATGGGCTTTAAACATTAGAGAATAAAGTCAGTGAGGAGATGCTGAGAGAAACAACAAGATATAGGATGACACAGTCTAGTGGAGAAAGTGTCCCCTGCCTGTGGGGACCAAAGCCATCCATCCTGAATGGGTCCTTAGTATGTTTTTGAATGGAAGTCAGTAGAACATGCTCAGGAAAAATGCACGTCTAAATAAGCTAGAGAGAAATTTAAAAAAAAAAAAAACTTGCTTGCAAAGGGAAACAGGCCACCTCTGCTCTTGTTTTATACCCACACGTATTCTTTCTGCCACAGAGAACAGCGTTAATACTTACACTGTGGTATTGACACACCCACCCAGCCACCCAGCCACCCACACCCATACAGATAATGTAATTTGGGGAGGTGGTTGTGAGATACTTCAACATCAGAAGGTATTTACCACGCAAAAGAGTGATTTAGAGAATTAGGGGCTGGGCAGGAGGCTCAGCTGGTACAGGACCTGCAGTTCAGGCCTAAGGACCTCAGCAGGCCTGAGCTCCTCCATAAAAGCTGAGTGTCGTAGCACTGGTCTAAAACCTGGCTCCAGGGACAGAGAGACAGATGGATCCCTGGAGTTTGCTGACTAGCCAACTCCACAAGTTTCAGGCTCGGGAAGAGACCTTATCTCAAAGTAAATAAACAAATAAATACATACATACATAAGGTGGAGAGTGATTGAGGAAGACACCTACACTGAGCACTGTCCTCTACACTCATGTGTGCACACATGCATGTGCACGTGAGTGCACACACATATACACACCCACACGAATATGTACATATACTTGTACACACACACACACACACACACACACACACACACACACACACACTGGACCCAATACTAGCAACTATGATCTGGCAGTCAGCATGTGCAATTAACCACTGCAAGGACCGCAGGTGCCTGGGCCTGGGCCTGGTCACACCCTCTGTGTCTTCTCAGACCTGTTTCAGTCTGCAGCTTTAGGACAATGGGGGCACTGAGAAGACACAGGCAGTGTGACCAGGCAGCGGAGGAACTTCAGATATGGCAGAGAGAGGACAGGGTACCAGGATGACGAAGCAGTCATGACTTCTGTCTCTGAGCGAGTGGCAGCCAGGAGCGAAACTCTCAGCTCCACATTTAGAACTTAAATTCTAAAACTGGTCATCAAAACTCATGATTTAGAAGATCTCGCCAAAAGGGGTTCATGTCCCAGGACCTGGGAGAGTGGGTCACGGCCCATCCCGGTTTCTTATGGCATAACATCAAGGCCGGGTAAGTGAGGAAATCAGGTAAGAGGCTGTTTGACCTTAGCAAGACCCTGGCTCTTTATTTTACTTTTACTTTACTTTACTTTACTTTACTTTACTTTACTTTACTTTACTTTACTTTACTTTATTTTATTTTATTTTATTTTATTTGGTAGTAGAGATTGAACTCAAGGCTTCAAGCACACCAGACAAGACCCGGCCACTGAACTACAGCCCCAGACATTTTTGTTTTGGTTTTTCGAGACAGGGTTTCTCTGTGTAGTCCTGGCTGTCCTGGAACTCACTCTGTAGACCAGGTTGGCCTTGAACTCAGAAATCCGCCTGCCTCTGCCTCCCAAGTGCTGGGATTACAGGCGTGCGCCACCACGCCCGGCTCAGTCCCAAACATTTTTGTTGCTTTGTTCCATTCTATTACTTTGAGACTGACTCCTGTTAAGTTCTCCAGGCTGGCCTTGAACTTAGGACTCTTCTGCTTCAGCCTCAAGCCTGGCCCTGGCCCTAGAACTCTGACCAGCACCAGTCGTGGGCCACATCGGTTTAGTCTTGCTCTAGATTGCTGCCTTCCGTTCCTACCCCTCTGCTACCTGTTCAGTGACGACTCGGTTACAGATAGTACCTGTCAGATCTGCTTATGACTGGCCTCAGGTGGGACATGACTTCTAAACAAGAGAACAGGAGATCAGACCCATATGGAGAGATGGATGATAGGTGATGGCTTAAATCCTCCAAAGTAAAGTTTAGTCAAGAAACGCCAGGTTTCAAGCTTTCAAGCTCAGCAAACCAACAAACAAAACCCTAACTATACAGGAAGTTGGGCTTTTGTAACACAAAGAGAGAAACAAGAAATTCAATTATTAACAGAAATGGTACAGGTGAGCACAGGGAGTTATGGAAAGACACAATTGAACCCAAGCATGACCACTGAGATGGGGTCAGAACAGTGCCCAGTCCGAAGAAAGAGTCATCCCAGTAGGTGGTCTGGGCAGTATGGATGCGGTAATAGGAGGTCTGCGGACTTCTGTTGCTGTGATAAAATACAAATGTAACTTGGGGAGGAAAGGGCTTATCCAGGAAGCCTGTCATCCAGGAAGTCAAGAGAGAAACTCAGGGCAGGAGTCTGGAGTTCATAGAGGAACAGCATTCCTTGTGGCTTGTTCAGCTCCTTCCTAGTACACCCAACACCACCCACTCAAGGGGGGCACTGACTCCCGTGGGCTGGGTGCTCACACATCCATCATCAGTCCAGAGAACCCTTCAAAGGTTTGCCTACAGGGCAATCTTATTCCCCCTTTTCTCAGATATATCTAGGTTTGTGTCAAGTTGACAAAAAACAAGCAGCACAGGAGGTAAAAGAAGGAACATTCCAGATACATCTGGACTTTTCTTACTATGAGAACCAGTGAACTTGGCTACGAGCTGCTCTGCACTTCCGAACTCCCACAAGCATGCACGCTGAAAGCCTTCATAAAGGACTAGCTTGATAGTTCAAACAAGCCCCGTGCCTTGGAAGTCACGTTTGAATTTCAAGCTCTGCCTTTGGAGAGGTCCTTAGACTCACACAGTGTGCTTCAGAAATCAGCCCAGTGGCTTGATCCCTCTAGCACTCACAGACAGACAGACAGACAGACAGACAGACAGACAGTAGCGTCCCCTCCTGGCGTACGGCCTTGATAGCCCACAGGGGTTGCTCCCTCCTGGGACACTTCTGCACATAACTTTGGCCTGCCTCTCAAGGCCTGGTCCAAACTCTGCTTCTTTTTGACTGAGCACAAATCCACAGAAGGGTCACTGTCCACTCCTGAACACCGAGATCCCTGAAGTATCTTCCCTCCTCTAAACCACTCACTGCCTAGGACTTACTTTTCCATAGCGATCTGCCATCTTCGCTGAAATTCCTGTCTAGTTCATCTCACATCTATCAGACAGAACTCACCACACTGAGATGAACTGTTTTCTAGTGGTGATGGGACGGAATCCAGAGCTTAGCCCAAGCTCCACCAGTGGGCTACATCCTGGCAAGTGTGCCGAGGCCTGGGAGTGTGATGTTTTCGGTATTTGAATATCATTACTCCCTAATCACCATGCAGGAATATTTTAGCAGATTCCAGATGAGAGCAGGTACATCCAGGGTGTTAATGGCCATAGATATTAGCAGCAAAGCAAATGGCTATTGGCATTCTTGAGGATGACCATTCACTACCACACCTGTCCCAAAGCCCCTCATCCATCTGTCCTGGTTACTACCTCAGTTTGTAGGATTGCACCCGACAGCAAAGACTGTAGGTGAGGTGGTGCATAGGAATGGGTCTGGTGGCATTTCTATGGGACACACACAGGAGGAGACACATTCACCTCAAATATGAGCCTTGGTCCAAAAACTAATGCTTCCAGAATGTTCTTTGACCCACATGTGAACCCAAAGGAGCAAAACTCACAACTTCTGAAATCACAGGGTGTGTTTGGCTTTCTCATCTACACACTCTTCCTTGAACAGCTTCTGTATACAGCAGGATGACATTCTAGAACACGCAACTCAACAAGGAGACAATTTTGCTGGTTCTAAACAGCAAAAAGTTCTTGTTTAGAAAGAGTTGGGTTCAACTAGAATGTTCTTTATTTACTTTATTCTCCCTAGTGTCATCTGGGACTATAGTTGCTAACCAGCAGTAGTTAGGGACTCTACATCCATCCTGACAAAAGACCACAGTGAGCCTGTCTCCTCCACAGGCTGGAGCTATGGCGAAGGTGTCTTATACTGTTTCCATGTTCCACAAAAGAACAGCCTTGCTGAAGGGGTGGCTAGGGTACTGTCTGGTACACAGATGTCCCCATTTGTTATTGGTGGCTGCTCAGCCAATATACACTTGGGGAATCAAGGGGTAGTCCCCTAGAGGTATTTCACTGACTTCTATAACACTTCCACTTTGTAAGCCTCTTAATGCTTACATGAAAGAAACCGTGCCACCCAAGCCTAGCCCGCACACGTGGTACCCTCTCCAGCCTCATCCGCACAGATGGAGGCCCAGGTGGTACCATCTGCTCTGGGTTCTTGAAATATTGACGTGACAAGAGTGGCCCGGAGTTTCAAAAGCCGACCTGTCTCTGTTGTCGCTTCTGCTGGGACTGTGGCTCCCGTTCTACCTTTCTCCTGCCTCCCAAGCTCGAGGTACAGGCTCTTCCTGTTGCACCAAGGTGCAAGGCGGAAAGCCAGTTCCAAGAAGAAGTTCCAAGGGTCTCCATTCATCTTCATTACAGTTCTGCGCACAAAGCCTTGGTTAGAAAGCGATTTGCTCACCTACCCATTCCCTCCGTAGTAACCTGCAAGCACCCCCAAGCGTGCAACCTGCTGGTGAGAGACTCCCACACCAGGCTCTGGCAATCAAAGCTCTACAACACCACAGCCTGAGTTAGGTGCCCAGATGGGCCAGTCACTCTCTTCTGCCGTGCCACCGTGCCACAGTGCCATTTCTCCTCTGTGGGATTCTTCCCCATTTTATCTTCATTAGTTGTATGTATATGTAAATGCACGTGTGCGTGCGTGCGTGCGTGCGTGCGTGCGTGCGTGCGTGCGTGTGTGTGTGTGTGTGTGTGTGTGTGTGCATGTTATACAGGTGAAGGATGGGGCGACGGTTATCAATCTCTACCCTGTTTTATTGAGACGAGGTCTCTCGCTGAACCTGAACTAACTCATTCAGTCAAGCCGGCTCTGCAGATCGGCCTGGTTTAGCCCCTAAGGCCTTGCACCGGGGTCTTAGATATATCCCACCTTTCCCTGGACACTAGGTATCCAACTCAGGTCCTCACACTTGGTCAACAAGCACTTTTCCCTAAAGTCATATTTCCGGTCCCTTTCCCGTTTTGAACACTTCAATCCCTATTTCACTTTATTTCCTAGCAACTTATTTTATCCCTTCCCCCCTTTTGCAGCAATCATGTTTCATCCTAAACTCCATTCTTTGAGACTCGGGCCCCATGACATTTTAAAACAGATCGGTCTGTTCATGGAGATCTGCTTCAGCCATCTCCAACACCTGCTGCACAGTCTCTGCCGTGTTAGCCATTGTCTGGATACTTAGGATCCAGGACCAAAGGTCCCGAGAAGTCTTACAGTTTAAAAAAAAAAAAAAAAGAGCATTTCTATTGGCTCATCTGGACTTTCCAGCCCCACCCTGACTGTAGGTCTTTGTGGAGAATTGCAGTCCACAGCTCACTAGCGCCCCCTGACTTCCAATAACATCTCTGCAGGCCTCATTGCAGTTGAACAACCGGCCAACAGGTGGCCTGAACGTAACACAGCAGCCGGGCACCTGCAGGAGGCTGTGTGGGTGTCCTGTTTTCATAGGCTTTCATGTTAGTTGAGCCAAGCCCTGCAGCTGTGGGCTTGGTAAAGCATAGCAGGGCCTGGGGTAGCTTATGGCCTGGGGAGCTTTCTTTGCAATTGTAAAGCACGTTCTCTCTAAGTAGGTGTTCATTTGCATGCTGGCCTTGTGTCCGTGGATGGGAAGACCCTGAATTCAAATGGTACTGTCTCTGCTTCCATTGCTTAAGATGAAGTGTAGAGGAGTGGAGAAGGGCGAGGAGTAGCAGAAGCATGTGATGGGAAGAGAAGAATCCAGAACAGAAATCCACTTCCTCATTCTCAGGAGAGTCTGAAATGGATAGATAAAAAAGATGTACAACAGTCCACCCCTATGATGTCTTACATGGGGACAAAGAGGTCCCCTATAACCAACGTCCCAGGGACCTGGAGTCCTAACTGGAGAGACACTTAATACTGCATGTTCCAGGGCAAGGCTGTGGCTCCGTAGTTCACTCGGGCCTCCTGCTGTCTGCCTTGAATCACGGGTCTGGAGGCCTGACCTTGGGAGGGAGGAGGCATTACCTTACCACAAGCTCTATCCACGCCTCCTCATCTATGTAAATTGCTTTTACAGCACAAGCCATAGATCAGCAGGAGCCGCTGTTACTTTATGTACTGGTGAGAAGTCCAAGTTGCAAAGGTTTCCTCTGTGCTGGCTCTGCCTTCAGCAGGGGTTCCCTAGAGTGGATCGGAGGGCCAGGAACCTCATGCAGGCTCATCAAGAAAGGAATTAAGACCAAGTCCTGGCCTGGCTACTTTAGGCATAGGCCTAGGTAAAAAACCAAACCAAACCAAACCAAACCAAAATAACCACCACAACAAAACCGAATGTGCGAGACTCCATGTTTAAAAAGTAAGTTTCAAACCAGGGCTGGGAGATGGCTCAATGGGCGATTGAGAGCTGAGTTCAGACGTGGGGACCGTGTGAAAGGTGGGTGTGGCGGCTTGCATCTGTGATCTCAGTGCTGGGGGTTGGGGAGGAGATGGCAGATCCAGGGAGCTTGCTGAGCACGAGCCGGGATGGTGAGCCCCAGGCTCCGTCCGAGACTGCCAGAGAAGCCGAGAAGCAGGGTTCTAGAGGGAGATCTCCAACTGAGCATCTGCTCACTGTGTGTGGGTGCACATCACACATGCGTTCAGAGCTTCTAGACGGAGGGAGTAGCGCATTTACACAAGTACACGCCTTTCTGAAATCACACAGAATATATGTTCCAGAGGCCAGCCTGTCATGGGCTCCGGGCTCAGAGCCAGAGAGCACAGGACTTAGGGGCTTGCAGGTCCTCAAGGAAACAACTCTGAAGTAGAACATTCTGGAAAGACTTCTTCGACTGGTGGCTTCCGGGATGGCTCTCCAGTGACGAGCCCGGAATTCCAGCTTCTGGCATACTCCACAGCTTCAAATCTCCCGTCTCCTGCAGAATGGGTGTCCGCTTCATAGGTATGTCCACTCTTTTCTCGAGGCTAGCTTTGCATTTCCCTAGTTACTGAGGGACCCAGCAAAATAAAACCTGTTTTCTCCTGGCTTTTGCTTAGCTACCTTTCAGTGCACAGGTACTCAGTCTCTGAGTGTCCGCTGGGCTCTCGGGATCTTGCCCGCCCTGGGCCTGGCATGTGTCAAGCACCGGGCATCTTCTGTCTCTCCTAGGCTGCTCGCCGCTGCCCTGCTTTTCGTCCTGACTTTTCCTCAGATCCTGGAGCAGTGGCTTCTTGGGCACCTCTGCTGTCAGGACATCTTTTGCCTCATAGTTTGACATCTCTTCAGCAGTTACCTCAGAATACCAGCAAGGCATTCAGTCTTATAAACATACAGCTTTTGCTGTGCGTTAGATAACAGCTTCCATTTTATAGTAAATGAATTACTAAGTATTTGGTTATAGACGGCTATGTGCTGCAGGCCCCCGGTGGAAACAATCTCTGCTTGGCCACAAGAGTATCCCCCTAACTTCAGAAGAGGACAGGAACCTGTAAACTCCCGAACCCCAATGGAAGGGAACACGCAGCTGACAGACAGCCTGCCGTTGGGGACCCCACTGTACAGACCACTTCCAGCCTTGGGTCTTCCCTCTCCACCTTCTGACTGAAGTCAAAGTTTCACATCCTTGAAAAATACTCATGGCGGAAGGCTAGTCCTAGACTAAAATAACTTTCCACGAAATGCTCAGAAAGTGGCTCCTTGCCTGTAAATGCTGTGATATTATAAGAAACACCCTTGTTTGTGTGCGGTTACGTCTCGTGTAACTGCCTCAGTGGGGCCCGTGAGACCGTCTCGGCTCATTTCTGTAACTTCTAAAACCCAGCACTCTTTCACTATACTGTGGCACCTTCTCAGTTCTTTAAACTATTTTTCTCTTCAAGTTCTCATGAATTGATGGTTCCTGTTTTTCTGAATGTGCTGTTGGAGCCTGTGTTGCTGAGGGTTCCCCACCATGCTGGTTTAACAACTAGGCAACGAGCCAGAGGTCTCCCTGTCGCCGTGCTGCTGCCGCTGTCCCTTGGGAGAGAGGTCCTCGCTCTGTGGAAGCCATCCCCCGGAGGGTGGAGCATCACTGGCTCCCTGGGGAACTCGGAGAAAGGGAAAGGAGAATGGGTGAAAGTTCGGATGGCACAGGCTAGACTCTCGGTGTGAGATTAGCCGCCGTGAGTCACCAGCCCTGGGGGGGGGGCTCAGGGCCCCCGGTGGACCCTGTGTGAAACCCTCCATGCCCACCAGAGGACACCCCATTCTGTATAAGGATGTGGCACCTCTTTCCTTGTTCATTGCGCCCTCTCCTTTTCTTAGCAAATGTGAGTCCAAAATCTACTTTCGAAGCTCCCATCATGCAGCCGCTTTAAAAAAAAAAATAATTCTCATCTGTTGAGATTGTGATATAATTACATCATTTCTTCCTTTCCTTCTGTCAAGTCCGCCCATGTGCCCAACCCCCTTGCCGTCTTTCAAAATCGCAGCTCTCTTTTCCTTTAATTGTTGTTATTTTTTAAGAAAATTTTAGGCACAGCAAGACCATTTGATTCACCTAAATATTCAAAAAACGACTTCCTGCTAACAGGCTGGCAGCACCCTTGCTGTCGGGAGACAGCCTTCGCAGAACTAATCCACACTGAAGTGGACCTGGGACTCCTCGGAAGCCGCCCCCTCCACACACGTGAACTACATGCTCTGGTCACATGCCAGGGCTGAGGCTGTGGAGCACTGCTCGGCAGACATCTGTCTGTCAGGTCTGAAGGCAAAGGCTCAGCCAGGCTGGGTGCCTTCCAAGGGAAGGGGCTGCTCCGGGCCTTCCCTCATCTTCTGGTAATCCCTCGGCTGAGTCTCAGTCTCCAGCCTCCCAGGGCCTGGGTATATATATTCACCTGTCTGTTTTGGTTTGTTTTTGGTTTTTTGTATGGGTGTTTTGCCTGCACATGTGTCTGTGCAGCACATTAATGCCTGCAGCCCAAGGAGGTCAAAAAAGGGTGCTGGGTCTCCTGGAACTGGAGTTACAGATGTTTGAGTGCTGGAAACAGAATCAGGATCATCTGGAAAAGCAACGGGTGCTCTGAACCTCCGAGCCATCTCTCCAGCCCCAGGCTCGTTTTCCTATTGCCACCCGTCACCCTACTCCACCAGCCCTTCTCCTTGGTAGTTAGATCTGTGATGACACTTATGGAAAGAGGATGTTCTGAGATGCTGAAAACAGATACATTTTCAGAGACAGAGTCAATCCCAGACATGCACCGAGGCCCTCCCTGGTGACTCACATAGCCTGTGACTCCCACTCACTCCTCTCCCAACAGCCCACTCCCCCCAGTAAGCACCCATTTGACCCCTGTTCTGTCAGGGTCAATGTCCCTGCTCAGGAAGATCAAGTTGCTTGTAGCGGAGCGTTTCAGTCACTCGCGGCGTTCATACTGAATAAAGCCCGTTCGTTCCTCCTTGGCTGAGTCTCCATCAGTCTAGTCTCTGGAAGGCACCAGACAAGCTAGGCATGGATGCCTCTCTATAACCCCATGTCACCCGTGGATGCTCTGAGGAATCTTCAGGACGTCACACGGGCCCTGTTTGTACTCCGGTGAGGTGATCTGGGGCAGACACCAGCAGTCAGCGAGCATGTCTCAGTAGCTACTCAAATAGTCCTGATTCTATCTGCTTTGTAAATAGCACTGGGTACCCAGGGGACTCTGGGGGCTCTGGGTCCCACACAAAGCACATGGTGCCTCATATCAGATTATATAACCCTCAGGACTGGAGCATCAGTCCTCAGGAGCGTATCTGATGCTGACTCTAATTGACCCAGTTTATCACAATGGCCCCCTGGGACTGGGCTGGAAACTGGGAATGGCCACTATGTCTTCACTGTGTGCAAGAGCCTGTTATCCGGTCCCTGCCTTCTCTGGAGGGACTTTATCATCTTGTCTTGGGGTTGGGATATCTCTCATTGAATAGAGGTCTTGCCTAGCATGCACAAAGCCTTGGGTTCAATCACCAGGACCATCTAAACTGTCTATGGTGGCCTGAATACTATTTTATACAGTTCAATTTTTTAAAAATCTTTCGTGAAAAAATGAATTAAAGCTAGACCTTCTAGTCCTTCATTCATTTCATTTGTAAGTTCAGAGACTCCTCTTGCTTGGATCAAGAGCTGCTGGGAAGGCCAGCCGCAGGTCAGTATGGTGGCCCTGATGGGCCCTTTCCAGGTGAGGCAGGAAAGATAGCTGGATGGAAGCGTAGCCTAGGACAGCCTAGGACGAATGCCAAGGCTTTCCACAAGATTCTCTGAGGTTAAAGAAAAATTGCCTCAGCCCAAGGCCAGGACAACAGCCATCTCTCTGAGGAAGTGATGTGCTTGAGCAGTCTTAGGAAACAGAGTCCACCAAAATTGGGTATATGCAGCCCACTGGAGGTCCGAGGTGACCAGGAACACTGCATCCACCCCTAGGCTTGACTTCTCATGGACCTCAGTTTGATTAGCTGTGACTTGTGCGTTTGGAGAAAGTTCGACTGGGCCTTTCACAGACGTTCGTATCCCAGGAACACCAGTTTCTCACCAGCTCCATAGCCAGAGGCCCTTTCCAATTTTCCAAAGAAATTTGATTCCCTACCTACAGTTTAGGCATCATGCCTGATCTCTCGTACTCTCTTCAGGAGATGAAATCAAAGTCTGAAATCTCCAAAGGCACCATGCTTCCATCAGGAGAGGATGGGCAGGGACAGGGACTTTACAGTGCATTGGCTCAGAGAACTCTCACTCTCTGCCTTCTACAACACCACACACACACACACACACACACACACACACACACACACACGCACACGCACACCCCTATTTCAGCAAGGCACCCATCCCCTGACACCAACTTCCCCTTGATCCCCACAAGGAGCAAACTGGCGTAGGGAGAGTCTGGTTATCCTGGAGGCTAGAGACGGGCAGGGGTGGGTGAGAGGAGCTGGGAGCACTGCCTGACTTTATCAGCTGTGCCGGGTCTCAGAGAGGTGGTCATGCGTCCTCCCTCCAAGTGGCCAAGCTGTTGTGTTCAGAGCCCTGAGGGAGGGTGAGGTTTGTATTGAGCACAAACAGCAGATGAGATATGCTTTGGACAAGTGAGTTATCATGTCTCCCAGAAGGTCCATGCCTGTGATTGCCTGTCACACTTCTGGGTGGCGGCATTGTACTCTGTGCCTCATGTTGTCCCCCCACTCCAGCATGGCTGCGAGGAGGCACTTTGGGTGAGGTTCAAAGACACCCCCCACAAGTCCTGTGGGGATATGAGATGAACCACCCAGCTGCCAGTCCAGCCTCAGAGGGCAGCACAAGCCAGGGCCTGGGGTTAAAGGCACTTGTTGCTCTTGCAAAGGATTCTAGTTCCCAGAAGCACATTGCACGGCTCGCAATATAACTAACTTCAGTTCTAGGGGTTCTGAAGCCCTCTTTGAAAGCACAGGTACACATGCAGAGCACACACACACACATGCTCAGGCCCACATACATATACTAAAAAATATAACGGAGGAGTAGATAGTACCAGCTGGGAAGGCAGGACATCTGACATACAAACTCTGAGGATAAAACTGTACACAGGTGACTAAGGCAATGGTGCCCAAAGGTCGTGTCCCCCCAAAAGTGAGGATTGCTGTATTAGTTACTTTCCTCTGGTTGTAACAAGAGCTACTTCATGGAGACTTTATCTGGGCTCGCAGCTCCAGGGTGCAGTCCACTGGTGGCGGAGAGGCATGGCAGCAGAACGGGGACAGTGCACTCGCGCTTGGGAAGCAGAGACATGAAAGCAATTCAGATGGTTTCCTTTGTTTTCTACAGTCTAAGATCCTGGCCAACATTCAGGGTTGGTCTCCCCACCCCTGTAAACCCAAGAAACTCCCTTGAAGATGCGCTCAGATGCTCGCCTCCTAGACGGCTCTAAATTCTGAAAGCTGGCAATGTAACTGCCACAGTAATGGATGGCCAAAGCCCCTGTTCTGGTAGAGAGGGGGATTGAAAGAACAGAGGAGAGAAGGAAGGATAATCAGGGGGGAAGGCTGAGCTGAGTCATTTCCACCTGCCCCACCCCCACACCCCCCTATGGTCATCTAGAGGCACGATCTAGCTAGCATGTCTAGCCACGATCACACATGCTATTACCCAATGTCTCAATCACTGACAGTTATGCACTGTGGGCACTCCCTGTGTTCCCAAGGATACCTGAAAATGTCTGGATATTGGCAAACTTGAAGATGATGTTTAGTGAAGCTCTCTGTCCCCAGCTTTCGCTGACCCACGAGGTCATTTGATAAAGAGGTCATGGGGTATCTGTCCAAATTCATGTCTTGTATAGAACAATTGAGCCATGGCTGATCTGACCCTCAGTGAAAAGACCAGAAGAAGTGTAAGAAGAAATAAACACTTTCCTCCCTAAGTTGCTATTGGTCACGGTGTTTGTCATAGCAACAGAAAAGCAAACTACCACACGAGCCAAGGCTAGACTAAAACATGAGCCAAGGCTAGACTAAAACAGGGATGACAGACACTTGGGGGGGGAGTCACCACCTCAGATACAGAGTAAGGACATGGCTTTATGTGTCCCCACAGGGTGTGAACAGTCCTTGAGAACCCTGTGGGCTCAGCAGATGGAGAAGGTCGCCAACAACCTCAGCGTAGCATTTATGATAAAGGCAATTGTGCAGACAGCTGAATCCTCGCCAAGGAGGGCATTGTGGGGCCTCGGGGAACTGGATGTCAGGGAAAGAACTTTCCCAGGATTCATGAGAGAGGATGAAGGAGCCCACGTGCAAGATGAGGACAGTCCCCGAAGTTGGGACGACTTCTTGGTAAGGAACCAGGGCTCAGGGAGGTGTAACTCAGCAGCATCTGAACGTGGCCAGAAAGCTGCCTTTGGAACATTTACAGAGGCAAATCCTAGAACTTGAGGGAGCAGTGGTATGGTGTTAAACATCCTAGAACCTCGTCAGGGCCTGGCCAGCTCCTGCCCATGCTGCTTGGATGATTGTATCCCTAAAAGCCCACTAAAGACAACTTGGAGGCGTCTAGGACGGTAACAGCACCAGAGCATGGCTATTTCTAGTTAGGTGGCAGAGTGACTTCATTCACACAGACAAGAACACAGCAGACCTCGTATCCTCCTATCTTGGGAAACACCCCAAGACCCTCAGGGCATGCCTGAAGAGAATGATTTTTAATGAAACCTCCCAATTACAACAATATACTGTATAATAAAGTCATCACAGTTCGTGTGCACTGGGGCCAGTATTAAGTAAAATGAAGGTTGCTTAGACACAAGCACTTCTACTGGACAATCTAACAGCAGAGATGGCAATTCTGAAGGACCAGCAGGCAGGCAGAATATACAGTGTGGATACTCTGAACAGAGGGCATTGTGACTCGGCAGGATGAAGCGGGTCTGTGAGAGATGTCTCCACACCGCTCCCACCCACACGTCTGCATGCAGTTTAAAACAGGAGTTGCGTATTTATGGACATTAACCATCGGTGGGCCATGTTTGACTGTGGGAAACCGAAACCAAGGAAAACGAAAGTGAGGCCGGGGAAAATCGTCGGGGAAAGTACGTACGCAAACCCAGGAGCTTCTAGTCACACACAGCTATGAATATTTACATTGCAATTAAGCAATTAACCATGCGGCTCAGTTCCTGGACACACTGTCCACGGATCCACTGCCTGGCGGCCACAAGTGTGAATACCATATCAGGCAGGGCAGACAGAGTGTGGCCATAGCTGCAGGCTTTGTTGGACAAAGCGGCCTCAAAGAGGTTAAGAAGCCACTGGAACACACGGCCCCACTTCACCAGCCTGGCAGAGACAGGAGCCTCCACATGGTCAGCAGCCGGTGGGTGAGGCACGCACGGGGTGTCCCCATCAGACCCTGCTGAGGATGGCGATAGAGGAAAGCAAGCTCACCATGCCCGAGGGTAGATGAATCTCCACTATCAAGATTGTCAGTCTGTCCCTATGCCAGGTGGAGCCAGCCCTGAGTGGCTCCAGTAGTCCCCAGTACAACAGTGGGTGGCAGCCACTTCACCCCTGATTTCTGTCATCATGTTACCCAAAATTATCTAACTGCACTTGGAACACAGGGTCCAGTAATGAAGGAATACACAATAATCAGGTATAGGGAGGGAGGGAAGAGTAGGGTGTACTTGAAATGGATTCAATAGGATTCAGAGAAGAAACACATGTTGCCCAGACTTAGATGTGTATACAGTAACTGGACGAAGTAAGTAGAGACATATCCTACAGAAAAAAACAATGAAGAAATGCAAACAGGGCTGGGTGAGCAGCTGAGTTGAAAGAATGCTTGCCTTGCAAGTGGGAAGACCTGAGTTCAAGTCCCAGAATCGACGTTTAAAAAGCCAAATGTGATGGTACACATTTGGGATACTTGCGCTAGGGAGGTGATACGGATAGATTATCTGGGGGCTCACTGCCAGCCAGCCCAGCATGAGTTTTGTGTGCCAGACCAGTGAGACCTGGTGTAAAGAAGGAGAAAGGAGAAGAGGAAGAGGAGGAGAGGGAGAAGGAGGAAGATGAAGAATATGAAAAAGAAGGATGAGAAGGAAGAGGAGGAGAAGGAGAAGGAAGAGGAGAAGAAGGAAGAGCAGGAGAAGGAAAAAGAGGAAGAGAAGGAGGAGGAGAAGGAGGAGGAGGAGTAGGAAGAGGAGGAGAAAAGAAGAAAAATAAGCAAACACCACCTAAGAATTGACATCCAAGTTTGTCTCCTGCACACAACGGTATGTTCACCTGCAAACACACACACACACACACACACACACACACACACACACACACACACACGGAAATGCAGATGAATGGACAAGTCTACTCTGAAAGTCCTGGGACAGCATGAGGATCTGCGTTGAGGCCCATCCACAGGACCCAGCAGTCAAACCTGTTTATCAGAGGCGGAAGCGAGCTGTGCTCACGGCCTCCTGTGGCTGCCGCTGTGGCTGCCGCTGTCCACAGCTCATAAGTTACTCCTTGAGATATCCTTCCCAAAGGCAACGTGTTTCCAGGGATGATTCTACGATTCCAGCAGACGTAGAGGGTACTGTGCTTGCAGACCATGGCAGGGTCCACTCAAAGTACTTTCATTAAAGAGAAACCATGAATAATATATTTTCAATGGGCATAATCATGAATCCAGCGTGAACGAAGTACATCATTGTACCAAGACAGATATACTTGTGTGTGTGTGTGTGTGTGTGTGTGTGTGTGTGTGTGTTTTAAGGTCAATAAGGCCGATAGAGCTCCAGCCATCTCCTCTGCGTTTTCACAGAAAGGAAGAAGGGAGAAAGATCTGAAAGGTTAAGCCAAGGTACCCTGAACACTTGGGAATCCAGAGCAGGAAAGCGTGAGGGCAAAGGTCAAGGGTTCGAGATGTCAGAGTCCTTTAAAGAGCCTTGCCAGCATCGCTGGCAAGCCCACTACTAGTCTTCATCTTTCTAACTGCAAAGGAGCCTGGGAAACAGCCTTTACAGGAAACATTGTTGTCCCTAACAACAAAGAAGCTGTTGTTGACAGCACAGGAAGAAGGGGAAGGATGTAAGGCGGGAGACTCGCCAACAGTCGTGTGGGGCTGTGGAGGTGGATGGCTCAGTGGTCAAGGGTGAATACTGCTCTAGGAGAGGCCTGGGGTTTGATTCCCAGCCCTCACCATGCTGGACAACTCACAACCCACCGCTAACTCCAGCTCAGGGGATCTGACGCCCTCTGCTGGCCTCCACAGGCACTGCCCCCTATGCATAATTCAAATATACTGAAGTCAAAATTGAATTCATGTCATAGCTTCTCTGTACTGTGAATGGACACAGGGGCAAGCCATTCTCTCCTCTGTGTCTAGGATCCACTTTGTAGAACCTGGGCAGTGGTCTCACAGCAGATCTTTTTAGCTTTACAGTAGTTGAGCAATTGTTTACCGAATAAAGGAGCTGCATGGCGGCCCCTGCCTTTACTCCCAGGACCTGAGGTGGAGGCAGGAGGATCATGAGTTTGGGGCCAACCTAAACTCCACAGTGAAGCCTTGCTCTGTTCATGAAGGAGATGCTTGGCGCCTGCTTGTGTTCGAGGTTTGTACATCCAATCTCAGACTCACAAAACACTGCGTGTGACAGAGCTGATCACCATCACCCCACAGCATCGGGTGAGGAGGGATGCAGAAGACAGAAGGAAGGAACCTCGCTCCCACTGACAGTCTGCCAAGCAGCCCGGGAGGCGGGGAGAAGGGTGGGGGAGGCCCTTGCCATTTGGTGGCTGATGAATATGAGCTTGTTGCATATTACAGGTGCCCCGGGAGCCTGGGAGATGGGGAGCCCCGTCCCTGCATGACTTGACCTCTACACAGCTCTGAGAAAGTTACTTAGACTCCTCCAAGCTGGGCTTCCTTCCTCCAGGACGACACACGAGGGACCCAGCTGCCCCTGGCCTGGAGATCCAGCCTTCCCTCCTGACGCTTATTCCTGAGACCTGGTTCCAGGTGGCAACCAAGAAGCTGTTTTCCGAGGCCAGGCTGGTGGCCAGCACGGAGGCAAAGGTGACTTTGCTTAGAGCATCAAAAAAGGTATGGCCCTAAGGCCAGGGGCTCTATTTATTGAAAATTAGCTGATCGATCTTAGAGGAGCTGAAATGGGTGAGTCCCCATAGCCTCTAGGGCCAAAGAGGGCCATACAATATGAATGGGACAGGAGCCCTGGTCCTTGATTCTACTTCAGACCCATGTCCTCTCTCTTTGTGAGTCCTCTTTTGGAGGGTCTCATGCCCCCATCTTCTCCCACCTATGCATGTGTAGACAGTGACAGTGAAAGTCGGTTGAGCGGGTCTGCTGAGGATTGTAGGGACATTTTAAAGGATGCTGACATCCATAAGACTGACTTTCCCCTCCCCCACTCACTCCTGCCCACACACTGATGATGCACATTGCTTCAGCTGAAACTCTAAGACAAACTGGAGAAAGCACACCCGAGCGGCAGCGGACGGACCGCCAGCCTTGCTGGCTCTCCCGGGACAAACCGCTTCCTGCCTGAGAACAGCACAACTGTGAGAACAGACCCTTTAGCCATTTGAGAGCAAGTGAGCTTGGCTCCTTTGGGAGCCACTGATATTTAATAAATGTTGCTTTAAGTCCAGCTGAATCGTCAGGGGCCTGTGCGGCCCGTACACACTGTACGTTACTAGAGCAATGGGAATATATGTCTTCTGCCACCATTAACAAAAGTTCTCTACTTTTAACATGATACAGTTTTCCCAGAGCAGAGTGGCACCCCACCTCTCCTGTCCCGGAAGTCCCTGTTTGCTCGTAGTCAACCTGGAAAACAAAGGATGAGCAGGGGACCCAAGCTAGATTAGATAAACTGCCGCTCTCGCTTCCCGGGCTATGCTAACGATGACTGGCTTTTCATCAAAATGAATTCTTTGAGACTATCTGATCATTGACTCCCCTCTCCTTCCTGTGAAGCAGCTTCCTTCAAACTTGCTGTCTTTTCTTTGAGCACTAGAATCCAGCCTGAACCTGTAGGGATCACTGCCCTTGACCCAGCCCCTAATTTTAGCTATGGTGCCAGAGACAGGGAAGGGCCCTCAGATTCCTGCCATTTGAGTAGCTTTGGGGACCCATGACTGTGCCACGTACATTGTGATGGTTTGTATATGCTCGGCCCAGGAAGTGGCACTATTAGCGGATGTGGTCTTGTTGGAATAGGTGTGTCATTGTGGGTGTGGGCTTTAAGACCCTCATCCTAGGTCCCTGGAAGTCAGTATTCTGCTAGCAGCCTTCAGATGAAGATGTAGAACTCAGCTCCTCCTGCACCATGCCTGCCTGGATGTTACCATGTTCCTGCCTTGATGATAATAGACTGAACCTTTGAACCTGAAAGCCAGCCCCAACTAAATGTTGTCTTAGAGTTGCCTTGGTCATGGTGTCTGCTCACAGCAGTAAATCCCTAACTAAGACACACACACATTACATCCACAATGCTCTAACACAGCCAGGCCAGTCTCAGCTCCTGGAGCTTAAACACTGCACACAGGACAGACAGAGCTCAAAGACAAAAATGACCCTAGCCACTTCTGGATCCCGAGGGTGGGCATGAGAATGTGGCTGGCTTTTGAGACAGACAAATCTTTGGCGTTGGTAAGGAAATGCCATGCTGTGCTCCGTTTGGGTCTTTGGGGGCTTATTTAGTGTTTTCGATATGACGTATCTCTCACTTGCAATCATTTTCGAGTAGCCAGAATCCAGATGAACTAAGGGACAGTCGTCACTGGTTTCAGCTGGGAAACACCAGCACCAATTCAAGCTGCACCATCTCTGGCAGATCCACGTTTAGGGGACCTGGGTTTCCTGACCTTTAGCCCAGATGGCCCTGTGTATTACGCGGGAAGCCCTATTGGCTGCCTGCTCTTGGCCATTTTCTTGCGCTGAGTGAAGGGCTAGTGGCTCTCTAGCACCTGTATGTCTTCACTGAGGCAGTAAGTAAGGCAAGTGACCGTCCTCTTCCTATGCTCCTGGGGGTCGTTGTGGAGCTAAATGGAGGGTCCACAACGTGTACTTTTGTAATGGTGTGGATAATAATGAGGAGGAGGAGGAGGAGGAGGAAGATGGGGAGGAGGAGGTGGAGGAAGAGGGTGGGGAGGAGGAGGTTACAGTGATAACAATGGTGGTGACAATGACAGCTAAAGGCCAAGGTTTCCCGAGAGGACCAAGAAGCAGTCTCCATTTGCCTAGTAAGCAAGACCCTGGTGAATGCAGAGCCTGCTATGGATTGAGGCCTCATGAGAGGCCTTGTTTCAAGGACAGGATTCATTTTTGGTGAAATACCACAGGGCAGGAGAGCCCAGGACAGATGATGCAAGAGGCTGGTCACATCTCTAAGAACATGCCTGTTCTGGCGACAGTATCTCCTGGTATATATACCCCAGACTCTTCCCAAGGCTCACAGCCAGGAGAGTCTCATCCTTCCTCCATAGTGAAGAAGGCTGGACACCAGGGGCTTCAAGATCTCACAGCACTACCACCAGAAGCAGACAGAGTCTGTGCTGTGGAAACCTCTGCATGAAATGTCATAGGGCAGCTATCCTACGACGACGACGAAGAAAACTAGAGGAGACAGGGCCACAAGTCACGAGTTAGTCCCAGGTTGAGCACGCTATGACATCAGGATTCTGGGCAACGTCACCTGTCATCAAGTCTGAAGCACTTTCTGTTTGCAGTTAGACATCCCTTCCAAAAATGACCTCCGTTCCTGCCACGGAATGAGCTCCTCTGATTCCTGCCGGCAGCTCTACTCGGGTCAGCTCTGTATGGCAAGTGGAAACCACAACAAAGCCACAAACGTGTGTGTGTGTGTGTGTGTGTGTGTGTGTGTTCATATGTGTGAATGCAGACCCGCACATGCCATGGTCCCTGCATATAGAGGTCACATGGCAGCCTTGGGTGCTAGCTAGCTTCCTTTACCGTGAGATGGGATGTCTAGTTTGTGCCTGTGCGTGCCAGGCCCTGCTTTCCCACTTGTCACAAGCTCTAGGATTACACAGAGGTAACCGTGTCAGCTTTACCTGGGTCTTGGTAGTCTGAGCTCAGGTCCTGTTGCCTGCACATCATGATCTAACCACGGCACCGCCCCCCCCCCCCCCCCCAGTGCACAAACCTCGGTTTGGGGCATTTGTTTTCACACTTGTCCTTAGTCTTTTCCCCCAACTTGTTCAACTCTTCTCTCCTGATTACAAAGGAGACCCATCAGCCCGTCCCTGTTGTTTCCGCATGGTGAGAGGCCATTAGCTGTCAGGATCCACAAGACTGCCTGACCTCTCTACAGGACGGATCAAAATCAACGCCTAAAACAAAACACAGCACCGCCAAGCCACAATTCAGCAATGCTCACGTGAGGTTTGGAGACACAGAACCCAGAGATAGGCTCACAGGTGTGACCTGCATACGTGTCACATGTAAGTGTGCTCGCCCCACAAACGTGCTGGGTCATCACATTCTTGATCCCATGACGTGGCATCTTTCTGGTTACTTCAACAGCTTATTCACCAAGAGCGCCAAACCAACTAGGAATGGCTCTCCTTCGGATAGCCCTGAGCTGTTCTTAGACTTAGGACAACTGCCCCCTGGCTTGTCAATCACTTTCTGTAAAAATCCTGTAGCCAGCTACAAACCTGCAAACTATGTGCCTTCAGAGGACTGGAAACTAAGTGGACCAGGTAGATGTGGTCGGGCTGGGGTTCTGCCTCCACCCCTTCTCTGAGCTCCTGGCAGGTGCTAACTCCTTGGGCCCCTTGTGCTGATGTAGACAAACAAGGATCTAGAAGTCCGAGGTCTCCAGAAGTGGGTTAACAGGGCCTGGGGCCCATTGGCCCCAGCTTCAGAGCCTCCCTTCTAATCCTTTAATCTTGTTATCCAAGTTTTGTGGCTTCAGGGTGTGGCCCCTGAGAGCTGGGACCCACCCACAGTTATCTAAACACAGATAAACAATCTTCTTCAGGCAGAGCCGCGGCAGAACTAGCCGGGGGAAAGATTCAAAACCCGCGAAGCCTTTGGCAACTCCGTGGATTCCGTATACAGAACTGCTCTAGGGATGTCTCTCGAAGGTGTTCGGAGGCTTGCTTTCTCTGAAGCTTGCACTCTGGTTTATTTAAGCTAGCTTAGTGCCTGTGTCTTGTGAAAGCCAGCTTCAAAGTTCATATCTCACCCGACTCTCCCAATCGTCTAGGTGTGAACTGTTTCAAAGGGTGGGGTGTGACTGTGGCTCTGGACCACCCTGGGCCTTCCTACATACCAGAGTTTTCATTTAACAAACTCGACGCCCAGTCAGGGGCTGGACCCAAAAGTATCATCCCTCAGCTGGAGCCTGCTGAGGAAGCCAAACAGTATTCCTGACAAGGGGACAGCCCTGGGACCTCTCAGGTGCCTCACAGGAGACAGGAGAAAGCTGAGCATGTGTGACTCTCCCCTTCACCGAGGGCCAGCCAAGGCGGAGCAAAGACCAAGTTCCCTCTGGGGCCAAGCCGGCCAGCTCCTGTTGTGCTCAGGGCAGATGGAGCAGCTCTGAGGGCTCATTCAGTTAGGATGCTGACTCATTCTTAACTCGGGAAGCCCCACACACCCCAGTGAGTTGCTCAGAACAGGCTCCTGTCTTCCCTGCAGCCTGCTATGTTGCTTTTTAAGCAAATGACTGCTTTTTAGATTTGCTTTAAAAGCGGCGTAGCAGTTACCGTAACTGTTTATTTGACAGTAAAGATATGCTCGTAAGAGCGGCAGCAACTCAGCCCACTCCCCTCCCCTGCCCTCCACCATGCCCTGCCTGGTCCCCAGCCTGTGGCTTTTCTCTTTGCTTTTTTGAACACGTCCTCCACCAGGCGCGTTAAGGGGAAGTAAGGGATGTAAAATACAGTCCTGAAGCCATTTGCACACGTTCAGAGAAAAGCCAAAAGTCCGCCTCACTGCCATAGTCCTTGCCCTGAAGCTGGACAGCTCAGGCCCGGCTGCCTGAGTCAGAGGCCAGAAGCTGCCCTGGGGCTAGCTCTTCCTTCTGCTTCTCGGGAGCGGAAGCTGGTTCAACCTCAGTGCCCAGTTAGACAAATTCACCCACCTCCATCTCTGACCTCCACTTTGGCTTCTAGCTAGGAATCCGAGGTGGCTTCCTTCCCAGGCAAGTCTCACGCTCTCCTCTGAAACAGCACAATGCACAGCCACCATCCACAATGCACAGCTCAGAAACTTCCCCCGAGAGTCCCGCAGACACAGCAGAGGTCTGGAGGCAGAGGGAGCCACTTTTCTGACCTTACAAAACCGTCAAAGTCCGGGAGAAGCCCAGGGTCCACCCCAGGACACAGCAGCTGTCACAGCTCAGAGGCGCGCAAAGACATCATTGACAGAAAGTACTCACCAGGGAGAAGCTGATGGACGGGTCTGCCTTCCCAGCCCAGTGCTGTGAAGATCCCAAGATATGCGCAGCTTGCCTGGAAAGTCACTTTGAAACTTAGAAAGCAGCCACTGTAAAGTCACCCAGTCCCCTCATTCTCAGAGATGTCCACATGATTAGGAAAAAAAAAAAAAAAAAAAAAAAAAAAGACAAGAAAAAAGCGCAAAGCGCACACCTCAGTCTTCATTGTCACTGGAACCAGATGACTCAGGCTGACTCAGCCGCCACTTCCTCTCCCGACATTCTCTTCATACTTGTGAGCCGGGCTGGTCTGGTTCCCAGGGTCTCTACCACCCTTCCGGAAAGAGCAGCTTCCCAGACCCTGGGTGTGGAAGCCCCAGGCTGGGAGCCAGGGAGCACCCTCATCGGGGAGGAGATGCTTTGGTTAGGAGACTTGGGGACAACTGAAAATAAAAGGCAGAGATCTCACACGTACTCATGTGAGTCTCAAACGCACACTGACACTGTCACACGCAGGCAGCCCCAGAAGAGGGAAGAATCCATTTTTGCTGTTTGGTTAAGGCATCTAAGTCGGCTTTGCCCCGATAACCACCATTTCAGTCCACGTTTTTTTTTTTTTTCCCCCTACACAGAGTTTAGTTGATCTAAAATCATCATCTATTCTGAGTTGGCTGTTAGTGCGTGCAACTTAGACTTTTTGGCTTCAAGGATAGGCTGGATCGTAAGAATAAAAGTTCCAAGGAGTAAAAAAAACAAATTTATGGTCCCTAACTTTGAAAGGCTATTGAACGTTTCCGAAATGCAAGATCCAAGAGCCCGCCTCTGGGTCTGAGGGTTTTTTTTTGAATGATGCAGAGGGCGGGGCTGTCTTCCGCAGCTTCGAGCGTTTTTAAATTGTGAGAAGTACTCTCGAGAAAGCGGAACCCCTGTACCACTGAGCTGCCGCTGGTGAGGCCAGGTAGGGTTGCCGTGATTGTGATATCTCAATGCTCTGTCTCCCCCCAAAAATCAGCACTGTAAAAAAAAAAAAAAAAAAAAAAAAAAAAGCAGTGGTTTCACTTTTGAAGCATGCATTTCAGAGAATTCTTAACATAGCGCATGTAAGAGTAGATATGTGTGCCAGAGACTCTCTTAAACAGATTAGGGGAAAGCTAACCTAGGCAGGGAGGGAATTTGGGGGCACAGAGGCAGGGGAAGAGATTCAATTCATAGGTTGAGACCCCTCTAAGGTTCAAATGACCCTCACAGGGGACAACTAAGACCATTGGAAATCACAGATATTTATAATATCGCAATTCATAACAGTAGCAAAATTGCAGTTATGAAGTAGCAATGGAAATAATCTCACAGTTGGGGCTCCCCACAACACGAGGAACTGTATTAAAGGAGTAGCAGGATCAGGAATGGTTAAGAACCTCTAGCCCTAAAGAGATGGACTCTTTGACCTTGGCAACAGCTTGCAAGTACATTGTCCTCCAAAGCCTCCAGCTACCAGTTCAGCCCTTCCAGGACTTGATGTGGTTTGATCAGGCTATCTGGTCTGCCCAGACTTTCCAAGAACAGCAAAATATATGAGAAGAGGGGTTTTCAATACGAACCACTCAATCTGGGTAACTAGTCTTTACAAGACCGATATATGTGGCCCATTTGCAAAATCCAGACAAGGATAGTTCCTTCCTCTTAGGACTATATGAAAATGGAAAGCTAACTCCAGGGTCTGCAACTGTGGTGAACATCTCTGTTCTCTTATACCACCGAGCAGGTCAAAGCTGATATCTGATGATGTGTGTGGTTTGCAGTTGAAAGTTTTCCTACCCGTATAGTATTTGAGTCACAGGCCACAATCAAAAGTCTAGGCTCAAATAGACGAACTGCACACTAAAGAGGTAATGTAACCTCTTTTTAAGATTCAGAGCCTATGAATAAAATGCACCACCGCAAACCGTTATTTAATAATGTGGACAGCAGTGAAGGCAATATCAGTGTACCGAGCGCAAAGGACAGGAAGTGTGGAGTTCAGTCACTCACAGAGTCAACAAATGTGCTCCAGATGCCAGGCTCTGGAAACAGCAGGAGGTGGGGTGGGGAGGGAGGGCCCCTGGGCTCAGGAAGCTTATAGTCTCAAGGGATGGGACAGAAAATAAGCACACAGGGAGAACTTGAGATCATGATGTGAGCAGTGTGAAAAATTGCTACCCAGTAAAATGCAAAGTCATTGAGATGTGTGGGCTGCTGAGTTGGGGCTGTGGTTGGGGAATGAGGCAAGGAAGGTGCTGGGATGCTGTGCCTGGTGTCATAAGAGAGCATGTGCGGGCTGGATTGAACAGGAGAGTGGAGTGATCGGATTGGGATTTTCCAAGGACAGCACTTGCTGAAAGCAGAGCACACCGGAGTCTGGTCAGCTCCACTTTGGGTCTGATGATAGGGATGGAATCCGAGCAACGCGAGCAGTCAGAGGAGTGGGATGGGTTGGGTAGCCCAGTGGTAGGTGCGGATTACTCCAACAGAACTCTTGGACTGTAGGTGCCACCTGCTAAGGTGGGGGTGGGGTCTTGAAGGAGGAAACAGTCCAAGTGAGGAAGACATGGAGAACTTGGGCTCCCTTTCAGCTGCCGCCTGGCTTCGCCTATCAGGAGTCAGGTGGAGATGTTTACAAAGATGTTGAATGCCAGGAGTAGGTCTCTAGCCAAGATTTCAGAGGTGGTGATCTAAAGGGGAAGCCAACGGCCTGGCCTGGATGGGAGAGATGCACAGAGATGAAAGATGAACAAGGCGGTTTGGACCCTTGGCCATGAGCCTGGAGGAGAACCAAGAAAGCCGGGGCTCACAGCCAAGGGCTGAAGACTTCAGGAGGGCAGAAGAGGCTGACTGGTCAGGACTCCAGGGAGTTCCCGTCAGACGGAAACAGGGCAGGGCATGCTGGCCAAGGCACAGGAGGCCACGGTGACCAGGTACGCGGCCTGGCAGCCTCTGTGACCCTAGACAACAGCTTGGCAGTAAGAACAGGGGGAGCTCAGCCAAAAGAGAGGGAGCCGCACCCACAGGCGACACCTTCCAACGGAGCATCCAGGAAATGGGTACGTGGCGCTTTGAGGGACAATGACATCCAATTAGCTGGCAGAAGCTAGGCATGCCGGTACATGCCTATCATCCTAGTACTCAAGAGAGCAAGGCCAGAGGTCTGTGAGTTCAAGGTCAGCCTAGACTACATAGAGAGATTCTTATCTTAAACAAACACCTAATCCCTGGATTTGGATGCCGCAGCTGCCCCTGGCTGCGTGTAACTCATGCTCCTGTTGCCTGTGGAAGGACAGGATATGAGGTACAGAGTTAGGAGCTCACTATCAACCAGGGTATCACCCACTAGTCAGTGTTCAGGGCTTCCCTTTAGCCCTGCAGACGCCATAGCTGTAGTCTTGAGGTTATTGTTCAGACCAGGCATCTCCGGTTCAGTGAAGACAGACTGCACTTTTGAATCAGGAGAAATGTGAGGTAGCACTCACTGTTCCTAAGAGCCAGGGCAATTTCAGTTCTTCTTTGGGACCGACAGGCAAGCATGTGAACCGCTTCTTTCAGTTATAACCAATATCTCGGCGTAATGCCTTCCTGTGGCATGATATAAGTACCAAGTTGTGTAGGCTAATCTGTCAAAACAATTTTCTTTTAAACGTCTAAAAACTCCTTGGTCCGATGCAGACTGCCGTGAGATGGGACGGAACCTCTTCTCTGAGACAGTAGCATCTGGACCTCTAGATGAGTCCTTTTGTTAATAGCAATACTAGCTTAATTTTCAGTTCTCATTGTTCATAATGGCCCTAATAGCTCCCTCAAATGTACCTCTAAGACAAACTTATCTCAAGAACTCTGTTTTAACTGGACTGAGAGGAAATCACACTTGCTGAGGGTGGCTGGCAGATGGTTGGATTCCATCTAATCTGAATTTGCCAAAATTCATTCATATTAATCTCTGGCTGCTTGTAATGGAAAACCTTGAGTTTCAGCTCTTATCTAAGCAAGGCCAATCTGACTCCAGGCCTGGGAGGAGGTTCCTGGGGGAGCACTGTGGGCCCTGAGGGTCACCCCTCAGAGCCTCGCCCACCCAGGCCCTGCTCTCCAGACCTTGAAACCTCCATTCATTCTCCCTGCTTACCCCCACCCCCACCCCCAGGGCTCCACTGCCTTCTCTGAACGGCTTCTTTCACTTTTGCAGGGACCCAAAGCCACAGCTCGGAGGAGGCCACTCTCTGGCTTTCACATCTGCACAGCATCTGGAGTATAGGTGGGGTGGAGGCAGGAGTTGTCCCTGAATCCAAGAGACTAGGGTTTGGAACTGGGCTCTGGGCTCCTAACGTAGTAGCCTTGAAGACATGCCTGTCCTGAGATCCCATGCCCTCAGGAAGTGTAAATTGTGAAAAGGCACACTCCCAAGAATGCCCTCATTGCAGCATCTGGTGGGATTAAAGGAGGGGGTGCAGACTAGTGGTTGGAAAGGAGGTCCCTTAGTCAGTAGCAGCAAATGCAGGTCTTTATTGTAGATGTGTAACATTTTCATCTAATAGCACCTTCCTGGGTGCCTCCCCTTCCTGTCTCCCTCCTGTGCCTCTCCTTCCAAACCACCTAGTACTGGGTCAGCCTGCCCAGGACTGAACAAAAGCAGTGATGACTTAAGTTAGAGAGAAGCCTGGCATTGGCCGTGTGGGTGGTGGGGCAGCCCCGGGCTATCACTAGGATACGATCAGTCACTTGTCTTTCTGATCTACCATCTGGAACTTGCCTTTCCCCAGATGACTCCACAGACCAAAATGGCTGCTGAAACTCCAGCCAGCAAATCTATATTCTTCATCTCGACAGTAGGAGGAGGTAAGGTTCTGTAGTCTCCCTATTAGGAAAGAGGACGAAAGTGATTGAGGGCCAAAAAAAAAATTACATGTGTCGTATGTGACACCCACTCCTATCTCCACTGCTGTGGAGCTTTTCCAAAGCCACTACCTGGTAAGCTTCTCCATGTACAGACACAGGTCTCGTGATCTCTCCTAGCTGCAAAATGTAGCCTTGTCTCTGGGCTGAGATATAACAGGGCTTTCAGTTAAGCAGGACAGAAAGAAGATCTATCTATTCCTAACCAGCAGGATTGGCTATGGCCTGGGGACCGAGGGTGACCATCAGTGCCTTTCCATGGCATCTGATGCAGAACGTGATGGAAGAGGTAATCCGTGCTCCCGTGTTCCGTATGGATCACCAGGTGGAGGGACACAGTCCCACCACACTGAACACAGCAGTGCAGAGCAGCACGGGCCTAGCAAAGACTGAGCCCCTCCCTTCCCCCCACCCCCCAGGAGAGGCTGCTCTGGCCTCTGGCTAGGCAGGAACCTAGTCACCTCTTGACCCAAGCACATTTACATCTCGCTTGTGCTGACTCAACTCCCATGAGGGCAGCTGCTCGACGTAATGGATACGCTAAGGTTTAGCTGCTGGTGCGCTGGGGGGCTCCTTTCTGCTCTCTGGGCCGCCTCATTCTTGCTGCCTCCTTGGAGGGTCTCAAAAGTGCTATCCTTGCCTGAACGCTCCCCTCCCCCACCAGTGTTTCTTCTATTCCCTCCTCCAAGAAACCCGTTTCGTCTTGAAGCCCTGACACCCAAATCCCTCCCTCTATAGATTTTCCCTCCACTCTTCTGCCGCCCTTTGATCCTTGGCCTTAAAGAACTCTCTCCTTTACAAGCAGTTCTTCCCCGCCCCCTCCCATCTCGTAGATGGGAGGCCCTAGAGGGAAAATCCCATCCCGCCCACACAGACTCCTACGGGTGACCTTTTGTTTGGGCTGGATGACTGAATGAAAGCAGCCAGGAGTGAGATTTGGTTTCTATGCAAACTAAATCCGAGCAGGACTTTCTGAGCAGGGCTGTTGGGTGTGGACCCAGGGCTAGCTCCCCTAGCTCTGGGTAACAGCTCTCTCTTCCACCGATCGATCGTTCACAAAGCCTGGCACACCGGTAGTGCCACACTCGACGCCATTGGCTCAGCGGAGAGTAGTGGTCTGGGTATTCTCCCGACCCTGAAACACTCTGTTCTTTTATTCCGTGGCAGCGCTCTGCTGTGGGGTGGGACACGCTCAACCGGCAGCGTGTTTGCTCTCCCAGGAGGAGCAAAAACTTCTGCACCGCTTTGTTGCGAGTGCTGTTCTGAAGTCAATGTGATTGTTACCATCAGGGAAGGAACAGAACGTGGACGTCAGAGCCTTGCCAAAAGCCAACTTTGCATTCCTAGATGGGTGAGATGAGGCGGGCCCAAGGCCCCAAGCAACACAGGAAGAGATGGAGAGAGGCCTGGTGAGAAGGCTCAGCGAGTAAGGCACTTGCAGCTGAACCTGAGGAGTTTCACTCCTGGGACTCACCTGGTGGGAGGAGAGAGCTGACTACTAAAGTTGTCCTCTGTCCCCTGCATGTACCACAGCATGCACCACCACAACTATCACCCTGGCGCACAGGCACACATACACAGTTTCTTTTAAACATGAAGGGAGAGGTTCTATTTTAAAAAAAAAATCAAGAGAGAGGTAAGGGGCTGGAGAGAGGTAGGGGGAGGCATGGAGATTATGGGTAGTCAGGGCATGTAGTGGTTTGAATGAAAATGGTCTCTGTAGGCTCATAGATTTGAATGCTTGTTCCCTCGGGAATGGCACTATTTGAAAGGACTAGGAGGCGTGGCCTTGTTGGAGGCAGTGTGTCACTGGGGGTGGGCTTCGAGATTTGAAAAGTCCAACCCAGACCCACTGGCTCTCTCTTTTTCCTGCTGCCTGAGTATCCGGATGTAGAGCTCTCAGCTCCTCCAGCACCGTGTCTGCCTGCCTGCCGCCATGCTTCCCACCACCATAATGGACTAAACCTCTGAAACTGTGCGGAAGCCCCAATTAAACAGTTGCTGTGATTCTGATATCTCTTCACCGCAATAGAGCACTGACTAAAAGGGAAGCAAGACTTCAACCTCTTCCCATGGGTGGAAGGCTACATGTAACAAAACAGAATATTCCAGAAGTGCCACACACTGTGGGAGGACGCAGTGCCACACAGTAACCGCAGTAAGGGCTGTGCAGCTGGAGAGCAGGGCCTTTGCAACCCCTGCCTCCCTGCCCAGCCTCAGTAACCCGCTATTTTTCCGGGAGTGTCTTTTCATCTTAAAAAAAAAGTCTGTAAGTCAGACCCTGCCTGTGTGTCCCTGGTTCAGTTTAAGCCTACAGTCTCACCTTTGTTGGAGGCTGAGGCAGGAGGATCAAGTACAGTGCCTGCCTGGGCTACAGAGTGAGTCCAAGGCAGCTTAAAGAGACCTTGCTGCAAAATAAAATACACAAGAAAGCTAGGGTGTAACTCCACAGTCGGAGGCTTGTCTACCTCCCACAAGGCTGTGGGCTTAAGTATTGGCAACTCCCAAGGAGAAAGAACAGAAGAGAGACAGGAAGTCTTGGCTCACGTCTTACGAGAGCCATGTGGAGCTGACTGGAAACACACTGCTGAGGAACTGGCTCTACTCTGTGAGGAATGACTTGTCAGAGAGATGGTGAACCGAAACACTTCAGCCGTACACTAGAAGGTTATCTTGCCACAAAAAGGGAGTCGTGTGTCCATACTTGTGTCAGAACCTAGAAAAAAAACCCTCATGCTAGGTGACAGAAGCCAGACGCAAAGGACATACTGGGCATCACTTCATTTACATGGGACACCCAGAATAGACCATAGATGCAGACAGAAAGTCGTTTATGATAATGGAAGGAGGCAAAAATAGGAAGCGTGGGGCTTAATGGACCTGGAGTTTCCTTTTGAAAATGTGTTTGAACTGGGCAGGGGGTGCTTGTGCGCAGGGGGCCTGTTCTCAGTTCTACTGCCTTGTTCATGTGTAGTGGTTAGTTTTATGCTCGAATTTCACTTCAAGTTTTAAAAATATTTCCCTCTAAAACTGGAGGTCCCCTGATCTTTCATAAATAGGAAATGAGCTAGAAGAGCTATGTAGCCCTCACCAAGATAACATTCGGATGGATCGTGGCTTGTCGAGCGGCTGCCCAGCGGGAAGGGGCTCGCTGAGCAGAAGCTAGGAGCCCAGAGAACAGTGGCAGGAAGGCACCACAGAGGGTGACTCTTGAGGGCGAGGATTCCCTCCTCTGATCTAATGGCATTTGAGGAGAACAGGCCCCCTCTGAGCCCTCCCCTGCCCCCAGCAGTGCCTTTCATACCTTGTCTTCAGGTCTCTGGGGTGTATAAGGCCACCATTCTGGGGTGTATATGATTTAACTGTCAAATGCTAGGCTCCATCTAGAAGCCAGAAACAGCCTACCAAACACAGTCCCAAATTAAGACGGCGACTTACCCCACAGCTCTCCCCTTGTCCCTGATGATCAAGCCCTTTACTTTCAGGTGGATAAAGAATGATCATTTCCGGGCTGGGCAGTGGTGGCGCACGCCTTTAATCCCAGCACTTGGGAGGCAGAGGCAGGCAGATTTCTGAGTTCCAGGACAGCCTGGTCTACAGAGTGAGTTCCAGGACAGCGGGAACGACACAGAGAAACCCTGTCTCAAAAAAAAAAAAAAAAAAGAATGATCATTTCCGAATAGTTCATACATGAGCTATCTCCCTTGCAGCTGGGTGAGGTCACAAGAAAGGAAGTCCAGGATATGAGCTGGAAAGTAGCTGGCCAGAGGACCAACCACACACATAGCATGACTGGATTTCTTTCGCACAAAGGGTTAAACTATCCATATCAGAGCCTTGTAATTGCCAGTTCCATAAAAGGTAAAGAACGCAGAAGGCAGTTGATTTTGTAGACTCTGTCCTCGTTAACATTAACTCTCACTCACCCAGCCCAGAGATATCTGAGAGGGATATCTAAGAAATTACCTCTGTCAGATTGACCTGTGGGCGTGTCTGTGGGAGAATGCCAACTGTGGGCAGCGCACTCCCTAGACAGGGGGTCCTAGGCGGTATAAGAAAGCTATCTAAGCATGAGCCTATAAACAAACCAGAGAGCAATCCTGCAAGCTGCCTTCCTCCACGGGCTCCAGCCTTGAGTTCCAGTCCTGACTTCCTTCAACCATAGACTGTGACCTACAAGAATAAGCCAAATAAAACCTTTCCTTCTCTAAGCCCCATCAGCCTTTAGTGTTCCGTCGAAGTCCCCATACCCTGAAGAACTGGCTAGGGGAACCACCAATGTCTAGCCAAATCAACCCCACCTTTTCTTACTAGAGTTCAGGCAAGATGATCATCTCTGAGCCAGTTAAACAGCTCCCTGGCCACAGGACTTTCTATAACCACAAGATAGTTAAGAAAGACACCATCTGCCGGGTGGTGGTGGCGGCGCACGCCTGTAATCCCAGCACTTGGGAGGCAGAGGCAGGCACATTTCTGAGTTCGAGACCAGCCTGGTCTACGGAGTGAGTTCTAGGACAGCCAGAGCTACACAGAGAAACCCTGTTTCAAAAACAAACAAACAAACAAAAAACAACAAAACAAACAAAAAAACAAAACAAAGACACCATCTGTCCCTGTGTCCTTCTGTGCAGTTATGTCCAAAATATGATTGTAAAGTGTATGTTTTTTCAAGATATTTCTTAGTGTATACAAAGAGGAAATTAATCTTTGGTATATTTTACTGGGGCCAGGGGGCATGTGCCAGGGCATACAGTGAAGTCAGAGGAGAGTTTTAAAGTCAGTTCTCTCTTCCCACCATGTAGGATCTAGACCATCAGTCTCAGTGGCACCTGCCTTTATCCCCTGAGTCTTCTTACAAGCCACTTATCTTTTTCTTCTTCCTCCTCCCACTCCTCTGTTTACATAGATGGGTTCATCTTGCATAAAAAGGTGCAACCCTGCTTTATTTCGTTCTGTTACATTCAATACTAATCTTGCTACATCTAAGCATGCTTGTTGAGCCCATTAGTGGCCGGTGCATAGGGGAGTTCAGATGGCCTTCAGTGGTCCTCATGGCCAATCCTAACCAGAGATGATGCAGAATAACATTCCCCTCTTTGCCCACTGAGAAAGACCTAGAACTATAGCTGTCACAAAAAGGCTTCATTCAGCTGCCTAATGGCTCCATGGGCCAGCTCTTAGCCTGCTAACTTAGATGTTCTTTTTTTCTTTCTTTCTTTCTTTCTTTCTTTCTTTCTTTCTTTCTTTCTTTCTTTCTTTTATTTTTTTTTGGGGGGGTTTTCGAGACAGGGTTTCTCTGTGTAGTCCTGGCTGTCCTGGAACTCACTCTGTAGATCAGGCTGGCTTCGAACTCAGAAATCCACCTGCCTCTGCCTCTGCCTCCCAAGTGCTGGGATTACAGGCGTGCGCCACCACGCCCGGCTTAAATGTTCTTTCATGCAGACACATGCTGGCTTTAACTTTCAGATGCAGGCACACCGCCCAAGCAGTCTCAGATCACCAAAGAATGAGCAAAACTGGGTGGGAACATTCAGTTTGGCTTTCAGTAGGCAAAACATCATCCTAATTCACAGGCACAGTCAAGGCTGCCTCATAACCTCTGCTCTGCTCTAATACCTCGGAGGTTGTGTGCAGCCTAAGGTAAGGACCAGGGGAAAGGGAAGGGTGGAGTCAGGTCAGACCCTGGTGGACTCTCACTGCATCATTGGGCTTCTTTGAAAACAGCATTTCTTCTGCAGAGACCCAGTGACACGAGGCTAGGAATATGTGTTTGTCAACTGCTGTGTCCTGACACTTAGAACCTACTTGGCACACGTTGTGCACTCAGAATAGTTTAATGACTTTGTTTATAAGCTCCCCTTAATGTCAACATTCTGAAATCCATCAACGTCACCGGCATTTTCTCATGAAGGAGAAAACGCCTCCAGGCTTACACAGAGGCTTCAACTGACAATGGGGGTGAAGTTGCAATAAAGCAGCGCTACACCAAAGACATGGGAAATTGAGCATGCCCTTACTGCGTGCAACACCGCCCCAATCCTCTGCCTCTGCTCAACTCAGCCATACGGCACACTACACAGGAGTAACTGCTTCTGTGAGCACACAGCCAGACAGAGCGTCAGCTATAGAAAATACCACCTCATTAACTCAGGGGAAAGGTTAAAATTCAAACTAGAAGTATGTTTTCCATTGAGTGTGTGTGTGTGTGTGTGTGTGTGTGTCTGTTCATAATAAAGTAGAACAATCCTCTTCTTTCTCAGCTGGCTGCTCCCTCTCTGGCCTTGATCCCTGGGGTGGACAAGGTGGACAAAGTTTCAGAAAAAGGGGGGGCATAGAGGGACATGTGGAGGCAGTTAGATACTGCTCTGAGGAACAGAGAGGGTGAGACAGATAAGTTCCCCTGTTTCAAAACTCCAGCCCAGCCCTCTTCCTCAAACCTCCCCTCCTTCCCTGTTTTGGATTCTTTTATCTCCCCACAGTTCTCCAAACCCAGAATTTCGGTTCATATGATCAATGCTAAAGGTCAACTGCATGAAAAGACTGGCCTATCTTCAGGGAGAGGTTTCCATCATGATATATATCATTCAACTTCTAAAAAAGATGAGACGACAGTTTGGCTGTAAGTGAATATTTCAGACTATACATATACCTGTCCATCAGACATGGTTTTTTTTAGAATTGTATAGACATTGAACAAGTGGATAATTGTTCTGAACTCTTACCCATTCTGGAAAACAGGGAGGCCTCAGGTCCGCCTGCAGCATGGAAGGCTCTACACTACAATAGGAAAAACAGACCACATACAGTGTTAGGTATTCGCATGCATAGGTTCAAAAGGAAGGAAATTGAATAGACTTTGTCACCACTCATTGTCGACATCCACATCATCCTCACTATCGCCTGCATCATCACCTGGATCTTATGGTGCCCCAGGCACTATGCGACGCTTGTCTTCTCAGGCAGTTTTGCATGAGTCTCTTAGGTTAACAAGGAAATCTCTTCCTTTGCTTTCCCTCTACTTACCTGGGAGTCACAGCTTCGGTGAGGCAAAGGCCCATACTCAGACACCAGCGAAGAGAAATTTTTATTAAGGACAGAGCTCTGGGCAGTATAGGAGTCACTGTAGGGAAATTGGAAACAGAGCTTTGGAAATGAATTTTAACTCCAGGTCCCTTGTTTCCTGGGACTCACTCTTATGAAATCTGACTCTTAAGCCTGAGTCTGACTTGCTTCTAACAATAAATACAGCAGACATGATGGAATATCACTTCCAAGATTAAATAACCAAAGACAGACAAGCTTCTGTCTCCAGGGCGCTCTCTCTTTCTCCTATGGATTGCTCACCTTTGAGGCAGTGAGATTGCACATCATGAAAGACCAAGGCCTGACACAACCATGTGAGTAAGCTTGAGACGAACACAGCCACCCAGCTACGGTTTGTGGTGGTCTGAATGAGAATGGACCCCATTCAAATATATGTCCTGGGCTCATCTATTTGAATGCTTGGTCCCCAGACAGTGAAACTGTTTGGGAAGGATTAGGAGATATGGCCTTGTTGGAAGAAGTGGGTCGCTGGGGTAGACTTTAAAGGTTTAAAAGCCCATGCCAGGCCCAATTAACTATCTCTGCCTTCTGTTTGTGGATCAGATGAAAGATCTCAGCTAATGCTCCAGCGCCATGCCTGCTTGCCTGCCTGTCATGTTCCCCACGATGATGGTCATGGACTCAAACCCTCAACAACTATGTACCCCTAATTAATTCTTTTTAATCAGGGTTCTCTAGAGGAACACAACTGATAGAATGAATGAATCAACCAATCAATCTATATCTCTATATACATCTGCATATATATACATGTCTCTCTATATATAGCCATTCAATCAATCAGGTGTGTTCCTCTAGAGAACCTTGACTAATATAGACACCATAACCAAGGCAACTTTACACTTATATTTGTATCTATGTGTGTGTCTATATTTATATATGTGTAGATTCAGATACAGATATATATCTGTATATATACAGATAGATAGATAGATAGATAGATAGATAGATAGATGATATATAGATAGGTAATAGGTAGATAGATAGGTAGATAGATGATAGATAGATAGATAGATAGATAGATAGATAGATAGTTGGATAGATAGATGGATAGAAACAGATTTACTAGAATGGCTTACAAGCTGTGTGGCCCAGCTAGTCCAACAATTGCTGTCTACCAATGGGAAGCCCAAGAATCCAGTGGTTGTTGAGTACCCAAGGCCAGAATATGGAAGAAGTAGTCACTAATGCCAGGGAAGGAACAGACTTGACAGTGAGATTAAGCAGGCAAAGAGAGCCAGTGCCCTTCTGTGTCCTTTATAAAGGCTAAGTAAGTGTGGGTTGTTTAAATCTTCCATTGTGTATCCTAAGTCTTGCCATCCTTCTTAAAATATCGTTAACAGAGAGAAGAAAAATGGAAGGCCTATGGCTTGTTCAGCTATGCCAAGGCATCGATAGTCTCAACATACAGTGAATAAAGCACAAGTGTTCATAAAGATGAGAGGAAAACGCACGATTAGATGATTGGTAATTTTACGTAAGTTGCCACTTCTAGTCTCAGCTCGGCTACACACTGAGGGCAAATTTTTCCTGGCAGGCCTTGCTAAGAATAATATTTCATAGCACCCAACATTCATCATGGAGTATAAAAGTAAACAAATCTTTATTTATTACAATGTTCCAATAAATAACACATTAATACGATGTGTGAAGGCCAGAAGCTACAAGTCAAACGAGCAGCCTGCCATTAATAGGGAAAACTCACGGCTCCTCTCGTAATTTATGGATTCGTGCAGAAATCGGAGCTCATTTCAGAATCAGCTTCAAGGGCTGTGGGAACAATGATGGCAGCTGCTGAGAGGCTGTGAGGGCTCATTCTTCACTGTCAGATGCAGGCAGGACCCTTATTTAGTCCACCTAGCTTTCCAATTCATTATACAAGGCCTTCAACTGGTAGCCCGAGGCAAGCTAGACGACTCACATTGTGCCTTAATCTAGAGTAGTAATCTATTTAAAAGCTTTTTTGCCAACAAGTGACTGTTTGCTTAATTCCAGTTGTAGATGGAGGGGGTTGGAGGGAAAGACTTCTCAGAATACAGAATGAAATGATATTTTCTGCATGGGGTCGCAGAGGAGATCCCGTGAAGTTACCTCCCTGTGAGACTTGTGAGAACCCACTAAAGGTTTATGATTAAGGGCCCCAGCACTTGCATAAACTGGGGCACAATTCCCCAAAAGTCACTGACATGACAAGGACACTATTTTTTCATCTTTTCTTCAAGTCTGGTTTTAAACTCAGGAAAAAATGGGTCTGGGCTTTCTGTATGATTTGTTTCCATGTATCAGACAGATGAATGGTTGTCACTGGGGCCTTGCAGAAAGCTCAAAGGAAGTGTTACCCTGGGGCCTGGGAGCATTTTCTGGAATTTATTTTGGCAATAGTATCATTCCCGCCAAATCCTCAGCTCCCATCTCCTTCCCTCCATGTCTGCATTCCCCATGTCTCCCAGGATAGATCTTTATAGGTCTGGAGAATGGGATCCCAGTTATGTGTCCAGCAACATCTCCTTTGTTTCTCAAAATTTTATCCTAAATAGCAGCATCCCCAAATTGGATTCAGTTGCCACCATCAAAGGAGGGCAGTCCATTTTAATTTTAATTACTCAGAGATGGTGTTCAGGAATCTTCAGGAGAGGCAGGCTCTATGTTGTCTCTGCTGATTCATGTGTCAGCAGGCAAAATGTTCAGCTAAGTGGCCAGTCCCAAGGAGCATTGTATACATTTCCATCAAGGGGCTCTGGATCCGTCAGCAGAGAGGACCTAGCAGCTGGAGGAGCTGTTCTTTTCCCCATATTCATGGCTCTATTTACAGATGTTGAAAAAGAAACTTCCCATGCTCCTATGCACCAGGACCCATCCAACAGAGAAACTGAACATCTCCCAGCTTCTCCAAGCCGAGATGCTACTATTTCTGGGCAAACAGCTATTGCCTGTGCATAAAGAGAGATCAGAAAAGTTCCCCCCAAATCAAACACACATGCGCACACACACAGCAGAATCAGGGAGGAAGGAGATAGAGAGAGCTTTTAAAAAATCAGTCTACTTCTTCAGCCTTCAAAAAATGAAAACACATTCTCAAGAGAGCCCATAATTGGCCTCAAACTTGGGACTTGAACTCTGCTAGAATTTCATGGGCCAGATATAGTGGCTCATGTCTTGACCAGCAACTAGTAGCTGGAGGTAGGAAATCGGGAGTTCAAGGTCATCTTCAGCCAATCACTCAATCCATCATCAATCAATCATTCAATCAATCAGTCAAAATGCCCTTGGTTCCTGAATTTCAACCAGCCAGATCTTCCTTACATCTGAAATATGTATGATCAAATGCATTCCACAAGGGGACTTTGAAATGTGCCATCCTTAGGCATAGAAGTGGATTTCTAGAGCTATGCAAAAATCACCTGAAAATATATTTCCTTCAAGCAGTCAATGACTTAGAGAGAAGTTTCAATCCCATTGTTAATTTGAAATAGTTAAAATCACGCTCCCAAATTAGAGGCCTTTTTGTTTTGTGGTCGGAAGACACACTAGCTTCTCCCTGGTATCCACAGGGAAGCAGTGCCCCAGGCGGGGACTGGGTTTCTTTCCTCAAATGATCAACGAACCTCTCTTTTCCATTCACGCCTCTTTTTGGCCTTCACAATACCAGTCCCTTCCATTTCCTCCCATCTCACCACATGCCCCAGAGACAGACACGCTTTCCTGGAAACTGACTTTCCTTTGGGCCAGCGCTTTCTCTAGGGCCAGTTCCAATTGCATTTGTGATGTGGGTACTGTGGGGAGGTTTCCATAGCTGTGACAAAATACCTGGGGGTGGGGCAACATATAAGGAGGAGAACTTTGTTCTGTCTCAAAATGTCCCTTCATGCCCCTTTGGCCTCACTGTTTTGGTGCCTGTGCTGAGGCAGAACAGCATGGTTGGGGGAGGTGGGGTGTCACAGGGTGAAACAGAGCTGCTCACTCCATGTGGCCAGGAAACAAAGAGAAAAAGAGACAGGGGTGACAATGTCTGCTTTAGGGACACAGCTCCAGTGATGTAACTTCCTTCCATTGAGTCTGTCACCTCCTAATAGCTAGTGACCAGAAGTTTAACGTGGGGGGAGATTTAAGATCCAAACATCCCATGAAGACAAATGCACCGAGGGCGTGTCCCCAATTGTCACCATCCACAGAATTATGACTCCAGCTCCTCAGGCTTGCAGAAAGACTGGCTTCTTACCCTTCCAGAACTCATTTTTGCAAGGGTCTCCATAGATTCACCTCTGAAGCATCCCATGATTCCATTCTCTCTTATCCAACCTTGAGTTTTGAGTCTCCTCTTCCTATCAAAAATGCAAACTACATAACATCTGATCTGACTTTTGATAGCCCTCAGCCACCCAGACATGAGTCACAACATCTCAGACCTCTTTTACAGCCTCACTGAGCTGCCCAGAAGAAAGACGTGAGAATTTTCCCACGACTGCAGTGAATGAACACGGTTGACCCCAGGAACCAAGACTGCGATGACATTTTACAATCTCACAGTTTCTCTCCTTTGGGGAACATAAATTTCCATCTCTGCAGCTAAAACCCACCTAGAAAACTTGGGGGTAAGAGCAAATCCATTCGTTTTATGTGAGTAGCTACACCAGAGTGGAAAAAAAAGTATTCCAAGTGGGACCAGCTGGTGTGGGGCACCAGTTTCTGTCTGTCAATAATGTTCTTCATGGTCCCCGGCTCGCCGCCCCTCCCATCTGGACCCTCTAACTGTGAGTTATTGTGTGTTGCAGTGGGGGTAAGGGGGGGGTTAGTTCATGAAGGACCCACCGAGGCCTCGAAGGCACGTAAGCTGTGACAAGCAAGGACGCAGCATACATAATCGATCATGAGCAAGCCCAGAGAAGAGGGGGATTCCTTCCTGCCAAGATCCTTGGCCTTGGCAGAATTTCTGTCTGTGAACCCAGAGGCAGATCCCAGAATTCTGTCCAGGCCTTTAAAGCTTTCAAAGATTTGACACCGATGTGACAAAACAGCATAAAGAACAGAGTGGCTCCTACTTTACTACGTGCAGTAAAAAGAGGTTTGGCAGTTTACAGGAGGAGGGGAGGTTCTAGAGCGAGGCCTGCAGGGTGGTCAGTCACCGGATGAGTTCAGCAGAGGAGGAGAGTCAGAGATGAAATGCCTAAGCCGTGGGCGACTCAAGGGCCCAGAAAAGGCTTTACAATGAGGTGGCAAGGCCTGGGTTCAAGATTTCAGACTCAAAACATTTAGAGCTGGTTGTAACTTTAATTTTTTCTAACATTTTTAATGATGGTTCTGAAACCCTTTAACCTCCTTTTAGTCCTACTACCCACCAGAGAAAGTTGAAATGGGAGCCAGGGTGGGTGGCGCAGTGGACCTGTTAAGAAAGGTTCTTTGGAGCAAGCCCTGTCTGTGTTGTCTGGACGTCGGCAGTGCAGATCACGGGTTAGCAGGCAGCGACAGCTCGATCCACTTGCAAACGCTTAAGAGCTACATACACCAGCAGACCAGTTTGGTAGGGTTGGGTTAGCAGCCTCTGGTACATGACCTAGCAGAGACAGTCAGGCCTCAGCCTTGGCTCAAGTCAGCAGGAGGGACCAGGAGGGACACCAAAGGAAGTGTGCCTCTCTCAGGAAAGCAAAGACAAGAGCCCCACAGCGTTGCACAGCCAGCTGTACCAGCAAGCCAAGCTCTGTCTCAGGCTCTCTGTGGAGTCCTATTTATCCCCTCCCAGCATCACGCGTCCTCTACACGCCTGGCCTCAGCGCATGCATCCAATCAGCCCGAGTTTGCAGAGTCCCTACAAGTGCAGCTCAACTACGCAGTGTAAGGCAGACCAGAGCATGCGTGTTGTTAGCAAAGGAGCCTTCATCACATGTGCTTTCACGGGCTTGCTTTAGCAGAACATCCTCCTTCCTGTGCCTGCTTCAGCAAAACATTCCTTCATGAGTCTGCCTTCGCCTTTCACACCTGTGTCTACTTTAATGAAATGTTCCTTCACGTGTTTGCCCCAGCAAAACACCATCCAACCAACTTTCCAAAGATCCCTTCAGTTTCCACTTTAGCTGGTGGTTCTTAGGAGGGTCTGACCTCTGGAGAGACTCAACTGGCAGGAAGAGAAGAGAAGGAAAGTTGTGCGAAAGCATATATAAGCCGGATATAGACGATTGCTTAGAGCTTATAGAAGGTTCTAGAGCAGAATAGGGGTAGGCAGGAGCAGAGCTCACAACAGTTGTCACCCTGGCACCTAAGAAATCTAGAAAGATAATGGGAATGGAAGAAGCAGTAAGAGGAGGGGCCCATGGGGGAATAAAAGAGCAGATTGGTGTTTGTCTCTGGTCCTATAAATTTGTCTTTATAGGACCAGAGATGCCATGAAGAGGAGATGTCGCACAGGAAAGACAAGAGAGCCAAGCAGAACAGGGGAGCTAGGGTTAAAGATCCAGACCTGGATTTGAACTGGAACAGTTTATGGAAAGTGGCCAAAGCTGTAAGGAGGGATCCTGGGAGCTGTGGCAGGGAGGCAAGAGTCCCTCAAAGTGAGTTCTCTGGCAACAGTCTCCAGCCAGCCATGAGAAAAGCCCTAGGCCCGGATTTGAAACCCACACAGCAGCGTGGCAATACATTCTGCCCCGTGTATAGGTGGGCCTGGAATACTTGTTCAAGTTCAGAAGCTGTGGGGGAGGACCTGGGGAAAGATCCCCAGTTTGTGGGGAATCCGTGGCTGAGTTCTTCCTTCCACGCCAGGCCGCCCCAGCCTTTGAACATGGCGACTGCACTCTGGACAAACATGGTGGGAGGGGCTCGGGTTATTTATTCTTCATTTTCTAAGAACTTGGTATATCTGAGTTTGGAGAAGGAATGCTTACCAGGGAAGTTGTGAAATCGAGGGAAATTACAAAATGCTCAGAAGCGGTTCAAGCCAGATCTGTAAGAGCTTTGGAACCCACAGACTCCGGAACTGGTCAGATAGATGAGCTGGTGGATAGGTGGAGGCCACGCTCTCCTTGGCCTGGTCCTGTCTCCTTGGTTAACAGGCCACAAAGCTGCTTCTGTGCACTTAATGCCTTTCTGGCTTGGTTTTCTAAGAGTAAAATCAACCCCACTGTGCCCAGCACAGGAAGCCCCTCAGGACTTTCATTTCTCCTTCCTACACCTGGCAAAATGTGAATGAATTTCCCCAGCCCCCACGCCCCCCCATCCATTCTCTAAGCCGAAGATAAAATCAGTCACTTGAACTTCCACACACAAGTTTGGACATCTCAAGCAGAGATTTGCTTTCAAATCCATGCAGAAGAACACATGATGGGGGGAGCGGGGAGAGACCTGCAGGCCAAAGTGTAGCACACTGTCTTCATGATATAGTTACAGTTAACACTATGCAGCCCAGTGCCCCTATAATCTGCTGTGGCCTCGAGTCCACTCGTGGATGAGAGGCGCTGTAGGGAAGGCTCCAGAGAAGCAGGCCAGGTTACCCCACTCTTCTTCTGCTCCCTTGCTGAAAGCAGAGGCTTCAAGAGAGGTTAAGATAAGAGGAACCATTATTTCTTCAAGGGCAGCCTAGAGCAAACTTGCTGGATTGTTTTACATACGTGAATCCACTGCTAAGCTGAGGTGTACTTGTACGGCTGTGGGTGTCTCTCCAGGTGATGCATTTGTTCCTATAGAAATGGTACATATACATTTCTATCAGGCTAACTGTCTTTTTAGGAAAGATGGCAAAGAGGTCTTCACTGTACAAAGAGGTTCTGCTGCAGAGTTCTTTTACAAAGAGAGACCCCCCCCCAGCTCCCGTGATAAATATGTTGTTTCCACTTAATTTTCAAACAGTCGCCAACAACATCATGAACAGGCAGCCAGGTCTACCCAGATGGTCCTGTCCAGTCTGTCCTTGGGTCAAATAGAGTGTCTTAGTGAGTGTTGGGAATTGATCAGTAGCCTGTCTCCCATCCCAGGGGTCATCTGCATTCGCAACACTGTGGCGGGTCGAGTGTCTTACTCCTTCTTTTTGACTCTCTCGTTCTCCTGATGCAGGAGACAGAGCAGACCCTTGTCAGCCTAGAGTCACCAGAGGCCTCCAAGCAGACAAGGCCAGGACAGCTTTCCCCTTGAATCTTGTTTCTTCTCAGTGTCATCTGCGGCATCATGAAGGCTTTTTTCTTATGGTGCCCCAGAGCAGAGCGTCCCCCCATACAGGACATAAAATCCATAAAGCACAGTTCTGAGTTGGGTGAATTCAGTCTTTTGATGGAAAATGTGGAGCCAAGGTTCCCAGCTTTTTCCTTTAGAGCATGAAACAAAGAACATTTGGGCAGAATGTGCGGCCCGCCTTGAGTGCACTGGGTCCCTTTCCCAGCTGTGAGTAAAGGGACTTAACATCAGTCATGGGTGCAAGGGTTGGAAATCAAGGGCTAGACAAAGAGGGCATGAAGCCTGTGTGAGAAATGTCAGCAGGTCTGACCACGAGGAGAGTAGAGGAGAGGGGGGAAAAGGAGTCTAGCAATGAACTTTACTGTGAAACTGCACTCAACTGACAGGGAACAAATTTTAAGAAAACCCCAACAGGACACAGAGATGCATACATTTGGGAGACAGAGTAAGGCAGGTCTCTGTGGCCAGAGCTGGGTCTGTCTATTGAGCTCAAGGACAGTCAGAGCTACATGATAAACAGAGCACCTGTCCCAACAAACCAAAAGGAAAAAATATTAAAGAAAAAGTAAGAAAAAGAAAACCACAAAGGATTAAGATGAGACAAGAAATAAAATAGTTCTTGAAGCAATATCAGCCTTTTAAGGCACTAGTCAGTCATATAAAGGGCACAGTATCAGGACATGTTTTTTTTTTTTTTTTTTTTTTTTTTTTTGGTTTTTCGAGACAGGGTTTCTCTGTGTAGTCCTGGCTGTCCTAGAACTCACTCTGTAGACCAGGCTGGCCTCGAACTCAAGAAATCCACCGGCCTCTGCCTCCCAAGTGCTGGGATTATAGGCGTACGCCCGGCTCAGGACATGTTTTTAAAATATATTACCCATTTATATTTTTTTTGGGGGGGGGCAGCTGCTCCTCTAACAAAATGCCATGGTTGCAAATGCAGGCAAATACTGGAATTGAATGCAGGTTGTATCTCAGCTCTAAATATTCTGCCAAGGTACCCTGTTTGGCCCATGGACAGGCTGGACAGGGCCATCTTGTCCACAGCGAATCCTTCAGAGACCTATGGGCTCAGTCACACAGATGACCAGACCCTGGGAGCTTCCCCTGATCTTCAGGCTACTGAGATCCACATAGTCTGTGATTCTCTGCAGAGAAGAGCTTGGTAGACAGGATGATGAGGAAGACAACTAGCCATGAACCTACCAATTGTAGATACCATGCCAAACTAATGTAAAAACAAAACAAAATCGATCCCTCGTCACTTGCAGCAGTCCAGAGAGCTGGCCCTGGGGTCATGAGAGTGAGTGAGCTGGCCCTGTCCCTCACCAGCCGCAGGACTTGGCAAAGGAGACCCTGCATCTCCCTTGGGCAACATGGTAGAGCTGGCCCTGGTGGAGGGGATGGAGATGACCCAGAGGGGGAGAGCACAGAAGAGCTGGCCCTTTGTCTGCCCTGAGGCAGTGTGAGTGCAGGGGTGATGCCCACCCCAGATTACCCCTCACCACCATGAGAGGTGGCAGGAGAGCTACCCTTGCCCCCTCAATGGCTGTAGTCCTACATATCAACTGGACAACAACATTGAATCTGACCCAGATGGAGAAGGCCCAGGCGAGCCAGCCCCAAGGGTGTGAGAGCAGGAGAGCTGGCCCAGCCCCGTGCTGCACTTGAGGGAGTGGGCCCTGTGCCTTGACTGGGCAGCACAGTCGAGTTGGCCTTGGGGCCATAGGAGCAGGTAAGCCAGCAAGGAAGGCATGAGACTAGAAATGCTGACCTTGCCTCCTGCCCATGGCGGTGTTGGGAGGCTTAGTCCGAGCAGTGCTGAAGACCTTGCCCTGGTGGTGTGGATAAAAGAGATGGTGGGCTGACCAGTTCAGTGTCCTACCACCCAGGCCCAGATGCAGAAATCTGAGTTGGCCCACCCCCAATTCATCTGCCAATGATTGGAACACATGAAAGGGCCAGTCCTGTTGATCCAAATCTCCATGACACAGGGCAACAACAGGATGACTAGGAGGAGTCCTGGTGAGGATCCAATATTGATGGTGTCACGGAAGCCAAAGATCTAGAACCAGACCAATGAGTCATTGCAATGAACACTTGCAAGTGAAGATGTGTGGACAGAGGGACGTACTGTGGGACACACTGACACACCACAGCTTCCACGGTGAGATGTTTTCTATGCTTTTTCTTATTGTTGGTTGTTTGACAACTGGCTCTAAGCCAGTGGTTCTCAACCTTCCTAATGCTATGACCCTTTAATGCAGTTCCTCATGTTGCAGTGACCCTCAACCATAAAATTATTTTTGTTGTTACTTTATAACTATACTGTAAATATCTGTATTTCCCAATGGTCTTAGGTGACCCCTTTCTCGGGGGTTGTGTCCCACAGGTCGAGAATCACTATTCTAAAGCATCTGATAAAGAGACCCTTCTACTTGGGTGGCCTAAGATAACAGCTCTCAGCTTCTCAAGTGCTGGTGGCCTTCAAACCTTCCCATATCCCAGCCAAATGTATGGTCTGATTCGTCTGGTCTGTGCAGTGCTCTGGGATTCTGAGACCCAAGGACCACAGTTTGAAGCTGGTATTTAGGACATTTTATTTGGGAATAATAAAGTTATCAGGCTCAGCCTCGGATCCAAGCCTGGAGCAGACAGAGAAGCTGTGATGTCAGAGACACCCTGCTCAGATTCCTGAGGCTGTCAAAGTCTAATCATCCAGATGTGTGTGTTCACACCCGAGGGAATCTATGCCATGTTGCTAACACTACGCTTCACAGAAAGATAAATGTCACACAATCTCCCTTACATGTGAAAGCCAAAACACCGATCTCACGGAAAGTATCTAAAGTTACCGGGAGGAGTGGAAGGGATGGAGGTAGAGGCTCGATCCCAGGATTTGATCGCATAGGACGAGTGACTTCCAGTGTTACAATATGGCTGCAGTTGCTGTGGTTGGCAGCATTTCACCGTGTGTTTTAACAAAGGTAGAGAAGGTTTTTGAGGTTCCTGAGGAAAGAAATGACAAATGACAAATGCTTGGAGTGATAGATATGCCAATTATCCTGATACAACCATTTATATTGAAATGTATAATGTGTTGAAAAGTCACGCTGTGCCCTGTAAATATGCACAATCATTATCTGTCAATTTAAAAAAACGTGCTACAGCTTTTTCTCCACACCCTACATGATGCGGGTAACATATTCAGCCTGGAAGTTTGAGCACTCATTCTGGAAGTTTCCTTTTGAGTCTCAGTCCCATGGGTAACTTTAAAAAGCAAAGACCTAAAACACTGTCTGATACCCAGGCCCATTCGCCTGACTCTTTTAATGCCCCTAACCTCGGCTGATGGATGAGGTCCTTAATTGATATTAACTCGCTCAGGTGCCAGTGACCGAAGCTCCAAAATGAGTGTGACAGTCTGACTCAATTCCTTCCCAGACTGACAGCTGCTGACTGCCAGCAACACGGAACATATCAGACACCACGGAGAGGAGACTCGAGGTTGTCAGGTCAGAGCCAGGTCCCAAGACACCTTCCTCTGACCACTGAATAGTTAACTGGCACCTTAAATTATTTTAAACTTAAGAGGTAGAAGGCCTTCTCTCCTTGTTCTATAGCCTCCCGTGGTGTCAGGTGACCTTTAGAATAGATCTGCCTTGGGAATATAGCTGAAGGAGAGCCGTTAACAGTGTGGTTTTTATGCACGTGTACTTTGTTTAGAATTTAAATCACTTTCTGATTTTCCTATTAAGCCTTGATCCAAATATGAACAAAGTAGAACATGTGGTCAAACAGAAGGCCTGGCCCAGAAAATTCAGGAAAGATGCAGACAGAAGTTCATGCTGAGCTTGGGATTCTCTGGGCAATGAGCTTGGAAATCTCTCGACAGCAATATAGGTTTACACAGAGAATGCCAGCCCAAGCCCTCTAGGGCTCGCCCTATTGTTGTACCCAATGGTAGAGAGGTGTCTGGTTTTGGCGTGTCACTTGACCTATTTTGGTTAGGGGTTCCTCTGCTTCCTTGTATTATTTCCTGGGCTTGCCCCCGCCCCACAACCCGGGTGGAATAAGATATGTAGAGAAAGGTTTTACTTGTGAGCCCTTACCTCTGTGACAATGGATGACCATGGCCACCACTGTCATGGACTGCCTTATTTTAAAGAGTTTTCAAAAATACCACTCTCTATCCTCCTGATTTCTCCCCACTGTTGTGAGCTTTCTCATACAAAAAGGGCTGGATTAATATCTATCTAATATCCTCGGTGACTTTTCCCTTATTTTCTGTGTCTGAATTAAGGGTCAAGATCACAAAAGTTAGTCTACTGTTTTCTCCTAAAATAGTGATTCTCATCTGCAGGTTGTATATAAGATATCCTACATATCATATATTTACATGACTGTTCATAACAGTAGCCAAATTACAATTATAAAGTAACAATAAAAATAATTTTGTAATTGGGGGTCACCATAGTATGAGGAAGTGTATTAAAGAATCACAGCATTAGGAAGGTTGAGAATCACCATCCTAAAGGCTTAAGTGCCCCACTTTTCCCATCTAAGTTAGCCATTCCTTTGAAGTAGATTTCAGCAACATTATTTTATATAATAATTTGGTGTTTGAGTATTAACTCAGTGATAGTCCTCATAAATTGTAGGGCTTTTGTTTATAATAAGGAACCAGAAATTTAGAAAATGGAAAATCAATATGCCCTGAAATCATAGTGTTGTGCTACCTTAACTCAAGGATAGTTAAAAAGCCACAAAACAAGCTTTTCCATTTTGTGAAGCTAAATACAAAATCAATTTTCCACTAGCATTCATTATAAATGCGGAGAGCATGCTTTTATGAGCTGATCCAACCACCGTGGCTGCTTAAGACAGTTAAGTTGGTGGTTAAAAGAAGGATTCAGATCGTGAGCTAGAGATCAGTGACACAGTGCCTGTCTAAAATGTACAAGGCATGTTCAATTCCCAACAGCATCTCTGACACCCCCAAACCCCGTATCTCATTGAACAATGTATTCTTATTTGTATATAAATGCATGTTCACAAAAGCCTTCTATAAAAGTTACACTCATTGTATTTATCTGAGCATGTTTATGTGTTTGGTGGTATTTATTATATTGAGTATACTATGTGCAGTGAAGTGGTTCACATGGGTGAAATCGGGAAACTTCCAAAACCACTCAGAGTAACCACTGACTGAAGACATTTGAGAACAGGCCTGCCCATGCTGCTGGTGTTCCCTGTCATGCGTTATGACTTGTGGCTGAGCCTCATGATTGTTTCCAAGCAGGGTCTTCTGGGTCACAGAGGTGACTTGTTCGTGTAGCTTGAAAGGGGCTGGTATATGTGGTGCACCCGTAGCCACATCCTGAGTCAGAACCGGAACACCAAGACTGATTTAGATATACTGTATGTGACAGAGCATAATTTCTCTTGCTGGGAATTGACTTCAGAGTCTGCCTTTTTTGTGAGGGTCCAGCTGCTAAAGAGGAAAAGTAGTTTATTTTTCTTTTCCTTTATAAAATTATTAGTTAATTTTTATGTGTACTGGAGTTTTGCCTGCATGCATGGTTGTGCACATGTGTTCAGTGCTCTCAGAGGCCAAAAGTTGTCAGGTCTTCTGAGACTAGAGGCACAGACTGTTGTGAGCTGCCATGTGGGTGCTGAGAATCAAACCCAGGCCTTCTGGAAGGGCAGCCAGTGCTCTGAGCCTCTGATGTCTCCAGTCCTCTTTCTCCTTGATATGAGGACAGGTGGCATTGTAAAGTGACTTGAGAGTCTCAGTACAAGGACAAAATTGTATCTTGTCCTAGAGTCAATACCACAAATCAGTTATTTTCTTAAAAATGTAATTGTTGGGGCTAGAGAGATGGCTCAGAGGTTAAGCTGCTCTTCCAGAAAATTCAGGTTCAATTCCCAACACCCACATGGCAGCTCACATCTGTCTGTAAAGGCAGTTCCAGGGGATCTGACGCCCTCACACAAATGTACATGCAGGCAACGCACCAATGGATATAATAAATAAATCTTAAAAAAGAAAAGAAAACCACAAAAAATTTAAATTATCATGTTCATCTCTGTGTGTGTGTATGTGTATGTGTATGTGTAGGGGTGTGCATGCAGAGGTCATAAGACAACTTGTGGGAGCTGGTTTTCTCCTTCCACCATTAAATCCCAGGGATTGAACTCAGGCCATAAAGCTTGATGAAGAACCTTCATCCACTGACCATCCATCCTAGCTAGCTCCGCAAATCACTTCTTAAATCAAGCAACGGACACTTTCATTATTAGGATCCTGAGACACTCCTACTCAAGCCAAAACCACAGTGCTTAATCCTAAGCCCAAGTAGGGGACTAGGGTTTCTGTGTTGCAAAGAATGGGGCCAATTGTCTAGACCAAGGAGCTTCGAGCTGTGTTTCTGCCCAGTCTGAACTCCAGCCTGGAAATCTCAACTCAGGAAGAGCTCTTGGGTCTTCTTGAAGACACCTTCATACAACCTGGAGGGCAATGGGGAGATTCATTATTTCCTGTCTTTGCTCTTTTGGACAGGGTCTGGAGACATTGCCCCTGAACTCACTATGCAGCTCAGGCAGGCCTTGAACTCATGATCTTTCTCAGCTCTCTTTGAATTCATTCTCTTGATCCTGGATAGTACTACCTGGAATTAGGAAGCTCTTCAGAGTCATTCCTAGCCATTCTGAATCAATTGCACAGGAATGTCACTGTAGGGCAAACTGACTATGTGACTCAGCACAGAGGCAAATCCATGTGGAGATACAGGTGCTGGTTAGTTCTGCTGTCCACAGGTCCGTTACAGCCACCCTCTGCTTCAGCATGAAGGAGTCTAAGCTTCTCTGCCTGATGACCATTCACTCATGTGGGTTGTGTCTTTTCCTTCAAGTAAGGAATAAGAGGAAAGGCTTTGGCTAGAGGGGTGGTGCCTGCCTGTCCTGTGTGTGTCTACTGGATGCTCTGAGTTGTCAATCGATGTGAAAAGAAAAAAAAAAGAGAGTTGGTCCATGCCTGGGTCCCATTGTTCCCAACCATTCCTTCACCCATAGCCAGTATTGTGGGGAGCTTCATCCTGCCCCCCTGGGCCTTGTAAGGGAAGGAAGAGAGGAGCATAACTTTCTCTTCTACAGTCAAACGCTTTCAAAATGGATTCTACCCGAGGTAAAATTCTAAGGATGTTACAATTTAGAACTGTGCTCATGAATTTTGCCTGCAAAATCTTTCCATCTAGCTTCAGGAAGAAAGGATTCATTTTCGAAGTGATTCCATGACTTTCCCAATTCAAAATTGCCATCTTTACCTTTAAAGAGTAAAGGAGGCAATGTAAAAAAAAAAAAAAAAAATTGAAGATAGCCACAGAGACTCTCACTGTGGCCATGGTCTTTCCCACAATGATACAGAATTGATGTGATAGGTACCAGTGATTCAGAAATGAGAGGATGGAAGAGCTGAATTCAATGCTTCCTTCAGATAATATCCCAGGTTTCAACCTCAATGGCTTCAGCTATGCAGATGGAGGAAATCCAGGTCACAGCCCAGGGCGGTGCCATCGTTGTGAGCACTTGGTTCCTGACCACAGTGTGTGTGACCACCCTTCAAAGAGACATGGCCACATTTCATGTTGGCTTTGCTTCCCCTGTGGCCACACGGAGGCTGGGAGAGCATTTGACTGCACACCTTGTTCGTCTTTTTGGCTCTCTGTATATCAAGCCACGTCATCAGGGAAAGCGAAGATCAAAACACCGGCACCCCATTTTCCAAATACACATCAGCTGCTAGGACTGCGGTTCGCATTTTATTGCTGTTGGCAAAACTGCACCCTCCCTGCCATACGGCCGGAAATCCTAGGTTGTATCAATTGCCTCCGAAAACACATGCCATTAGGCATTAGACGCAGAGGAAAGAAAAACTGCTGATGCTTTATTTTGCAAGGACAAATTAATTTGCCCCAGAAATGGCATGCGTGCCACCGATCTCATTAAAAGTACAGTGAGATCATCAAGAAAAATTAATCCAAGCCATTGGCTCTCACCTACACCATGTCAGCGCACACGGGCAAGAGCTGCTTGTCAGTTTGCTGCTGCGGGCAAGGACAGGTATTAATGAAGAAAGTCACAGTCGATTAGAAACCATCCCTGCACCGGCATCTGCTGTTCCTCTACACCAGACCAACGCAAACAATTGTAACATTTCATTTTGCTTTGAACTTGAAAAAAAAAAAAAAAAGGAGTCAAGTCCTTTTCTCAAAAGCACAGAAGAAGAAGAGTGATCTGTTTGAAAAGTTGGGAAACTGAGGCTCCAAGCTACTGAGCATGCTCAAGAAACATGAGGCAGAATAATAATACATTTGTATAATTGTATAATTTGTATAATTATACAAGCATTCGAGGGGCATGAAGTGGTTAGATTTTCAGGGTGTTGCTATGTCTCCCTCTGGTCCCTTGCATGGGTCCCCAAGTGCTTGTCCCAGGTGACTACTCTAGTGTCTCTGTGCATGAATGTCAGGCAGGGCAGGCCTTAGGCACAAATCCAAATATCCAAATATCCCCCGACAACTACCGCTGGGACAGGTCCTCCTATGTCTTCTGAATCATCCATTTAGCAGACTCTTAGAGAGCAATTGTTGCGGACCACACTCTCTCATGGTCGGGGCCAGGATTCTTTTTTCTAAAGCAGGAGGGTACGGGTTCCAGGCGGCGTGGCAAACAGAACACCAGGACACAGAAGAAGGTGTAGAATCTCTGTGTATTTGGTGTCTGAGTGCGCCCTGTTGCACTCAGCTAGAGCATTATAAACATGAGATCTTTACATATCAAAGGATGTATCCAGTACAGCAGGCACAAAGGACAATTAGCAATAACCATTTACCAAGAGGAAATGTAAAATCAGCCAGGTAGGAAACATTTCTGGGACATCCGTAAACAGGGACTGCAAAACTATAAACGGACTGCAAACTTGACTCTTTAGGTCTTAATGAGATTCAGTGAGTAACCTAATTATCACCTGGCTCTCTCTGAGGGAACCTGGGATCTCAGAGTTAAATCAAAGTCTCCCAATGTCAGTGCCACTCTCATTAGCATAGCCACAAAAGATCAATGAAGTATATAGACTACTAAGCAAAGCCATGGCGCCTAGAACCGAGGTGTTTTGGCCAGTACTGTAGTTTAAGGAATGAATCTTAATAAACATTCTTGCCTGGTTGCATATAGCTCCGGATCTCAGAAATACCTGAGAAATAGATCAAAAGAAGAAGCAAAGATAGAGCTGCCCTGAGATTAGCATCCTTTCCGGCCAGGGAAATTCACAACTTTGTTCCCTCAGGGACTGCGATTACTCATAAGGTACACTGAAACTTGCACTTTAGACAGTGCTTATTCAAAGTGTCCACTTTGAGACTCTCGCTTTACCTGTGGAATTCACAGTGTCCGTGGGGGTCCGTGATATTTCCCTCTCTTTTATTTAATAATTTGAGCTTGTAAATATCTCTTAAGACAATAATCTAATGTATCTAACTTATAGGGTTTAGAGACCATAAACTAGAACTAAAAGACTGAGCCAAAATCCTCTAAATTAAATGATGCATCATGTGCTTTGCTCATAGTCGCTATTTGAGCTCTTAATTGAGCCATATCAAGAGCAATATTATTATTATTTTTAAATTTAATAAATGATTTTTGGTAAGAGTCCAATTGTTTGTTAATGGCATTACGTATATATATATCGAAAGCTGGCATGACATCTGGTAGAAGCTGAATCTATCTCTTGTCTTAATTTTAAGACTATAACATTTAAAGCATTAATCTTTGTAATTTTTATCTATTTATCTTGTTGCTTTATTAGCAACAAGGAAACATAGCAATACATAATAATATATAGGACATTTTACCAGAAACATAATTTTTATACAATTGGTAAGTCTAGATGGCAATTAATTATACAATGTAAGAAAAGCACATTTAAGAGTCTGTAGTTGTTATAAGCTGCCCATTAACTTCATAGCCTTTTTTAACAATTTTAACAATTTTAATAATTCTAACAATTTTAACAATTTGTGGTCCCCTTGAGCTTCTTGCAGTTCTGTCTCCATCTTCTGTCTCTGTTGTTCTCTTGACAACATTGGCCGCAGAAGTCAGTCTGGGACCTGGACTGTGAAGTCAGCCTTCTGTGGGAAAAGCAGAACATACACCCTCCCTTTGGAGGAATTAGCGCCTGTCTCTTTAAGACGACTGTTTTGTTTAGCCAAGCCGGCAGCCGCTTGGCTCTTGGCTTTATTCTTGCCTCCGCACGAATTGTGGCCTGTAAAAGGCTGAATGTTTGTATGAACTCGCCAAGATATCTTCTTGGTCAGGAACCTATGTCCTGTTTTAATTAAATACTCGGATCTTTTTGATCCGCATTAGCCAGTCTTAAATCGACTCTCAGCCATTGTGCGCTTGCGCGCGCCTTTGTTAACATTGTTGTTACTGTCTCTTTAAGAGGTCAAAACCCCTGTGCTCGCCGCTTGACTTTTTGTATAGCCAGCAGGGCAGAGTCTGGGTCATTGGTAAACTATTAAGTTGGAACATTAAGCATATATATATAATATAAATTAAAAATATGAGTATCATTTATTTGTAATAGTTGATTAAGTCCTCTAGACTTAATACCATTATGTGGTAGGGATAAGAATCTCAAATATCTAGAAGATAGTTATTTAAACAACATATTTTTTAACTTGAATTATATTTGTATAAACAATTGCAAAAATTAAGAATTAGAATAATTTTTAGCAATTGTAAACTATGAGCCATATATATCTATATTTGTTATTAATATATAAGTAAAAGCTTGATTTAACATTTTAAAAGTAGCCACTAGAGCACTTTATTTGTGCTGAAGTAGAGAGAACTTTAAGGAATAAACATGTGATCTAATTATATGAACTTTATTCCCATAATTTTTATAATTTATATGAGCCACATTTTGGATAGCAAATATCAATTTTGCCTAAAAAGGCCTGCCATACAATAGACTAACAATTAATAATAATTTGATTGTAGTTTGAAGTAAGGAAAAAGTATCCTTATTAGGCTCTTAAAACATTTTTTTAAAACACCTTTATAACATATTAATATCAATTGAAAGATGAAATACTTTATTTAGAGAGGAAAAAAGGTGATTCTATATTAACATTTTCTTTGCCAATGAATGGCAATGAACTATTATTTTTAAATTAACTTATAGAAGCACATGCTTTTATAATTATTAGAATGTAAGGCAAAAAGAACCCTTTTAATAATATTATATTTATTAAATCATGCCTAATGACTTATAAGCCAATACCCTATATAGTTAAGACATGTAAAATATACTTATACCTGTAATATCAATTATAAAGAATAAAACGATTACATGAATCTTATAAACTTAAACCCAACAAATATTTCCTTTTTTAGCTCTAATTTTGAGAGACTAAAAGGCACATTGAATTAAAAACACAATTGTAGAGATCTTTCTATAAAAGAAATAACCATTAATTTACTTAATTTGAGGCTGCTGGCCTCCTTTTAAAACAACCTTTTTCTTAACTATGTTTAACTTTAGCTAAGTATGAGACAACTCAAATCCGCCCTTGCTATGTAAATTATAGCTGGATTAAGAGATAAATGGCCTATAGATGAAATTTTTATTACCTTTTCTTTAACATGGAACAATTAGACAGTCACTCGCACATAAGTCATCCGCACAACGTCATGGACAAGACATACATATATGTAGACATTTGGTGCACCAACAATAGACATTGACATAGAGAAGCATGCTCCATTTTCCCTTTCTCTTTTTATGTTTCTAGAACTCTTTTTTTGTTTGTTTTTGTTTTTTACTATTTTTATTTTAAGTTTGGGGCTGAAAGATTGTCCCTGCCTTAATTTTTTTGTTTTTTCCTTTTTTATTTATTTATAAATTTTTATATGAAAGGTGTTCCATCTTTGTGGAACCTGAATCTATATTCATTATCTTAATGCTTGCCTTATTGACATAGAGGGCAAGCTCCTGGGGGAGCACCTCTTATATTGGGGTCCCCGTTACTCCTTCCTGGACATTGTCTTTGCACATGTCCTTTATTTCCACACTTATAAGTGAGGCTGGAGGAGTCTCTTTCTCCTCCCTGTATTTGCTTAACACTGGCGCTGAATTTCCATCCTTTCCTAGCTACAGCGTAGGCTCTATTTTGTCCTACGACTGGTGAGACCTCCCTGCAGGAATCATAGCCCTGCATGGTCTCTGTCTTTCTGACTGAAAGAAACATTTGTTCCTGTTTCGACTTACTTTGCCCCATACTATAAGATTACTTGCACTTAACCAGTTTCATCTCTACTGGCGGAATCCGGAAATCCTCGCAAGAGCCGACCCGTACCTTGGAAAAAGAGAGAAAGAAAGAGAAAGAAAGAGAGAAAGAAAAAGATTACCTGCTTTTGGTCCCTGTTCAATCAAGTCTCTGTTCAATCATGTCCCTGTTCAGGCGCCAGCTGTTGCGGACCACACTCTCTCATGGTCGGGGCCAGGATTCTTTTTTCTTTAAGCAGGAGGGTACGGGTTCCAGGCGGCGTGGCAAACAGAACACTAGGACACAGAAGAAGGTGTAGAATCTCCGTGTATTTGGTGTCTGAGTGCGCCCTGTTGCACTCAGCTAGAGCATTATAAACATGAGATCTTTACATATCAAAGGATGTATCCAGTACAGCAGGCACAAAGGACAATTAGCAATAACCATTTACCAAGAGGAAATGTAAAATCAGCCAGGTAGGAAACATTTCTGGGACATCCGTAAACAGGGACTGCAAAACTATAAACGGACTGCAAACTTGACTCTTTAGGTCTTAATGAGATTCAGTGAGTAACCTAATTATCACCTGGCTCTCTCTGAGGGAACCTGGGATCTCAGAGTTAAATCAAAGTCTCCCAATGTCAGTGCCACTCTCATTAGCATAGCCACAAAAGATCAATGAAGTATATAGACTACTAAGCAAAGCCATGGCGCCTAGAACCGAGGTGTTTTGGCCAGTACTGTAGTTTAAGGAATGAATCTTAATAAACATTCTTGCCTGGTTGCATATAGCTCCGGATCTCAGAAATACCTGAGAAATAGATCAAAAGAAGAAGCAAAGATAGAGCTGCCCTGAGATTAGCATCCTTTCCGGCCAGGGAAATTCACAACTTTGTTCCCTCAGGGACTGCGATTACTCATAAGGTACACTGAAACTTGCACTTTAGACAGTGCTTATTCAAAGTGTCCACTTTGAGACTCTCGCTTTACCTGTGGAATTCACAGTGTCCGTGGGGGTCCGTGATAAGCAATAGTTATGAGCCCAATGCCATCCAAGATCCCGGGGATGCAGGACGTGAGCAAAGAACAAATTATGTTCCTGAGTGTTTTCTTGTTCAGCACATGACCATGGGTTTGCAGCCTTCACAGACAGGTTGCCCGGGCTGGGAGCTTCCTCCTACTTAAGCTCATCCAACGGTTTGCCAAAATGCTCGTTGTCTGCTATTCTGCACAGGTGACTGGTGTGTGTGCTAACACAACTAAAGGACCACGATGGTCAAGCCTGTTCCAGGAGACTTACTTTCTAAGATCTATGCTCTTAGAAGGCATTAACGAAAGGTAGAAGAGGGGCCGCTGGGAAGACAGCTCATTTAGTAAACTGACTGCTATCCATGCATAAGGACCTGATTTTGGATCCCTTGCACCCACCTAAAAAGGGTGGTGTGCTCCTGTAACCCCCGCCCTGGGAAGAGGAAGACAGTATCTCTGCGGCTTGCTGGCAAGGTAGACTTGCTGACTTGCTCAAGCTCTATGTCCAGTGAGAGACCCTAGCTCTAACACAATAGTGTAGAAAGCAAAAGAGGACGACACCCAACATCAACTCCTGGCCTCTGATGCCATGCAATGACACCCCCTCCCTACACACACATGTGCACACAGAAATCTCTCTCTCTCTCTCTCTCTCTCTCTCTCTCACACACACACACACACACACACACACACACACACACACACACACGGGAGAGACAGAGAGAGAGAGACAGAAAGAGAGAGAGAGAGAGAGAGAGAGAGAGAGAGAGAGAGAGAGAGAGAGACCCTGTGTCTCTTGCTGGGCCACCATATTCTACAGGTGGAGGGAAGGTGTCTTGTCAAATCATGCTGCCCAACAGTGCTATATATACATTGTCACTATAGTAAATGTCAAAGAAAAAAAGCATTGTTGAAATGTGTCAATGGTAGAATTCATTTCCGATCCTATATATGCATGAGCAGGGCTGGAAGTCTCTCTAACCCAGGTCCTCTAGTTGGCCTCCAAAGGCCTTCAGGAGGCTTTTAGGTGCCTCCAGCCAGTCCTCCTAGAGTTGGGGGAGAGGGGTTGTCCTGCTGTAATGTTGGTGAAGGCCAGAAAAATTCTAGGCCCTTCTCTTGAAGATATAAGTCTGAGTGTCAGGGAGCCATGCTCACAGGCATCGTTCCTCAGGTGAAAGGTCCCGGGGCTGCAGTTGCTTCAGGAAGAGTAAAGGGGCTGGAGCCTGCCTTTTGAGATGAGGGTTTCTGGAGCCCTGTGTGTTCTCTAATGCAGTGCCTGATTTCTAGATCATTCTTGGTTCCACAGAATGACAAGAGGTTTCTTATTGCTGGGCTCCCCTAACCTTAGTGACTCCTCTGAACCCCCCAGAAGTAGAGTGTGTGGTGATAATGAGGTCAGGAAGGCCAACCTGGGATACTTCTAATCAGCCCCACCCACAGCTTGACTAAAGAGAATTAGAGGTGGTCATGGAAACCGTTCTTTAGATCCTGCCTCGGATTGTTACCTAGGGAAGCTGATCCACCCACCAATGGAAGAGCCAAGCAAAATAACTCCTTTGTACTCCATTCTACTGAGCATTGTGGACAAGAGGGTTCTAGAAGCTCTCAGAAACCTTTTGTGAATGTGAAGTATGCTGAGTTTGTTACAGCCTTACCTGAACCGGTGGAAGAAAGCCTCCAACTCAAAGGCATGCACTCTGCAGAGCAGCCGGACCTCACAGGGAATGAACACAGACCTTCACGAGGACTGCGGATGGGGCCAGTGGGCACAGCAGGCAGCACCAGTGGTCCTCCATTTTGGTTGACCTCCAAATGGGAAGCAACACCTGACAGAGAGACATAGATGCCCATGGCAGAAGGGGACACCTTGCTATCTAGTACAATGGGAAACATTGTGTGTTGTTCATCCCTGAGGAAATGTCCTCAAGGAACAGGGGACAGGCTGGGCTCCAGCCTCTCTGAGCTGAATATAATTGATATCTAACTGCAGTGAGCCCAGAACCAACCAGCTCCTTATACATCGGTTCCAGTTTCTCTCCCCTGTTCACTAGTGTCCTCTTAACCTTGATAAGACTTAAAATCTGAGAAAGTAACCATGTCCAATGTCACTATTATGAAACTCTACCCTCATTTGTCACAGCTACTCTTGGCTCCATCATCTGGCACTGATGGCCTTAATCTGAGGGTCAGAGAAGGAAGCCCGTCTTAGTCACTTAGTCTTCTCTGCTGCTCTGTCTCTGTCTCTGTTTCTCTGTCCCTCTCTGTCCCTCTCTGTCTCTCTCTCTGTCTCTCTCTCTGTCTCTCTCTCTGTCTCTGTCTCTCTCTCTCTCTCTCTCTCTCTCTCTCTCTCTCTCTCTCTCTCTCTCTCTCTTTCTGTATACCCATTTTAGGTTGTGTGGTATTAAACTTGTCTGCCGGTAAGTAGAAAAGACCTTTTTTGTAAAAACTGAGAAACAGCTCTCAGGCGAGAACAGATATTTCAGAAATGACTCAGAGTCGTGTTTTGCTAGAAGAATGCTAATGAAACACAGAGCGTGTAGTCATGAAACCGATAGCACTCCCTCAGAAAGAAAATGACTTCTCTAAGGTGCCAGGCACTTGAGCAAAACACTCACCGATTGCAATGCAGCCGCTGGGATGTCAGAACGCCTCCTTCCTGTCAGGGTGTCCTCCGGTCTCCTGAAGAAGCTCGCCTCACTTGACCTTAAACCTCAAGGAAAAAGTCTTAAAAACACCAGATCCAGTAAGCTAGAAGCCATCCAGGTGACCAGGATGTTACCTCCACACCTCCCAACACCTTCTCAGGACTCATGTGAAGACAACTTATACCACATTCTCCATGACTCTTGGAGAACAGGGTAATAGCATCCCCCATCCACCTCCCCATGTTGAAAAAAGCAAAACAAAACAAAAACAAAGCCAAGCTAGCCCCTAAGCTCGCTCACAGCTAGCAGGGAGGTAGCCAGCTTCCAGCTCTGAAACTGCTTTAGTTACAAACCACTTGAGCTTCCTATCAACGGCCTCTGTCTGCGAAGCCATGGCTGTCCTCTCTGGACGTCAGACACAGCTCATGGCTCCATGGCCCTTTTTTTCTCTTTCAGAAAGATCTTGTTGACTGACACCTTGTCCCTTTGCTTGCTGCTGTGTTTCCAGTCCAGTCACCCTTGCTGTTGTTCATATCTACAGCTATGAATAAGGACAACTCACGTGTAAGCCGCGAGGAAGGAAACCTAGAAAGAATGCTGGCGCTCTTACAGTATCACACGGTCAGTTGTTGCCGATCTGGGGGACTTCAGCTCCTTCCAGAATCTAGATCTTGGTGGCTCAATCTCAGCTCACACCTCTAACTTCCTTTTATTTAAGTTATTCATTGCTTTAGGTGAGCCCTGACTCTTTGGTGCATGGTCTTGAACTCAGCATCCTCTGCCCACAGCACTGGTATTACAGGAGTAATGGACCTGGGGTTTAGCACCCCTAAGTGTTCTCAAAGAGGCTTCTGGAAGGATCAGAGTAGGACTAAAACTCAGGCTTTAAGCAACATTGAGTAATTTAAGGCCTAAAGTAACAAGAAGGTTATGGATAAAGGAAAAACTTAAACCTCATTGACTAAATTTAATTTTCCATGAACTAATGATCTCTAGCACTCCAGAGGCAGAAGCAAGAAGAGCATAAGGTCAGGGCTAGCCTAGGGTACACAGAGACTCTATGCCTCAAAGGGCAGGGAGGGACAGAGACACAGATGGAGAGGGAGGGAGGGAGAGAGAGAGAGAGAGAGAGAGAGAGAGAGAGAGAGAGAGAGAGAATCATTGTAGTTGTACCTAAGAAAATAAGAGTTCTTATAATTTAGAGGTGTACACTAAACTTTTACAGATAAAATCACGCAGTACGTAGGACTTGCTTTTTAAAGATCATCCACAGAGCAGCAAAGGGAGAGTTACAGATGAGACACAGTTACCATAAGTGGATCTCATGACCCAGGGATTATAATAATCTGATTATATTTTGAGATGGTCTTTGATGAAAAGTTAAAATTAAATCTTACAAGACAAAAATGTGTTTCCTGGGAACCATGATCTAATTTGAAACTTGGTTTTCTTTAACGCTTAAGATTTGTTTGCATATATCTAAATTATGTGAGTTTTGTCTTGTAAAAAAGAAACCACAGCATTAAATACTGCTTTCTCTCTTCTCTCCTCTCCCCTTCCCTCCCCTCCTCTTTTGCTTTCTCTCCTCTTTTCCCCCCTCATTCTACTCAAGGGTTCTGAGTGAGGACCACACAGCAAAGGCTTGGCACTCAGCAGATGCATTCCAGAGACGCTACAACGTCCTCTCCACCCAGACAGCTCCTCCCTGTGCACTGGCTGAGAGGGCTTCAGTGGGTCTAAAGTCACATTACTACATGGGACAGCCAGACCGTGGCTTTTGTAAACACCACTTCAAAGTACAATTACAAAACTCAACTACTGACAAATCTACAAAATATTTTCATATTCTCCAATGAGAAAAAACAAAGTCCATGATACTTCTGGGGGACACAGAGAAGTCCCAGATACACCTGTGTCCTCTTGCGGCATGCCCCAGCTCTCTGTCTTCAGGGTTAGATCGAACAGATATGAACCGAATATATGCTCTGGATGGAGAGAGAAGCCAACCGAGTCATGAGCCACAGCAGGGACACAGTTGATTCCTTGTTGGAATTTCCCCCCTCCCTGAATCCTCCCAGAGGCCACAGGCCCTCCCTATTTCAAGCAGGCACAGTGAAGAAGCATCCAATTAACTGACTCAATAAGCCCCCAAACAAAAACACTCTTGAAAAGTCAAACTGCAGGAAAAAAAATCCAAGTACTCCCATTTTTCTAAGACAAGGATAGATACCACGTGGCAATGCTAGCCTTGGGTACACAGTCTCAAAGGAAGGCAGGGCAGGAGAAATCTCAGCTAAATCCATGTGATGGGAGAGGGCAGCTGGATACAAAATGAAGGCAAGGTGAGTCAGAGGCCACAATGAGATTTTGGTAGAATGGCCTCTCGCTGGACCCTTGCTCTGCACTGCTCAGTGTGCAAGTTCTGGGAAACCCACATCATGGAGACCACTATTCTTAATGCCTGGAGAAAATAGGATTAAAATCCAGTCTATTGTGAACTGTGAGGTCAGCCTTGAGACCTCAGTAAGTTATCTAACTGCTCGATGCCTCAGTTTCCCCATGTGTAACACAAGGAGAGGTTCACAGGATCTACTTATGGGACTGCTGTAGGGCTTTAATGATCAGCAGTGACAGAGCGGTGACAGAGCAGCCTCAAGTGCCGGAACACGGGGGCTGCCTCTTCCCTGCTGAGAGTTCTCCAGCTGCAGAGCCACTTCTGACATCACTGATGAGCATCTGAAGTGGAATGTGAACCTTGAAGGTATATTTCTTCTTCTTCTTCTTCTTCTTCTTCTTCTTCTTCTTCTTCTTCTTCTTCTTCTTCTTCTTCTTCTTCTTCTTCCTCCTCCTCCTCCTCCTCCTCCTCCTCCTCCTCCTCCTCCTCCATCTCTCTCCTTCTCCTTCTCCTCCTTCTTTTTTGTTTTTGTTTGTTTGTTTTTTTCGAGACAGGGTTTTTCTGTATAGCCCTGGCTGTCCTGGAGCTCACTCTGTAGACCAGGCTGGCCTCGAACTCAGAAATCCGCCTGCCTCTGCCTTCCAAGTGCTGGGATTAAAGGCGTGTGCCACCACTGCCCGGCTTAGATTTTTCTTCTTGATCTAAAGTCTTCCCTGCTGTCTCATTGTTAGTCTGTTTACTCAGTGCCTCACTTAGCATCATGTGTGTTCAGTTCTCGGGTTAATAAAATTGTGTTTTATGCTATGTGACTGAGACTTATTACCCCGATATCTCTCCCTCTGTTTCCAGGAGGCCACACAATCTGAGTCCTGGATCTGGTTCTAGAGTGCTCCTGGGAGCACCAAGAATGGCTCATGCCATTCTGCCAGCTGACCCAGGTCTGACTAGCTCCCAGGTGTCTCTATGCTCAGGAGAAAGCCATCAGCACATCTCTGAAATATCAGAATACACTTGGGTCTGTGCGGGGCAGAGAACGCTGAGGCCAGTGCTGGCTCTGAGTGTCATCATGGGCTCTGATGTCAGGACAGCAGGAAAGCAGCGTGGTCATGGCGAGGAGGCTGGAAAGGGAGGGAATTCTTCTCTTAAACCATCAGCTAAGGCGAAGATATTTTCCTTTCAGTGCTATTCAAAGGAGAACCCTTGTTTCTTACAGCATCTATTGTCGGGGAGGACAAGGAGGTACTTAGCACTTGTACTTAGCACTTGAGGGCCACCCTTGGGGATCCAGTGTGGGAGAGGGAAGCTACCCAGAGGCAGATACCTGTAGATATGGTGACTCTGCACCTCTATCCACCCCATCTTGCAGGTGCACATGTGTGTACATACCCTCAGTAGAAATCAAAATGTAATAGAAATAAGGAAAGGATACTTGACTCTGTGGCCCAGAAACCCAAGATTCCCAGCCTAGCCATGCCCCGAGGTGGCTGTGGAACCTGGGTGAGTGTAAAACAGCAGCTGCTTCCTTCTTTCCATGAAGGGCTCTCACACATAAATTTTAAAAAGATTTATTTATTTTATTTATATGAGTGCAATGTAGCTGTCTTCAGACCAACCACAAGAGAGCATCTGATCCCTTTACAGATGGTTGTGAGCCACCATGTGGTTGCTGGGAATTGAACTCTGGACCTCAGGAAGAGCAACCTTAACCGCTGAGCCATCTTTCCAGCCCTCTCACGTAATTTTTAAAAGCATCATTTATCATCTGAGAACAACACGAGTGTGGATGACCAAAAGCATCTATTGAACTTTAAGTAACTGTCAATCACTGCCACTTGCTTTATTTGCATATCCCCTAATCATCTTCAACATAATTATGTGGAGTGATTATGTAACATAATTAGATGGCCTATCACCATCTGCATATGGTAAGATTGTCTATAGAAAAATCTCCCAAATCTATAGTCTAACTTACAGAAAAATTCCCAAAGTTCTAATGAAACTAAAAAAGTGGTGAAATATAAAATATTGCTAAATTTTAGATTTGGATCTTGGAGCAGAGTTAAGGGTTGGATCCTGTCTTGTAGCACCTGAGCCGTAGTAGAACTTGAAGGGGTGGTCTCCAGCATCACTGCGAGGTCTCCTCAAAGGGCACTATGGGATTCCAGTCTTCTCCTTTATCTCTTTTCTTTACCAACCCTGGTTGGGAGGTGGAGCTAAGTGACTCAGTCACAGTCTTTTCACCGCGATGTGCTGTCTCCCTAAAAGCATGATTTCTTGCATGTATGTTTATGTACAATGTGTGTGCAGTACCAACAGAAGCCAGAGAAGGTATCAAATCCCCTGGAACTGGAATTACAGACTCTTGACTGGAAAGCAAACCCAGGATCTCAAATTTTAAGCATGTTTCCTCTTTTTAAATTGATGATCTAACGTACTTGTTACAGTAACAGAAATCTGATTAACGTAATTTCCCTTGTGAATTAGGCAACTAGAAAGTTTAGCTAAAAAGATCATAAAATAGCACTAAAAAATGTCAGTTCTCTGAAAACAAATCTAACAGGTGTTCAGGATCTCTGAAAGGAACAGGAGTTCCTTTTAGATGGGCTCAATAATTGAGATTACTCTTAACTTCTGCAGAGGACCTGGGTTTGCTTTTCAGTCAAGAGTCTGTAATTCCAGTTCCAGGGGATTTGATACCTTCTCTGGCTTCTGTTGGTACTGCACACACATTGTACATAAACATACATGCAAGAAATCATTTATATACATAAAATTTTAAATATAAATCTTCAGAAAGAACAGTATAAATTCTATTAAGACATGCTAAAGAGGGCCTTAGTAAGTGGAGTGGGGTGCGGTAGAACCATGAATGATCTGATTAAATATTGTGATTAAATATTTTTCCTATCACACCCCATATTTTTTTTTTAGTACTGAGGCTGCTTGCTTGCTATGAAAGTGTTCTACCAGTGAACTACACATTCCAGCCCCAGTTCTTAACTTTTTTACATAAACTTCTTTTTTAAGATTTATTTGTTTGTTTTATGTAAGTACACCGTCTCTGTCTTCAGACACACACCAGAAGAGGGCATCGGATCCCATTACAAACCGTTGTGAGCCACCATGTGGTTGCTGGGAATTGAACTCAGGACCTCTGGAAGAGCAGTCAGTGCTCTTAACCTCTGAGCCATTTCTCCAGCCCCCTCCCACTTGTAGAGATAGAATATGAGAAGAATAATTCAAAGTTTGTCTGAAAGAGGTGAAGGAACAGCGTAACCAACCTGAAGCGTCTCTGAGCAGCAGCTCAGTGTCGGGACACTCTGGGACTGCGGTGACGGGCCTGGACGCGCTGGTGCACAGTCAGAAAAAAATGACCACAGCATATGACTGTCACGGCCTCAGAAAAAGACCCATGCATAGAAAGAGCATTAGTGTGAGGGAGGATAAAGATGACTAGTGGTGAAGAGAATAGTTGATCATTAAACAGAGCTAGAAAAAGTAGCTATTCCTATAAGAAAAAAAAAAAAAAAGGAGCTTGGGAATCCCCCTCACATTGTATCTGACAAATAAACCCAGATAAATAAAAAGGTTAAAGTTTTCCCAGAACTTGAGATTTCATAATAAATAATATCTTTTATACACAGAATGCACAAGTGTTTTCTTAACAGCATATAAATTACTGATGATAAAGCGATATGATTAGCAATATCAGAATCAAGAACTTTGGTTCACCAAGAGATGTATCTACCAAATGAAAGCTAACCAGGCATAGCTGAGCACCCCTGTAAACCAGGGGTTACTTGAAACACCAGCTTTCAAGTCTTTGAGGCAGGGGGCTTTGTGAGTTGGAGTCAGCCTTGGCAATGTAAAAATATCTTGACTCCAGAAAATAGATAAAAGAGCTTCTCTTAAGGATTTTTATTAAATTTTATTTTATGTGTATGGGTGTTCTGCCTGCATGTACATTGTACTGGGTACACGCAGTGTCCACGGAGGCCAGGAGAGGGCGTTAGTCCCCAGGAACTGGCGTTACAGATGGTTATGAGCCGCTGTGTGAGCGTAGAGAATCAAACCTGGGTCCTCAACAAGATGAAGGGCTCGTACACGAAGCGCCATCTCTCCAGGCCCACCACACGGGAATTTTAAGTGAAAAGACAAGGTGGAAATTGAAACAAGACATTCATAACGTCAACCACAGAGGCCTACTACCAAGACTGCACAGAACCGCTCAAATGATTTTAACCAAGCAAGCAGCCCAGCATAGCAGATGGGTATTTCCCAGAAGAGGAGACGTAAGTCAGAGCCATGATGATACAAGGTTCAGTGTAGCGGCCAGAGTCAGAATCCCCAGGACCCACATGAAGAGCCCGAGCGTGGTAGCGCAAACCTATAATCCCATCACTAGGAAGGTGGAGGCAGGAAGGTTCCCTGGAGCTTGCTGGCCGACCAGCCAGTCTGCCGAATCAGTGAGCCTCAAAGCTCAATGAAATGCTCTAACTCAAAAAATGATGTGTGAGGACACGGACGTGCAAAGAGCATCCGCTGCTCCAAAGGGGTCTCGAGAAGGGGGTACCACACGTTCTGGTGAGAAGGCCGTTGTAAGAATCCTGCTGGCACACTGCATGTGTGCTTGGATAGTTTCTCCCATGCATAAGCTTTGAAAGGAGATCACATGTCAGAGCGCTCAGAAGGAACGACCACGGTGGTGACATATGATACCATGGCTCTTGCAGCTAACGTTAAGTGACAAAAAGGAAGTCCCCAAAAGTTGCATGCAGCATGTCACTTTTACAAAGGATAAAATTCTAAGTACTTTTCAGCGATGTATACATCAAGTATTAGGAACACTGATCTTAAGACAGTGGTGACCTCAGAAATAGAGAGAAGGGGTTAATGAGATCTTGGGAACTAGATGGGGGGGGGCTCCTGGGTACTCTCAACACTACCAGAAATAACTAATTATATCACTAAATGACAAAAGGACTTGATATCTCATAGACTGATGGTGGACGTTTAATAATCAAGGGTTGAAGTAATATAATTCTTAAATTCCATGAACTGGGGATGGGAAAGGGAACCTCTCCTCCCTCCTCTGGAGTCAACACTCCTTGTCATCTGCATGCTTCAGGAAGGGGACTAGGGCCCAGTCTGGTTAAGCTACTTGCCTCAGGGCACCCCACTAGTAACAGGAGAGACAGAAGCAGAGCCTCAATCACACCCACATACCAGCTGGCAGCCTTGAAGCCATGTGTGTAGAGTGACTTCACCTTATAGCAGATCCCGTGGCGTCTGACCATCATGAGAAGTCTATTTTGGAACTAGGTCATTTAGACCCACATTAACTCCAGGCTATTTATTTCCTGTTGTAATCTAGAGGGTCCTGAAACCCTGGTGGGGTGATGTCTCCTCCACCCCAGCGCATATGCACTGCCCAGAGTCTTTCCTGACCCCCCTCCCCAAGTCATTTTCATATTCTTTTTGAGTAGTTTCGTTTTCTTGTCGGGTTAGTTCAGATCTCATTCACAGGGAACCTATGAAAGACATCGGCTCAGCATTGACTAAGCAGATGAGTAAGACTTGATTTTAATAGCACCGTGTAGGAGGTTTCTTCATAAATGAATGTGGAAGGGGAGGAGGTGCTGCTGGGAGCTGCCCACTGACAAAAGCTGTACTTGTCCCAGCCCGCTAACCTTGAACCACTCTTCCGTTCTCCAGACTGGGGCTGTGTTTTGTAATATCACCAACAATGAATGAATGAATGAATGAATGAATGAAAACAATGCCTAACAGTTCAAGTCCTGGGAAGTGGATTTTCAGAGCCCCCTGGCCAACCAGTTTAGCCAATCAGTACGTTCCTGGTTCAGTGCTCCCAAAGTCCCCAAAGTGGCTGAGGCAGCCACCCGATGTCCACCTCCTCCACGTGCGTATGCTCACACACACCACACACATACATTAATTTTTTTTAATGGCTATGGACCCAGAAGTAGGAATTTACATACCATATAGCCTGCCAGTTCTCTTCTGAGTGGAAGTATTTCTGTGGCAGAAGCGCCCGTCTCAGAATTGAGGCAGCCCGGAAGGTCAAAGAGGAGGCACAATTTCTTTTCAGAGAGGGGGATGTTTGGATGCCCCGGCTGGAGAAGCACTAGCCTTGTTTTCTCTGTCCTCAGCTTGCTCTGTCAATCTCGAACATGTCACCGAGGCAGCACAGTGTGTAGAGGAGAGCTGGCAGCGGAGCTGTGGTGAAATATCAGGTATGACAACACAGGGTCTCCCAGGGAGAGCGCGGGTGTACTAGACCTGAGGTAATTCCCCCTCCCATCTAGGAGGAATTGGGTGCTAGGCACTCGGTGCATGCGAGTAGCTCATTGTGTGGTAGGTCACTCTGGAACATCCTCCTTAGTCCGTTTCTTACAATTCGGGACTCATGAACCTCTGGCATGATGGGAAAGAGTCTAGATTCTGCCAGTCCTTTCCTGGGTCCCGCCCCTCCCCCACTGCCATTCTCATTCTCTCTCGGTAGAAGACCAACCTCCTTGGCCAAGCTACGGTTGTAATATGATAACCTTAATATCCACTTTGTCTTTGGGCTTACCAGGAACAAGGACACAAAGTCCCCAAAGTGTTCCATCCCTCAGCCTCCACAGATGGCCACTTCTCAGGCAGAGGACTCCTATGAGGGTGGCCTTGAGATTCCCTGGGCAACTTGAGCTCCGTAGGGTAAAACTAGCCTCCTCATAGGGATTTCTTCCAGCAGTGTGGGAAGCTAAATCCCTCCCCTCTTCACCTTTCTCCTTCAGGCCTGGCTGTTCTCTGGGCTGTATGCAACAGCTGCAGCTGTGGGTGGGACAAGGATAAAGGGGCCTGGGATAGGCCCCGCTAGCCCTCTGTTCCGGGAGTTTACATGGTACACTTCCTTCTCTGCCACTGCTGTCGGATTCAGGCAGCATTTACCAGTCTTCCCAAGAACAAGCCAACCTGGGCTCTTTCCCTCAAAGGTGGGGAGTAGAACATTCCAGCCCAGAACTGGCTCCTAAGGCCTCAAGTGAAGAGTGATCTTACCTGAAATCAACTGCAATTTAAAGAAGGCCGGGGTTGGTTGTGGATCTCTGCAGCTTTTTTTATTTTAATGTAATGTTTTAGTTTTCATCCCAGCAAGCTCTTTCCTCGTGTCTTTGCATCTTCTCTGCTAACCATGCTGCTTTCCAGTTCTGGGTGCCATCTTTGTCTTGCTGTGGAATACACCCTTTCGTCTTGATGACTAGAACACAGACGAGGTTAAGAGCGACCTCCCCATACCCACGGCATACAAACCTGGAAACATAAACACTGTATCCCAGCAGCTGGCTTCGGCCTGTAATATTTGCTTAATTGCTTACTCTGTAGCCTGGGAAATGATTCACGCTTTTGCCTCATCCTCTTGCACAGCTTTGAAATTATGTAATTTTTGTTGTTTTGCAACTAAGAAAATGTTGCATGATTTTAAACGTTTCAAATACCAAGTTTTCAAAGTCCTGAAAAAGCCACAGTAGTTAGGGAGCCCTGCACTCCTTGCTCTGTCATTGCAAAGATCCCTTCTCCCCCAACACCAGGGAGCAAAGGTCCCTCTTGTGGTCCTGCTGGCCAATGCCTAAAGGCTTCCCCAGTGGTCAGAGCTCCGTGTGTCTGCAAACTGAGTGCACTTGGCCATCCATACTGGGTCCACCCCACCTCCATTGCTCCTTGTGGATCCTTAATGCACCAGCTGGACCTAAGTGTGACTATCACATTTAGTGCAGAGATCTCCTTCCTCCACCCTGGGCAGTAACGTCGTGCCTGAGATGGGGCCAGCCAACCTTCTGGAACCTTCTCTTCTACAGATGAGGCAGGAGTTGAGGCAGGGACTCTTCCTGGATTACCAGCACCCTTGTACCTCATCATGGCTCCTCTATAACCCATTCCAATTCTGGAAGTTTCTTGCTTTCCCTGAAACGTGTTTGAACCCGTGTTTAATACTCAACTTCATTTGCAAGCTTCCGTGAACCATGAGAAACTCTGGAATCCAAAAGCCTCTGCCGTCTAGCTGGCAGTTCTCTATGCCTAACCAAGTCAGGCTGCTAGGTACAGAGCCTCGCAGAGAAATGGGCACCAGAGAGCATCGCTATGGTGCCATGTCCCGAGTGAGACACAGGGGCAAGTTCCGCTCACCTGCTGTTTTCCCCTGCCTATGCCTTTCTGTAGCTCTCGGCAGACAGCTGGAAAGACTGCCAGAGGGATTTAGAGTGCAGGAGCCTGGGGTCAAGTGGAGGTGGTGGTGCTTCGGAGGAGGCAGGGTAAGTGATGGTGGCAATTGAGCAGGAGTAGAAGGGTAGAGGAGGGAGGCAGGGGTGCAGGGCAGAGGGCAGGGCTGAGGCGGAGGGGGTCTGTGAAGAAAGCACAGAGAGCTCCAGCCAGCAGGTGTCCAGGAAATAGCTGACAGGGAGAGACCAGGAGGGTAAGGTCACTCCACAGTTGAGGGGATTTATGTGACTCTGGTGAGCCCTTGGCTAGATCTGAGTCTGGGCAAGGCAATCTGTCACCGCCATCCAGACCTGGAGCCCTGGGGCAGAAAAGACAAAGCCCCAGGCAAGTGTTCCCCTTCATGCAGGTCACTAGAGCTTTAACCCCATGACATCATCTCAATGGTTGTCACCAAGGTGTCAGCATCATCTGAGTGGAAGGACAGTGTGATATACAGACGTACACTGGCCCCTTGGCCCCTGCGGGCCTCTTCCTTCTCCTCCCCCACAACCCCCAACCCCGAACTGGCAGAGGTTCCTGTCTTCCATATGATCACATTTACAACTCTGAGAAGATCTTTCAGCAACAATGAATGAGTGAAAAGAAACATTGTAAACTGGGACCTGCTGTGGATCCAGAGAAATGTCCTCCACTGACTCTCCTGTTTAAATGCCTGCTTCCTAACGGGTGATACTGCCTTGTGGGTGGTTTATGGGAACTCTTAGGGGATGTGACGTAGCTGACGGAGTTGGGGTATATTTAGCTTATGCATATACATGTGTTCGTGTGTGTTGGGCTTTACTCTAAGATCTTAGTGTGTTTTAGCTCACTGAAACCTGTTCAGTAGACAGCTTCAGAGAAAGCTCATCCTTCATCCTTTGGAGAGGATGATAAGAATTAATATTAATCCCATTTTGTAGATGAGGAAATTGAGGCACAGAATTATGAAGCCAGGTTAAAGCATATATGTGTGCATTTATAATACATATTTAATATATATTTATAATACACATGTATTTATAATAACACACACACATATATATATACACATATGTATGCATATCTGTATATTAAGGGATGTACAAAGTCAGCTTGCGTGATGATAGCAACAACAGCAGAATCGTCCCTGAGGGAATGGGAACCCAGCAGCAGTCATCCGGCTTTGAGGCTGGCTACTCATCGTGGACCCACAGTAGCTGTCTCCCACCGGAGAGGCCAGCACCCGGGCATCGCTCCATCCACAAGGTTGTGTGTCTCAGCAGTGCCAATCCGGCGCTGAAAACCTGGCAGATTCCTGGACCCTAGTCATCAGTGGAAGCCTGGGGATGCAAAGGAACCAGCAGCCACAGGGCAAATCATCGCTGCAGCAAGAAGGAAGGCCAGGTGAGTATGGACACCTCAGTGGGGGAGGGTCTTCCCCCACGCCATTCACACCATCAGGACACGTCTTCAGTTCAGGCAGTTCAGGGGAGTCTAGTTTATGGGAGGGGGTTGACACTAAAACCAACTATAATAGGTAGTGGGGGGCAGGGTATCCTTCAACACGAAGAATAGCCTTATCCCTTGCTACTGCCATGTCATAGAGGCATCGGGACTCCATAGGACTTGCATGTGGAAGGGCTTGGGGGACTCCGGAGTGGTACACGCCACAGTTGCTGTCCCTGCTACGAGATTTTCTCTCCACGTGGGCTGCATTCTCCAACTGTAAGCCAAAACAAAGCCTCTTTCCTTCCGTTATTACTGATACCTGTTCTGCTAATAATGAGAAACTGGTATGTCTGTATCCCTAGGGGATTAGGTAACTTTTGCCGATGGCTGTGGCTCAAACTGGCTTTACTACAGCCCAGAAGCCCTAGACCAGATTGGAAAGCCACTAGTGACAGTTTCAGGCTCTCTGTACCTGGGTGTCTGCTGAGGAGGGAGGGAGGGAGAGGATGTGGCTTTCACCCAGGAGATGCCACACCCAGGACTGAAGTCACATGGTACCGTGTGGCTCAGAGTTCCAGGGCTCCCAACAGGAAGTCAGCCTGAGAGAGTCTGGGAAAACATGTGTGCTGTTGATCCCATGTGTACTTCAGAGAGGGAAGGGCGCTGGCCGAGCAGAAGCCCTGTGGGAATTTCAGAGATGTTCCAACAGCAGGCCACAGAAGAATCAGAGTGTGGGAATGTGCTAGAAGGACCACAGCCAAGGTCATGGCAGAGGGGGTTGGGGAGAAATAGAACCTACTGAAAAGGCCTAGAAAGAGGCAGTAACTAAAAAGACTCCCCACAACCCTCCAAAGCCAACCTTTGGAATCCCAGACTTCAACAAAGGCCTTCCTTATAATTCCTAAAGGACAAAAATACTGGTTTTGGCAGGAAGGTGTGGAGACAGAGATGAAGAAAGGTGGCCAGCCTTGTTCTCTCACGTCCCATCCTCATGAATCTGAATGTTCTTGAACACGCACGCGCGCAAACACACACACACACACACACACACACACACACACACCCCTTTGTGGATCAGGAGCCTGAGCACTTGAGCATGTGGTCCAGGGTCCCCCAAACTGCTTGTCTTCTGGGTGGATATTTTTTTTTCTTTCTCCCGGCAAGCCCAGCTCATAAGCTATGAGATCTCAGGCAATAACAGTGAGAAGAGGCCTGACAGCAAGACTTACAGATCCTTCAGGGGCCGGAAAGAAGCAGGGCAGACAAGCCAATGGCTCACCTGCCCACAGGCTCCTGGGAGACCCTGGCATGGTGGGAGGGAAACTGTTCCTTCTAAGAATCTGCAAGTCTCAGACTTTCACAACCAGCAGAGAGATGTCAGTAGAGCTGGGACAAGCCAATGCCTAGCCCTGAGATGCAGGTGGGTTGCCAAGCAAAACACAGGCTGCTGAGCTACATTTGAATTTCAGAAAGTACATGGTGCTGAATGAGGACAAAAGCTGCATAGTTAATAACCAAAAAAATTAATATGAGCCTAGTTAGCACTGTAATCTGGAAAAGCAGATTCAAGAAATCTTTCCACACACGTGTCCACACTGTTCCCTGACCAGTGGAGAGGGAAGGCTGGTGTTCGCATGGCTGAGTACTCACAGTAGCTTAGTCTCAGCATTTGGAATAGCCGGGAGTCTCTACATCGACCACCGTCTAGAAGAACAACAGCAGTGGATTCTTCCCTTGGGCTAACGACATCTCCAGCCTTGGGTTTTGACAGTGTTTAAACTACCAGGTATAACTTTTGTGAAGCAGGCCTCAAAGCCAATCAAGAGAGCATCTGTTACCCTCATAAACAGTCTTGCCAAGGTCAACATTGTACCAGTAGACATGTTTCGCCTGGTAGATCAATATTATAACAATCAGGGTCCAGCGCAATAAGAACATTGATCCCACCCCCAGCCCCCAGCAGCCTACAAAATGCTTTCCAGGACTACAACACTAAGCAGGAAGAAACATTTCCTGGTCAATTCAATATCAATTTCTCTGTGTTCTATAATCAAAATAAGTATTGTCTTCAATGAGAGGGTCTTGCTATTTAGTTATGGTAGGCAACCAAGAGCCATGACAACCGCCTATATCCTTTTGGAGGCCTATATTTGAGCATCCCTGATCAATAACTTATAGGGAGGAGGTAACTTGTACCCAGATTCCCACATGAGAACCTGTGTCTTTTTGGAACAGAATTGCTCATTTATGTTTGGTACCTCTGCTCAAACTCCTTTTTAGAGAAATGTATTTTTAATTAGTTTACAAACTAGTAGGGTCTCCTAATACTTTTTCACACACCCTCAGTTAGGATTAACCCACCCTCTACCCCTCCTTTCCCTAACTCTGCTCCACCACTAACAAGTTTATTGACCTTTGCAAGAACCTAGCTTTTGTTTCATGGATTTGTCTCTGTCCCTCCCCCTCCCCCATCCCTCACCCCCTAGACCCCACCCCATACCACCCCACCCCCATTTTCTATTTCCTCATTTTCTACCCTTTCCCCTTCTTTCAGCTCACCGAGAATCTTTGCATTCTTCTTCTGTGGAGTCTTGTATCGGAGATTATTTATTTGAAATCTCCCCTCTCTTCCACAAATTTACTGCTGTAAATTTCCCTCTCAGAGTTCCATGAGTCCCATCTCCCCCATTCTGATATCGGTGTCTTTTCGTTTTTATTTAGAAGCAGTTTTTCTTTTTCAGTTTCTCTTGACACTGCCTCTTTGACCAGTGAACTGCCAAGTCTTTGGGGAGCTTCCTTTTCACCTCTGTTATTGGTTTCTACCTTATTTATTGGGGTCCAAGACCACACCTGTATGCTTTCAATCTTCTCGGATTCGTTGACGTTTCTTTTGTGAGCCAGAATGCGCCCTGTCACGATGTCTATCTCGGGAGTCCCTGGGGGAAGATGTGTATTCCGCTGTCTTCGAATGGATATGCCAGAGAGCAAAAAAGATTCCTGTCCTGGAAACTCCTCGGGATGGCTTTCAATTTAAAAATCAATGAATCTTCCTTCTTGAATTATCTGTTTAATGTTTTTGAACCATAGTTGATCACAGGGAGCTGAAACCGTAGCGAAAGCAGGGCCTTCGGGGAGGAGACTCCATACATCCTCCTGCCCAAAGCCTACTTATAGTAACGTCTTGTATTAACACAGCCCAGTGTCCCGGTTACCAGTGCATTATTACTGACGAGGTCAGCATTTTCCTTAGAGGTCCTGAGTGCTGCTCTGGGATGCCACTCCGCTCAGCACACCTCATCTAGTCACCGCCCTCCTCAGGCCTCTCTTGGTTGGGATATTGTCTCCAACTTTCTTTGATTTCTTTAGACTCGACTAGTTTTGAGGCAGCCTTGTCAAGACGCCTCTTTATTAAGTCGTACCCAAGTCTTTTCCCATGGTCTAACTGAGGTGGCTAGTATTGGGATGAACACGGACGAGCCATGTTGGTCGGACCCTGTCTGGGATATGCAATGGGCTCATGATCAACAGGTTGGTCTTGACCTTAGTCATCAAGGCAGGGCAGTCTTGGCCAGCTTTCTCTCCTGTCTCACTTTGCTTTTTTACACTATTTGGAAGAAGTTGTCAGGTTCAGTGAGACTTTGTCCCAAAAAATAAAGTGGGGAAGGACAAAAGAAGACGTGATAAGCAGATCTCTGGTCTCTATAAGCTCCGGCAAGCAAGCGCTCAGTCTCTGATGTTGGCCCATCCCCCATCGGTTGTGCACCCCGCCCCAGCATTTGCAGAGTGTTTGTCTTGGGTCAGTATCATCCCTTGAGGTTATTGCCTTTGTGCAAATAGCGTGTGGTTCCTGGCCTGGAGAACTTCTGCAGCGCAGTTTCCTCTGCTGGTGCATGCTGAGTCTGAAGCTCCCAGCAGTGCCAGTGTCAAGGGGACGAATGCAGCGTCCTCTGAAGCTCCTGCTGCTCCCTGGCTTTGGGTTTGGCTTGAGCCTGTTTTGCCTCTTTTATTTGAAACAAGAGAGCTCTATATGAGGAATGTTTCAGCTCTCCTTTCGGATCTTTAGTCCCCTCCGCCACCACCACCCCCCCTTTTTTAAGGATTTTCGGATCTCCCTGACAGAATCACCTGAAGGAAATCCACTTTCCCACAGTGTTCGCTCTTAATGTTTTTCTAACCTCATGTATTTATTGGCTTGGTGTCCAGCATCTCTGCTCCTGGTTAAGTTTTTAGTTCTGTCAAGCCAGGACCCTTGACCATTTTTCCTTTGGCCGTGAGCCCGTAACCATGCCCAAAGAAATAAGCGCTGTGTAAACACGGTTGAAATGAATCGTGTCGAATCCAGTTGAGTCGGTTTCAAGGGGAATTCAAGTTACTAAAAGGTGGGACTTTAGGCTTCAGGAGTTGTTAGCAGAAAAACACAGCTGTTGGATCATGGGCTCGGCCAGCGCGGCTCTGGGTTTGCTGTCTAACCCAAACAGCCTCCAAGTGCTGGGTTCACCAACGGAAGTGCTTTATAGTGCTGGGGATTACAGGTGACTTGGGAGAGTATAAGAGCAAGCCCAGGACCAGCAGGTGCCTGCCAGGGGCCGTTAAAGGGCTGAGAACAATCTGTTCTTGCCTTCAGTGCAAATATAGGATTGGAACTGGAGGTTAGAAGGAGGAAACAGGGGGCCCTGGGAGCACAGTACCGGGCTACTGTAAGAGAGACCAAGCTGTGCAGGGGTGTTGGGAGGAGAGCTGGATGGCTCTGGCTGGCCTGCCTTGAGAGGGGCGACCCCAACTGTAGCAGAGTTCAGTGGAGGGGTCAAAGAAAGAACCCATAGCAAAAACACAGCAGACAGGAAACTGGTGTACAGATCCAAGGTGACTTTGGTTCTGATTGGTGTCCCTAGTAAGGGGTTGGTGGGGGTAGTGGTGTGACCACTGTGGCTGGCATTTTCATTGTTCTCTCTCTCTCTCTCTCTCTCTCTCTCTCTCTCTCTCTCTCTCTCTCTCTCTCTCTCATTGCCACACAGTAAGGAAGGGCTTGGAGACGTCACTTTATTCATCAGCTTTTTGTAAAATAGAGACTTGAGCAGGGTCCGTTGACATTTCCAAACCGAGGCAGCTGCGTGTGGTGGGGCTGGGGCAGCATCCTGGGGTGAACGTGTCAAGCAATGGACCATGCAGCAGGCATGCAAATCCAACAGGATCCCGCGGGGATCCCATGGCCGCTCCTTTCTCGGTCCCCAGCCTCAGCCTGCCCTGCCCTTGCCATGACTGGGACAGTTTTAAATTAGGACAGCACAGGTGAGAAAGGCAGCAGCAGAACACAGCGGGAAGGGGAGACAGCCTGTGCCCTGTGCACCTGTGACGGGACCATGCAGAGCTTAACAAGTTTAATAGAAAAATATTGTTTTGTGAGCTTGCTTTGGTATTTATTATTTTTATGTTTTGGGTTTTTTTTTGTATTGGTTTTTTTTTTTTTTCAAGGCAGGGTCTCACTATGTAGCCCCAGCTGTCCTGGAACTCACTATGTGGATCAGGCTGGCCTTGAACTCACAGAGATATGTCTGCCTCTGCCTCCCAAGAACTAGGATTAAAGGTATGCACCACTATTCCTGGCTTGGTTTCATATCTTTAAAACAATATTTTTGAGTAAGGTGTAGTGGCACATGCCCTTAATCCTAGTACTTAGGAGGTAAAGGCAGGTGAATTTCTGTGAGTCCCAGGTTATCCTAGTATATGTAAGGAGTTCCAGGACAGTCAGGGCTACATAGAAGGCTTTGTCTCAAAAGTAAGTAAGTAAATGTAGGCATAAATTTTTTGCAACCTACGTTTTTCTCCTTTCTTTCAATGGATATTTTCTTTATTTACATTTCAAATATTATTCCCTTTCTTGGTTTCCCCTCTGGAAACCCTCTATCCCATACCCCCCTCCCCCTGCTTCTATGAGGGTGCTCATCCACCCAACGACTCTTGCCTTCCCGCCCTGGCATTCCCCTACACGGGGGCATCAAGCCTTCCCAGCACCATGCCTCTCTTCTATGGTGCCTAACAAGACCATGCTCTGCTACATATGCTGCTGGAGCATTGGGTCACTCCATGTGTACTCTTTGGTTGGTAGTTTAGTCCCTGGGAGCTCGAGGGGGGGGGTCTGGTTGGTTGATATTGTTGTTCCTCCTCTGGGGTTGCAAACCACTTCAACTCCTTCAGTCCTTTCTCTAACTCCTCCATTGGAGACCCTGTAATCAGTCCAATGGTTGGCTGTGAGCAATCACCTCTGTATTTGTCAGCCTCTGGCAGAGCCTCTCGGGAGCCAGCTCTATCAGACTCCCATCAGCAAGCACTTCTTGATATCTGCAATAGTGTCCAGGTTTGGTGACTATATATGGGATGGATCCCCAGGTGGGGCAGTCTCTGAACGGACTTTCCTCCAGTCTCTGCTCCACACTTTGTCTCCTTACTTCCTCCCATGAGTATTTTGTTCCTCCTTCTAAGAAGGATCTAAGCACCCACACTTTGGTCTTCCTTCTTGAGTTTCAAGTAGTCTGTGAATTGTATCTTGGATATTCTGAGCTCCTTTTTTTTATTTTTTATTTATTTATTTATTTATTTATTTTTTGGCTTTTCAAGACAGGGTTTCTCTGTGTAGCCCTGGCTGTCCTGGAACTCACTCTGTAGCCCAAGCTGGCCTGGAACTCAGAAATCCACCTGCCTCTGCCTCCCAAGTGCTGGAATTAAAGACATGGGCTACCACAGTCCAGCTCTGAGCTACTTGTAATAAATGTTCAATCTTTCCTCTTGCCCACGACCCAGCAGAGATAGTGGAAGAGAAAAGTTATTAGGATATGGGGGAAGTAGACCTGTTTAGCACTAGTTCCTTGGGGGTGATCTGATCTCAGTCTTCTTTGTCAACAGGTCAGCCCTGTAGCAAACACCAATTATGACTCAGCAGCTGCAGTCCAGTCCTCTAGACAGACAGACATCACTCATGAACCAGCAGCTGTAGTTCAATCCTGAAGAAACCGCGAGGCCACCGTAGTAGTGGCAAAAAGCTGTAGGAACCTCTCAAGAAGTTAGGCAAGTTTCTCTCAGTGGCAGCATTACCACAAGCGAAGCTCAACAACTATGTAAGGGGAACCAATACATGCACGCCATTAGCGACGAATGCAAGATAGAGCAAACCAGACCAGTGTTCCTACGTCCACTATCTGTGGGGTCATATTTATATTTCTTCATCACTGGTCCTTTTACCTGTATCTCCTCCAGCAAAACATCCCTTCACCTGTGTCTGCTTCAGGAAAACATTCTTTCACGTGTCTGCATTAGCAAGACATCCTTTCACCTGTGTGCCCCAGCAAACCATCATTTGACATTACCGACTTCCCAAACAAACCAGAAGTTTCCACTTCAAATAAATAATAAATAAATAAATACATTTTAAAAATTAAACTTTTAAAATGTAGCAATCCTGCGAGACCATTTTCCTGTTCATTTCATATCTTCTGATCTGAAATCAATATCAAAAATGGTCTGTGTGGGGCTGGAAAAATGGTCCAGTGACTAAGGATGATTGTCGTTCTTCCAGAAAACCTGAGGTCAGATCCAAGCATCCATATGGGACAGCTACAGTTGACCTACAAGTCTAGCTCTAGTAGATCCAATGCCTTCTTTTTCTGGTCTTCCTGGGCAGCTGAACATACATGCACATGTGCATACACACGCACACACGCACAAACACACACACACACACATACACGCACACACACACCAACCAATAATTTCTTTTACATTTGTGTGCACAAAGTAGATTCCAGGAATAGTGAAGCCTTTCACTATTTAAAGCACATGGCCGGCCCTTAGGACCGACCTGCACTGTGAAGCCCAGGGTGGTGGGAAAGCTTCACTTTCCCTGTCAACTCACCTGGATTTAGACTCGCCATGCAAACACAGCTCTGGGTGTGTCTATGAGAGTATTTACAGAAAAGATGGAGTAGAAAAACCCACCCTGAATGTGGGTGGGCTCATCCGTAAGCCGAGGTTCTAGACTAAATAAAAGTGTGCTGAGTGCCTGCATTCGCTCGCTCATTGCTGAGTGTAGATTAACAATGTAGCCCGTCACCTCATGGTCCTGCCTCTGGGCCTTCTCAGCCGTTACCGTGTGTCCTTTAACCTGTAAAAGCAGAACAAGACCTTTCTCCCTTAAGTCGCTTCTTCTCAAGAAGTTGCCTGCAGCAACAAGGAAAGGGACAAATGAGCCCAGGACACAGCGAGAGCTGGGAGCCCAGGAGAGAGTTTGTCAGGGTAAGGAGCAGAGACAAGGGTACAGGCCTCCAACACCCAGGAACAGTTCTGTTGATTTGGGGGAAATTCTGAGTTATCTCCCTTGTAAAGTCTGGAGTGTACCCATATCCCAAATTAGTCTATAACAGACAAAAGGAGGAAGCCAAGGATGGGATGCTCAGAAGAAAGAAGACCAAGGTCAGGAGAAAATGGAGAGAAACTTCAGCTGCATGATGGGAAATGACGGCAGCGTCCTTAGCAATGACACAGACTTCCAAGGAACCTTATACCCTCTGCTTTTCTAGCTAGACTTGGAGGTGGGCTTACAAAAAGCCAAAAGACAGATGAGGAAGCCTGTATGGTTACTCTCCCAGCCATGACGGCCCTTGCATGAAGGGCCTTCTACCACCAGAGACAGAAAAGAAGCATGCTCATTTGAGTCCAAGCAAGCAAAAGGAAGGGGACTAAAGAGAGATGTGTTTGAGATAGGGAGAGGTTGGACCAAAGGGTATTATGGTGGCACAGATCTGTCACTGGGACAAACTATGATGACCAAGGGCTACTTATGGAAAGAATATTTTTCTGTGGGCTTAGGGTTCCAGAAGCGTAAGAGTCCACAATGGTAGAGAAGGCAAAACAAGCAGTACCCAGGCAGGAAGCTGAGGGAGCACATCTTAGCAGGCATGAAGCAGAGAGAGAAAACTGGAAGTGTACATTCTTAAAGGCTCCTCCTCCGTCCCCCCCCCCAGTGACATCCTTTCTCCAGCAAGGCCAAACCTCCTAAATCTCCCTTGAACACCACAAACTGGGGACCAAGTCTTTAAATATCAAGCCTGTAGGGGACATTCCTCATTTAAATCACAGCCTGTAGTCTCAGCTACTCCGGCTAAGACAGACAGATTACAAACTCAAGGCCTGTCAAAGCTACAGAACAAGTTCAAGGTCAGCCTGAGCAATTAGTGAGATCCTGTCTTAAACAGAAATATAATGAGGATTGGGACAATTAGTGTAGTGCTTACCTAGCATGGGACAGGGGCGGAGTTCAGTCTTCAGCACTGTTAATAATAGCCAGTGCCATGGCCCTAAGGCCTAATGTACAAAATATAATGGCAGTGATTGGCAGGTCATGTTCTGTCGTATGTGGAGTTTTGCTTGTTTATTTTAAGTGCATGCAAAATGATGTATGCAAGTAAGTGTGCGGGTAGGCATGCCTTTATGCATGCATGCATGCATGCATGCAGAGGACACTGCAGGGCATCAAGTGTCTTCCTCTCAGTCTCTGCCTTATGGTCAAGTGCCGTCTCTTGTGTCTGAAGATTGTGAAACTGTGATGCACTGGAAACTCCAGGTTTTGAGGTCATTAAAGACATTACAAACTGTTGGGGTTCCATATGGTTTGCCTCCTTTGAAACGAAGTGTTAGAATCCATTCCACATTCTGAGGAGGATGGATTATGGAGTTGGCAGGTAGGGACCTGAGAGGTGACTAGGTCAGATAAGGGTATCAGAGTGGGGCCCATGATCAAATCCTGGCGGCTTACAGAGAAGAAGAGGAGATCAGAAAGCACACGTACACGCTTGAGCCGGTCATCTCATGTCATATGGCCTGTATCATGCCACCCACAGCAAGAAGCTATCACCAGGAGAGGTCCTTGTATATTGGACCCTCAGAATGACAAGGCAGGATAAACTTTTTCTAAACCTTCCTAGTCTGAGGCGTTATGCTACTTAGTCTAGAGCTAGACCTGAAACTGGTCACATCACACAAGGCTAGGACAGGGCTGGACACACAGTGTATCACCTATATAAAACGCCCTCCACATCTGTAGCTTGCTGTGCCAACCCAGGCACAGAGCATTGGCATGAGTGTCCCCTGTGTCTCATGACCACCCCCATTAGAGCACTGTCCCACAGTGACCCTGTTCCAGATCACACCTGGTGTGGGACAGTGACATGGCCCCTGCACTGGGAGTTGGGAAAACCATTCTGGTCCAAATGTTCTTCATTTTATTTAAGGATTTGCTATGCCAGATGTGCTGGGCAGAAGCCAGAATGGCTACAGAGAGACTTTGGGCAAATCACTTACCATATCTGAGGTTCTGTTTCCTGTTTTCTAAAGTTGAGACGGAAAATGAGATGCCCAAAATAAAAAGTTTGCTGTGAATTACACAAGTCTCAGATGATCTGCATTAGGACATTCCATGTGACTCGATTCTGAGATCACACTATAAACACCACACACGTGGCAGGCCCTAAAACTAGGTGGCTACCAACTATGTTACGAGATGGGAAGGCACGTGAAAGCGTGCGGAAGACAACACATCTTTGAAGCTGGTGTCCCAGCAACACCCAGGACAATGCTTGGAGCGCTGGGCTCTGGAATAGTCAAAGGAAAATGCAATTTGCCTTTAAGCCAGTATCTACCCATGCGAGAAGAAAATTACATAAATTCCCCATGAGGACAATACTGCGAGTCATAGAAAAAGAGGTGGTCTGAGCCTCATTTAACCAGGGCGCTACCACTTGATAGATGTTGATGGTCCCTGTGCACACTTCCCATTATGTGAGAAACCACATCATCCATTCTTGTAGCATCACTAAATGCTTAAAAAATGACCTGAGTCAGAACAAAAAAGGGGAAATTTTCCAACATACATGGGACTCCAAGGGAGGCAGGAACCGTCAGATTGCTCAAAGTAAAAGGAACTGGAAATTTAAATATGAGATATAATTAAGACTAGGGCATCTTTTATTATGTGATCCTGTGGTTTTCAATTATTATTCAACATTTGGAGGCTGTCAAAGGTGGGAAATGTTACTACATAAAAAAACAAAGAAACAAAAAACAAAACCCAAAAGCCAAAAACCAAAAACCAAAAACCAAAAACCAAAAAAACCAAAACAAACAAATAGACAAACAAAACAAAACCCCAGCAATAACCAGGCTGGAAAGATGGGTGGCTTGGTGGTTCACAACACATACTGCTCTTATGTGTATTTAATTACAGATTAACCACATACTTGAACCCCTGAGTTTGGTTCCCAGCACTCACATCTGATGGCTCAAAACCACCTGAAACTCTAGCTCCATGGGTCCCCCTTCTGGTCCCCATAAGTATCTACACTCATGTATACAAACCTATACACAAACACATACATACACACATAATTTAAAATAAAATAATTATCCTTTAAAAAAATAATAAAACAACTTCACAGCAAAACCAAACCAAACAAAACAAAACAAACAAAAAAACCCCAAAACAACAAAACCATTGGTAAATACCAATGAGAAATACCAAGCTAAAATAAAAGATTACAATCCATGGCACAGACCCAAGATCAATAAAGGGTCTTTGCTTTGGGTTTGCTCCTGAGGATGAGTAAGAGCGAACCCAAGGGTCATCTGTGCAAAGGATGCACACAGGTCTCACAGCACAGCAAATAAAATGGTCCTAAGACAGAAGGCAACCAGAGTAAAGATGGTGGCCGTGTGAGCCTTGCTGCCTCCGGCTCATCCAAGCTGCACTGTCACCTGATAGTGGCTCTTGCCAGGAGCAATCATTAGCTTTTCAGGAGCTGCTTGCACAAGCTGACTGTTAAAGTCCATCGTTACTAAAATGTTAACTATGTAGACATTATTTACAAAAATCCTACTGATAAAGTAACAAGACTCGTAGATTTGTCACTATTATCCCATTATCCCTGTACTGTTCTTGTCTCCATGTGTTAGCTGACACTATACAATGTCCACTGATGTTCATCTCAACTTCACGTGGAGGGGGCAGGCACAAGCATATTTGAAGTTAAAATTAGGTTGGGAAGAAATAATGTATTTACACCATGAAAATCATCAGACACAATATATCGGGGTTGTTTTGAGAAGTGGTTGTTTGACACTTACCAGAACATCACTGCAGAAATCCCAAATGTCACTAAGATAGACTGTTGGGAAAGCTGGAAGAAGCAGGACTTCTGATTTCACACTCATGATACTGCAAAGCGATCAACACAATTCTACAGAATGTCATTTGGTAACATGTGCTAGCGTTCTAAAGGCATTTGCCGCTTGTCCAGCAGTTTCTCTCCAGAGAATCTGTCTACGCGTGTCTGCCTGTGTGGGAGATAAGGCTCCATCTGAGGCTGTCCTGTGAGGTTCATAACTGCAGGGTATGTTAGCCAGGAGTTGTCACAGAGGGCCATGCAGCCAGCGATGTAGAAGTGTGGGGGGTGCTTTCAGTGTAGATAGGAGAATCTGTCAGAGAATATGTTAGAAAAGCAAGTCACAGATGGTTTGCTTCTTCTTGTCTGAAAGTGGGGAAACGGAATGTATTTCTACATGTTTGTGTTTGCGTGTTGGCATAAAAGACTCTGAAGAGTGGGCTGGTATGATGAAGCCATATGCCCGATCCCATAGGTGACTTGGGGATGATGCACTGACTGCATAATGGTTTCGAAAGTGCCATCCCAGGAGGGGCTGCACTGGAGAAGGGAGGAAGAACAGGAGGAAGGACACTCGCCTGGAAAGCCAGAGCTACCAGGAAGGTCTCACCTTCTAGGGTATTAGATACGTTCTCAGAACTATCATTATAAAATGTTATTTTAAGTATAATGAAGATACCTATTGGCTCCTAACAAGATGCTAATTTCATGCCAAAGTCAATTAAAGAAGGATAGAGTCTATATTCAGTAGTATTAACTTTTACACATGAAACGTGTTTCTAGAGGGGATAGGATTAGATTCCGTTTCAAACATCTTAGGTAAAACAAAGGAATGTCTGACAAGGACACTTAAAACCATACAGTACTTAAAGTTACAGATCCGTCAGATGACAAACGGGCTAAAGTAGACTTTAATTCTAACAGAGTTCTTCCAAGTTGAACCCTACCCAGGACTCAACTAACAGAGTAGATGCACTTGCGTGAGCTGGGTGGAGTCAGGAGGATGACCAGAACACAGATGAGGAGTATGTTTGGACTTACTGAGTTCTATTTACAAATAATATGTTCCCTATGTCCATCAAATCTGTTAATCAGAAGATTCCTTATCCGGCTCCCCTGCTATCCTAAGGTAATTTGTTTGAATTTTTTCTTTTATTGAAAACAGATTCTTTTCTCATACAATATATCCTGATTATAGTTTCTCCTTCCTCTATCCCTCCTACTTCCTTCTTCCCTCCCCTCCCTTCTCCGCCAGATCCACGCCCTTTCTGTCTCTCATTAGAAATGAATAGGCTTCCAAGAGATAACAACCAAACATGGCAAAATAAAATACAAGAAGAAGAAGAAGAACAAGAAGAAGAAGAAGAAGAAGAAGAAGAAGGAGGAGGAGGAGGAGGAGGAGGAGGAGGAGGAGGAGGAGGAGGAGAAGGAGAAGGAGAAGGAGAAGGAGAAGGAGAAGGAGAAGGAGAAGGAGAAGGAGAAGGAGAAGGAGAAGGAGAAGGAGAAGGAGAAGGAGAAGGAGAAGGAGAAGAAGAAGAAGAAGAAGAAGAAGAAGAAGAAGAAGAAGAAGAAGAAGAAGAAGAAGAAGAAGAAATCTATCATATCAACCCAACATGGCAATCCAACAAGAGGAAAAGAGTCTAAGAACAAGCAAAAGAGTCAGAGACCCACTCGTTCTTATAATTGGGATTTCCGTAAAAACACTAAGATCATAGCTATAATACATGCACGGAGGACCTGGTGCAGACCTGAGTAGACCTGTGCTTGCTGCTTCAGTCTGTGTGTGCCCATATGAGCTCGGCTCGGCTGATGGAGAGGGTCTTGTTCTCCTGGTGTCCTCTCTCCCCGCTGCCTCTTATGTTCTGCCTGCTTTTCAGCAGGGTTCCCTGAGATCCGATGGCAGGGATTTAGACTCCACACAGAATGCCTGGCTGTGGGTCTCTGCATCTGCTCCCATCTGCTGCCGGAAGAAGCCTCTCTGAAGACGACTGAACAAGACACTCATCTATGAGACCAGCAGAAAATCACTAGGAGTCATTTTATTGTTACTATTTTTTTTTAGACCAGTCATGTTTGGTTTTACCTTAGATTTATGGGTATCTTGTCTCTGGTTCTTAGTTACCTAAGCAGTGTTGGGTATGGGTCCCTTCTCATGGAGTAGGCCTAACTGAAATCAGACATTGGTTGGCTAGGCCAACAAGTTCTGGGCCACCACTGCTCTGCCATATTTCTCAGACAGGACAAGTTGCAGGTCAAAGGTTTTGTGACTGAGTTGGTGTTTCTCTTGGTAGCTTGCAGAATGCCTTCCTGCACCAAAGGCCATTGATCAGGTCCAACCCCTTATGGGCAATTATTTCCAGAACCATCCTCACAGACACATTTAGAGATGTGTTTTCCTGTAGTCTGCCTTCCTTCCTTCCTTCCTTCCTTCCTTCCTTCCTTCCTTCCTTCCTTCCTTTTGTTTTTAGATTTATTTATTTATTTCATGTATGTGAGTTTACTGTCATTGTCCTCAGACACACCAGTAGAGGGCATCTGAGCCCATTACAGATGGTTGTGAGCCACCATGTGGTTGCTGGGTGTTGAATGCAGGACCTCTGGAGCAGTCAGTGCTCTTAACCGCTAACCCATCTCTCGAGCCTGCCTCTAGTATTTCTTTATCCAATTAACTGGACAAATGAAAAGGACATATATGTTTTGTTTTGTTCTGTTCTGTTCTGTTTTGTTTTAAGCTGGTGAGATGCTAAGAAAACATGTCACTGCAGCTAAACTGAGTTTACTCTGACTAAAACCAGAACCTGAAAGGCGTAATCCTCTGTGAGCAATCACTGGGTCATGCTATGGGGAGGTCACACCAGTTAAATTGAGAAGAGAAGGGCACAGACCATTCATTTGGACATGTAAGGTGTGACTCTCCTTCATCCAGAGCAGATGCTGAACAAATTAGAAGTGATAGGCAAGTCAGACACAGGAGACAATGAAAAGGACACTGCTCAACCAGAGCTAAGGGAGCTGTTCACTCTGTCACCAAAGACCTTTCATTTGCCCACCTCCCCTCGAAGACATCTGAGCCCAGGCCTCCTGTCTAGTATGCTACAAAAGACTCAACTGGCTGCTTTAACCCAAAACATATTCCAATCTTTTCCCCATCCTACAGGCAGGAGAATCTTTGCTTTTAAAAGACAACCAAGGCTACAGATGAAGCTGAGGCAGGAAGATAAGGTCTCGGCCTGCCGGGGTGACAGGGGAATTCAAGGCCAGCGGGTACAGGTTATCAAGACTGTGTCAAAATTAAGAGTAAAAAACAAATCCAAAACAAACTGATGACACAGGTCAAATATTTAGCAAATTATGTGGAGTTTTAGGCTCAAACCTCAGTATTTTTTGTTTTTTTTACAGACTGTATTTTGAAGGAAGCAGTTTCAGGTTCATAGCCTAACTACCCCCAAGCCCAATCATGCACATCTTTTCCTAACACCGACATTCACGAGGATGGTGCAAGGGTTAGAAGCGACCAACCAAGGTAGATGGGTAAGTATTGCCAAAGTCCACAGCATACACTGGGCTTCACACTCTGTATACCTTCTGTGGGTGTAGACAAACACGTAATGATGTCTGTCCATCATAATTGCGTCACCCAGGGATCCTCACTGGTGCCAAACATCCTCTGTGTAGAGCAGAAGCCCTATTGAAACCCTTGGCTGGACAGTGTTCCTGAACCCAGCCTGGGCCTTTCCAGGGATCTGTGCCACATCTGCCTCCCCACCCTCCATCTGCTTCTTCCAGCATCTCTGCCACATACCGACCTGCCACTAGGGTCATCCGGGGTGCTGCCAAATCTGCCTGGATGTCCCCCTCCCTCTGCCTCTCACAGATCTAATGCTGTCATGTCTCAGGTGCCAGGCACACCATCTACTGGGTGTCTCTGTGCTCCCAACTCTCACAGCTCCGTCTATCTATCCCCCCTCAAGCAGGGGGCCTACTCTGTGGTACTCCTGACTCTGGCCACTCTACCTGAATCAGAGGATGAACTGGATGAGCATTTGTTGGACACAGACGTTTCTAGACCTTTCTCCCTATCATGTTCTGCATCTAGAAGCTTCAGGATTATCAAGCCCAAGTACCTGTGAGAATTACTGAAGGGAAAAGCAAGCATGAGGTGTGTGTGAGAGAGAGAGAGACAGAGACAGAGATAGACAGAGACAGAGAGAAAGAGACAGAGACACAAAGAAAGACAGAGACACAGAGAGACAGACGGACATAGAGCATGTGTGTTCGCGAGCGGGTGTGTACATGCATGCATGTGTGAGTGTGTGTGAGTATATGCATGAGAAAGAGAGAGAGAAAGGGAGGAGAGAGGGAGGGAGAGGGAGAGGGGGAAGGAGAGGGAGAGGGAGAGGGAAAGAGGCATGAGCCACACATTTGCTGTTTCCAAGACCCAAGTAGGCAGTGATCCATCTTGGGTCTAATCGCTGTCCCTTTCTCCTGCTCAGCACTCTTGTCCACAAGCCCACTGGTCAGCACAGTGAGCAGACACTGGCTGTGAAAGTGAGTCTCCCTCTCTTCCCAGCCTTCTCAGATGAAGCAGCAGACAGAAAGCCTTCAGGCTTGGCTAGTGCCTGGGGACAATAGAAGCCCATCAGAGTGAAAGCCTCATCTCACAGGGCTTTCTCTTGAAGGGAGTCCTTCCCACTGGTCCCCTCCCCTGCCTGGCCTAGCAGTAGAAGTAGTCCCTGCCTAGACAGAAATAAATATGCAGGGAGACCTGGGACAACCGTGAACTCTGAAGTCCCGCAGGCCCGAGCTCAAGCCCCGCATCCATTTCTCACAGGCACACTTTGTGATTCCCCATCAGAAGCCAGGTTTCCACCCCTTCAACTCCTCTGAGGAAGAACACCATGCCCAGATCATAACTGCATGGCGCACGTGCCTCGACTCTCCTATAAAACAAGTCCAAGTACCTAAGGCAATGCGTCCTATCAGAGACTGTGTGCTCGGTGATTTTAAAATATTGCCCCCCCCCGCCCCCAGTGCATACTGAGTATGCCAAGAAACCATCAACAGTGAATTACTGCCTGCTCCAGGGGCCAGGACATGGGCACTGTCCCCGTGCGAGCCGTTCACATAAAATCCAAGATGTCTCACACTTTATCTTGAAACTTTGTAAAATTTATTGATCTTTATAGCCATGAACGGCAAGAGGAAATATATTTCAAGTTCATGTCTTTTATGGCTGACCCGCTGACCATGTGAAGCGGCTCAGACTTACCTTCCCCTCCAGCTGCCAGCGCTTAAGGCAACCTTCAAGCGTGTCGCTTTACCCAGAACCGCGCGCCATCCAGCACTGGGAGTGTGCTGAGTAGCTCAGGCTTTGGGATTGGAGGAAACCTTGCAGCTTAAGTACTTTCGCAGCTCACTAGGCAGAGGAAGTGAAGTCCGCTTGAGAAGATGGTAGAGCCCAGAAACTCGGTGAAGACGCAAGCTCTCCCAGATTTATGCCTTTCCACACGGGAATCACAGAAGTTCCCCCTTGTCAATGGGAGTTACGTGTGCTTCTCTGCTATGATGGAGGTATAAGAAATATTCAGATTCCTCGGTGACACTTGCTGCCTGCAGAATCACTCTCTAACAGAGACCCCCAGTGGCCTCACTGGACTCGGACTCAGAGACTCCACAGCTACCACATCAGCCGAGGACCCAGAGTAGGCAAGAGCAACCCAAGAATGGGTACCCACCGGACAAAGATGGGGCCAGAGGTCTGCACCAAGAAACATCTGCATCAGCTTCAATCCAGATACCTAGATCCCAAGATTAAAACACAAAAACGACCAGTTTACCCAATGTGCCTCCTCCAGAAAGCAGCATCCCTCTGAAGCAGGCCCTGGGAGAAGCAACTTAGTTGAATCACAAACAAGACAAGGACTTCAAAATAGCAATTATATATGTGTTCAGAGACTTGAAAGAGGACATGCCGGGCTGGAAAGATAGCTCAGCAGCTAAGAGCACTGACTGCTCTTCCAAAGGTCCTGAGTTCAAATTCCAGCAACCACATGGTGGCTCACAACCATCCGAAATGAGATATAATGCCCTCTTCTGGTACTGTCTGAAGACAGCTACAGTGTACTTACATATAGTAATAAATAAATCTTTGGGCCAGAGCGAGCAGGGCTTGAGCGAGCAGAGGTCCTGAGTTCAATTCCCAGCAACCACATGATGGCTCACAACCCTCTGTACTCATATACATAAAATAAATAAATAAATCTTAAAATGAAAATAAAAACAAAACAAAAAGAAAAGAAAGAAAGAGGACATGCCTTACTTAATAAGACCATGAAAACACAAACAGCTAGATGAAATAATGAGAGCAATTCAAGACATGAAGGTGGGATTTAACAAAGACATAGAACCACTAAACAAAAACAAAACAAAACAAAATTAAAAAAACCCAATCTAAACTGAATACAACTGGAAATGTAAAGCACTCAGAATGTCAAACAAAAACCTTGGAGACAAACATTAACAACAGAATAAAAGACATGGAAGAAGGAATTTCAGGTCTTGAAGACAAGATAGAAGTAATAGATACTTCAGTCAAAGGAAGTGTTAAATGTAAAACAAAACAAAACAAAACAAAACAAAACAAAACAAAACAAAACAAAAAAAATTCCAGGCACCAAACCTCCTGAATATTTGAGATACTGTGGTAAGAACAAAGCTGTGGATTACAGGTACAGAGGGTGATACCTGGGCCAAAGGCACCGAAGACACGTTTAATAGCCAAGTGGCTTAAACAACATCTATTTATTGCGGTTCTAAGAGACAGATATCGGAGCCCCGGGTGTCAGCGAGGTTCATTCCTCCTGGAGGCTGTGATTGCAAGCTGCCCATGCTCCTCCTGGTTTCCTGTCCTAGTTCCATTAATGTATCACCCTCATCTCAGGCTTTGCCCCCACAAAATGGTCCAAATTCTCCTTTTTATGAGGGTGCTTATCATATCCACATACCCCCCTTATTACATGATTATCTCTGTGAAGACCCTGTCTCTCAATCACATGACTTCATGAGATAACAAGGGTTGAATCAACACACATTCTAGAGGCATACAATCCAGCCGCTACCATGCTACAGATTGGCCCAGGGGCTGGAGAACTCAGCAAAGCTGGACACTAAATACTAAAGCAGCTGACTGCTCCGAGGACTGGGGAGTGGCTGGGCTCGCCTCTGCTACTGTACTTGTCAACACGTAAGACACACAAGTCTCTGGTGGAAGGAGTTTTGCTAACCATAGATTCCCAACAACACAGAGGCCAGGCCACTAAAGAACCACATTTCCCTCCTACAGGGAGATAGACCTGGGTAGGGGCCAGGGCATAGGTTAGAGAACTATCTGCCGGACCCCGAGAAGGAGGAAGGCAGCCAGGGAAATGACTGGACACTGTGTGAGGCCAGTGCCTGAAGAAAGGGTGGTAATTTAATGGGAATTTTAGGGGAGACACTTATGACCATGACGAGATTAAGACACGCTAGGCAAAAGGGGAGCCCAGACAACAAGAAATGACAAGTCCGAGATGTTAGGTTGCCCTATTGTAGCCGGACCTGAGACTCAATGTATTTCAGGGCATTGTCCCAGCACCCTGGGGGCTGCAGCGCTCTGTCTGGCATTTCCTGCGGTAGAGACAGTGGTTAGAAAACCTGTACTTGCTGCCCTTCATACATGCCTCTGCTGTTATCACTGCTGTTGACGCTAAACTAGACATTGTTAGTGAGGAGCATTCTTGAGATCCTGACTGAGGATTAATAAACACATGGAGACGTCGGTATAGTTTTAGGCTGTTGGCCTTTCGCTGGGGCTGTCTCTCAGCCTCTGACTTGACTTCTCAGCCTTTGCGGCTCTTCACGTGGTTCTCACAGCCTACGTCCCAGCACTGGCTGTCTCCTGCCTCCCTCTGCATCTGCTGCGTGGCCCAGCCTGCCCAGACATTCTGCTCCACTTCCTGTACTTCTCCAGCTGCAACCACCAGTTCTTCATTATGCAAAGAGCCACATTCCTTACGCAACCTGTTGGCTTTAGGGGCTTTGGGAAGGTTGCCTCCACCAGGGCAGCTTGCCTTTCTTTTCAAGGCAACTTTGGAAGTGACATTTACATATCCTACTAGCCCGGTGCAGCCAGTTACAATCAACAACTACAAACGCGAGGACACAGTTTTTCATGGCCAGAAAAAACAGTATTTGTGGGTCAACCCTACACCCTGTGATCTATGTGATGATGTATATGCCTAAGATCTCCGGGCCTACTCTCATCATCTGAGGCCTCATCTGTAAATCTGGGCAGGCAGTGATAGGCCTGAAAGACTCTTCTGCAGTCAGCTTTCTGACACTATAACAAAATACCTGACATAATCAACTTGTAAAGACAAAAGTTTTTTTTTATAATCAGCTCAGTCTTGAAGGTTCAACTCTCTGGTGGGTAGGTACAACCACTATATTATAAGCCTCTCATTTTTGTTGTAAAGTCTCTCCCTTTCCCTCCCACTGTTCTTCCCTACCCAGGTTACTATATAGCCCAAACTGGTCTTAAACACACTATTTACCCTCAGACTCAAGCCTGTAATCCTCAGCCTCTTGAGTTATGGGACTACAATTATATGCCCCTGCTCCCAAACTCTCGGCATCCTCTTTGGCCTTTTCTTCTTTCCCCAAATTCAAAGTTTCTTTATATCCTGTGTATATCTGCCTGTTCACCCAAGAATTGAAATTATAGACTAGGGCAAAAAAAGAGGTGGTTTTGAGAATGTTCTTTGGAAAACTGTTCTTCTTTGCCCCAACACACACATCCACCAAGGCAAAATATTTGGGAAGCATAAAATAACGATTAAAAGGTCGTAACTTACAACTGGAAATTTACCTCTGAAAGAACGACCAGCAATGTGGAGGAATGAGTGCCCACAGGAGGATGGGAAGCCACCAGAACCTCTCTACAGGGAGCAACTGAGCAACAGGTATTACATGACTCTCAGACTAAGAGCCAAGATACAGGGATGTGGTCTTGGCCCCCGAGATGCAGAGAGTACCTCTAAGAGGTTATGGCAAACAACACCCTTCACAAGGAGGTCCCAGAGTTGAAGAGCCAAGGCCGTGGAGATGGTTCCATCAGTAAACTCATATCTAGGCAAGCAAGGGGACTTGTGTTTGAGTCTCAGAACCCTTGGACATGGTAGAGGAGCCAAGCACACACTTGTAATCTCAGTACTGGGAAGATAGAGACAGAATACTTGAAGCTTGCTGGCCAGGTAGTCTAGACAAATTGGTTATCCCCAGGTTCAGCACGAGGCCCTGTCTCTCAAATAAGGTGAAGAATAATTGAAGAAGACATCCAACATCAACCTCCAGTCTCCAGGTGCAAGTACATACAAGTACACACACACACACACACACACACACACACACACACTAAAGACATGTACCCTGTAACAGAGAGGCCTACCTCGACTTAGAAATGGTTGTGATATCAATGTTTTTTGCAGACTTGTTTATGATAGCAAAGCAATCTCAATGTCTAAATGCAATCAATGGTTAAGTAGGCTGGCCATGTCATGAGCACATGCTCCCTCAGCGCAGGAAGGGGCCTCTCTGCTTGCCTCACCTCCACCACAGACAGAGCTCTCAGCCCTGTGGGATGCTCAGACGCACCCCAACTGTGGCATCCCAGAGTGGAAGAGACCTCCACCAGTTCAAACCTCGGCTTGGTCTTATCACAACCACTACTGTTGGTAGCTCTTCCACCTTTAGCCCTGGGAAGCCAGTTGAAACTCTCATGTCAGAAGTTTCTGGAATACTGTGCAGTTCTCCTGGTACCCGGGAGCTTGGCTTTCCTGCAATCACCCACCAGTGGCATCCAAGGTCAGAATTCAAAACGGAGTCCTGACAGTTCCAGGAGCATGTTTTCTCAATCCCTCGGCATCCCAGCCTGGCCCCTAAAAGCCCAGGAGAGGCTGCTGCAACATGACTCTCAGACTAAGAGCCAAGAAACAGGGTTCTGAACGTGGTCTTGGCCCCTGAGACGCAGAGAATACCTCTAAGAGGTTATGGCAAACAACAGCTTTCACAAGGAGATCCCAAACCCTGGAGTTGGGGTAGCAAGGGGGAGCCAGAGAAAACAACTGTGGGTCTGGTAGGGAATGCTGAGCTCCACAGCTGGCCGCAAGGGACATGAGCTAGATTTGCTTATAGGGAATGGCAGGTCCCCCCCCCCTTGGGAGCATTCAGAGCATTTTGTAGCTGAGTGGGTACTAGAGATGACTTTGGCATTTAGAAAACAGAAGAGCATCTGTGCTGCCTCTGTGGAAGGGATGTGCTATTCTCCTTCCAGGAGATACTCAGGATGGTGTAAACAGTTCTGGGAGGGATACTTGAGGCAGTGGGGCCTTCCTACCCTGCTGAGGCCTCACCTCAACTTGTCAAGCGTGGAGAGGGCTCAGCCTCCCTTCCATGGCTAATTCATCTCTTCCCCTACACCCTGCAAAAATGTCTTCACACATGTGGTAACTCAGTGATCTTTTGTTAGTTTTTTCTCTGGGCTTCTTTTTATGTTCACCTGGAGATGGGGTGTCTCTCCAGAAGAGGTCTGGCCTGTGGTGATCTATTCAAAAGCAGGAATGTGGCTCTGGGGCAAAATAAAGACCATGGGGATAAGGATGTGGAGCACTGGTAAAGAGCGCATGGTGCTTTTCCTCTGGTCTCTTAGCCCCTCCGTGGGCTGGGGTTCCATTCCCAGCACCCACACTGGGCGGCTCACATCCACAGCTCACATCTGAGGGGGAAGCCTACCTCTTCCACAGAGGCAGCACAGATTGCTTTTCTGTCTTCTACAGGCCAAAGTCACCCCCAGTACCTGCTCAGCTATGAAATGCCTTGAATGCTCCCAAGGGAAAACCCCGCAGCTCCCTATAAGGAAATCCAGCCCGTGTCCCTTGCGGCCAGCGGTGGAGCTCGGCGTTCCCTAGGCTCACATCTGGCCTCTGCAAGCATAATACTTGTGCGCCAAGCCGTTCACACACATGCATATACAAGATTAAAAGTATTTGTGTTTCAAAGTTGTGCACCATATATGCACGCGAGGAGGTTTTCTGGAACTACTGTGGGCAGACAAAGCAACTGGCCCACGAGGCTTCACAGGGACGAAGGTCACCGTCGGAGAGAAAGCACGGCGGTTGGAGCACGAAGCAGCCGGCCACACTCCTTGCCACCTCTGTAGTCAGAGCAGAGAGAGAGAGAGAGAGAGAGAGAGAGAGAGAGAGAGAGAGAGAGAGAGATGGCTTCCAGTGCTCAGCTCATGATTTAGGAATCAGTCTACAACTATAGGAAGGTTTTTTGACCTTTCTGGATCTCAGTTTACCCACCCTTAAGTGTGCATAATGCACCTTGTTGCTAGGGTTATCAAAGAGAATATGCATGCATGATTGTCTAAAATGCTGTCAGCATCTAGGACACTGGCTGTCAGTTTCATTGCTGTCCAGCTTAGGGGAAAAGAGGAAGAGACCGAGGCTGCTCCTTCCCCGTGGAAGGTGAGTTCTGCCCTAGCTCTGAACACACTGAATCCACAATGGAACAGACTGGCTTTGAAGTGAATAATCCCTGTTTGGCAGTAGTTTGATCTGGGGCCGTACAGATTACACATAGGCCTCTCTGGATGCCCATAGAGATCCATCTACGCAGATGAGTCCATGGCGGGTCTCTGAAAGACACCTCTGAACGAACCACTCCAACGGTGTGAGGATGAGCAGGGTTTCCCAAAGAGCCCCACCCCCTGGAAAGATCTGTATAAAAATGTAAATAATGGAAGCGCACTTCTCAGTCTCCTCTGAATGGATGACGACAGACTGGGGCGCTCCCACATCGTCCCGCGTGGAAACCTCAAGCACAGACTACATTCGCTCCCTTCTCATCGCTGTGAGAAAACGCCTGTCAAGGGAAAGCTAAGAAAGGGAGAAGTTGCTTTTATTCACAGTCTGAGAAGGAACATAGCTCATGGCGGGGGAGGCACAGTGATGGGTGGGAGAGGGGGTACGATGAGAGGGGAGGGGCACTATGCAGCTGGCCACACTCTGCAGCCAAGGAGAGAAGAAATGACCACTGCCCTCAGCTCCCTTTCTCCTTTTGATCTTATTTATCCCAGGCCACGGGATGTTGACACCCACACTCAGGATGGACGGTCCCTCCTCAAGTAAGCCTTTCTGAAAACACCTTCCTAGAGACACCCGGAGATGTGTTTCCATGTTGGTTTTAAATCCCTAGTCCCGCCTTTTCATTTTACAGAACAAAACCTAAAGAGCATTTTCCACTCAAAAATAGGGGAGGGGTCATTTTGTCCTTAAAGCTACTCTCACAATTATTTATGACATCAAACCTTTTATCCGTCCGTACGTCCAGCTGAGTTTTCTGGCAGGCACTGTGCGCGTCCTCTTCTCTGGTAGCACCGGTGTCTGCGCATGCTGCTCCCTCCACCCCATAGTCCCCCACAATCAGCCGAGGATGCTGCCTCTCCCGTCTCTGTCACACTTTTCTAGCCTTCCATAGCATCCTCATGTCCTCGTCCCCTCGTGTCCCACCGCCTTGAAACCACTACTCGCACCATCTTCCCGCCTAGCAGGCAGAGCGTTCTTAGATCTGACAGTTCTTATCTTACACCTATTCAGCAACTCCTACCTTCTCCCACCTGTTCCAGCCATTTTTACAGAATTACTCCTCGTGCCCCCACCCACCTCCCTGTGACTCAAATGTGGCAATTATGTCCTTTCTGAATTCACTGGGTGTGCTCCTTTAATAGCTCTCAGGGGCAGATTTCCTGGTAGAAATCGGTTGGTGTGGAAATAGTGGCTATGTTGTGTAACAGGTTCAGATGCTAATCTCATTATAATGGGAGTTCTCAAGACCAGATTAGCTCACGGGAGCCAGTCAGTTGTAAAACTGCTAGAACTGGTGGCTGATATGTAGTACACAGCCTCTTCAGTGATGGTTTTATTGTTTTGGGATCTTCGTCATGTTTGGAAAATTCAGAGTGTACCTGGGTGGGATCTGTCACCGTTAGAAAAGCACGTGGCACTGAACTTAGAACCCAAGTCACAGAACAAGGAGAAGTTCTGAGTTCACTTTTCACCTTATATGAGCCAGATTTGGAGCTGAAGAAGCCAGCACCCTGGAGGCACCAATGAGCACTATAGTGGTTAGCTTAACTGCCAAACTTGACACAACCAAGAATTACCTGGGGTGAGAGTTCAACAAATGGATTGTCTGCATTCATTACCTTTGCCTGTGGGCTTATTGGCACAAACTTAATTAATGTGGAAAGACCCAGCCCACTGTGGGCAGTGCCATCCCCTAGGTAGGGGTCCTGAACTGTATAAGAATGGATAAATCGAGCTGAGGGCTAGAAAGCAGTCGAGCAGGCATGCACCTATTTTCTCTCTGCTCCTAGATATGACACGACCAGCTGCCTTGCATTCCTACCTTGATTTCTCTGCAATGATAGACCGGACTATTAGTTGGGATTTTAAGCCAAATAAACTCTCACTTAAGTTACCTTTTTTTTTGGGGGGGGGGGGAGTCAGGGTATTTTATGACAGCCACAGAAATGAAACTAGAACACAAAGATAGCTCACGAAAGCCTGCTCCCCACAGCCTCGGGACCAGGAGAAGACAGCCTAGAAAGACAGACTAACCACAGTCACACCACTTCAGCCAAATGCCATAAAGAGGCTGTGGTCTAGCTGCTACCCACACCGGCGGAAGGCTCTGAGTGGGGATCCCAGACTCACGGGCTACCAGGAGTCGCCCTAATCCTCTGTGCTAGGAGGCTGAATGGGGAGCGTGAGCTTCCATCTTCCAAGCAGCGCGAAGCCCCTTTGCCCTTGCAAGGGTGCCACTGGAGACCGTGTGGGAAGTGTGGATCACCACAACAGCTCATAGCGATGAGGCTGAGTGGGAAGTGGAGACCTTCATCAGAGCCCAGTGGTGATAAGATCAGTGCCCTCCCCCCTCCCCCCCCACCCTCCCAGCTTTTCAAGTGAAGAGAAAGAATGAGTCATTTATGCCCCTTTCGGCAGGAGGAGTATCAGTAGCAGAGGTGGCAGGACGGTGGGATCAGCATTATCTGACAGAGAGCCTAAAGCAAGCTCTGTGAAAAAGTGCTCGGGGAGCATGTGCAAGCACAGAAGCCAATGGGAAACCATAAGAATTACTGGGGTCGTTATCACTGCCATCCTTACCTACGGATGTGATAAGACACCCTAACTAAAGCCACTTAAAGGAGAGTGGATCCTATTTGTTGATTGGAATTATAAAATTCCAGTTTACAGTCTATCGTTAATTCATACTTAATTATACAGTAACTATTAATTAATGGTGTATGCGTGCTACGTCTACTTTTCCAACTCAGACTCATTTTCTCTGGAAAATCTTTCTCAGCTAGTTCATCCACCTCCCCCACCTTAGCAAGCACCTGCCAGGGGTGACACCCACCATCTAGTCCATAAGTACTGTAATACCTCGTTGAAAGTCTCTGTTAACAGAGAACCTCCGAAAATCAGAAACTTGACTGCATTTGTAAGTGTTCAGCCTTCCCCTCTAAGTACTCAGCAGTAACAGTACCCAGTGACTTGGTTGACATAGGAGCTGACAGGTCTCTGGTTCTTCCTTCAGAGAAAGGATACATTACCGATGTTGGGGGGGGGGTCGTCCACATGGAGGAAATGGGTAGTGAGAAGCCTGCTGGGTCCTCTGAGGAACACACTGGTGTGCTGGCTGCAGCGGGCAGCCACAGAACGGGCTTAGCATTGGTGAAGAGCAGAGGGAGGAGCCGGGAGAGGGTCTCAGCTTTGGTTTCTGGCCTGGCCTGGCACAGGAGGGCTGGGGAGAAAAGAGAGAAGGGAAAGATCACCTGAAAGTCTGCCTGACCCAGGCCGAGAAGGCGCATGATGACTTTAAGAGTCTACGGCTCTTTTTATTCCTCTTCCCTGTCTCTCCTCTTTTTTTTTTTCTTTTTTTTTTTATCTTTGTATGTTCATTTAATAACATGTCCATCATTTTTATGATTGGTATAAAATATATATTATGCTGAATATAACAAAAAATTAAAATTAAAATAAAAAAGAATACAAACAGCATTAGGTCAACCCACTACAATTCTGTGAAAATATTTACTTAAAAAAAAAAGAAAGCAAGTTTAGGTTTTTTGTTTTTTGTTTTTTGTTTTTTATTTTGAAAATAATACAGTTTTTTTTTGATTTTTTTTTATTGTATGCATTCTATATTTACAATTCATTTCCCTTTTTCTGGTTCCCCACCCCCAAAGGTCCCACATGTCCTTTTCCCTCCCCCTGCTCCCACATCCACCCCCTCCCACTTTACTGTTCTTGTACTCTCCCACAATGATGTTTTGGTCCATTCTAGCACCAGTGTCCACTCCTTTCTTCTTGTGAGACATCACTTGATATGTGATTTGTGTCTTTGGTGTTCCAAGCTTCTAGGCTAATATCCACTTATCAGTGACTGTATACCATGGGTATTCTTTTGAGACTGGGTCACCTCACTTAGTATGACATTCTCCAGCTCAGGGGTAGAAGCTCTTACAATCCAAACACAAAAAAACACTTAAAGAACTCCAGGAGAATATGGGCCATCAGACAGAAACCAATAAAGAGGAAATGAGAAAATCAGTTAAAGAAATGCAGGAGAACTTGAAACAACAGGCAGAAGTCATGAAAGAGGGAGCACAAAAATATATTAAAGAATTACATGAAAACACTCTCCTCTTTTAAAATGACGTATCCCAAAAGCGCCAGCTAGAGCGCAGTGACCGCAGAACTCCATCTCTAGAGTAAGCTTTGTAGGGGATAAAAGACCTGTACCTACGCTGGATAACCAGAAGGGGGCGCTTACAGGGGCCAGAGCTGGGGGGTGGGGGGTGGGGGGGGACTCCACGAGGTAAAGCAGAGCCACATCCACTGACAGATGTTGACCACAAGCCTCACCAATCACCAGACCGGAAAGCAGGAAACAGCGCCAAGTAACCTCTAGTGCAAAATTGGTAACACACCCACAAACACACAAGTATTATTTAAAGAAAACAATCCTCAGGGGAAAAGCATCAAACTCATACAGGAAAATCAGTGGTCCAGAGAAAGTATTCACAAGAAAACATAAAACCAGTTGTGATTAATTGGATACAAGTCGTTAGTACAGGTTCTTACACACAGCGATTTTCAAATTAAAAGCAACCCCCCAAATTACAAATTAATATGAAGCACAAGTAAAACTGTCCAGGAAGATAAATGTGGAAGATCTTGAATGTCATCCCAGCACTTGGGAAAGAATGAGACAAAAAGATTGTCTTGGCTTCAAGGCGAGTTCCATCTATGTAGCAAGTTCTATCCAGACTGCACTGAAAAGGTGGAGACTCTATCTCACAAAATAAATAAGTAAAATAATATTTCCAAGGGTAGGGGAGATAAGGGGAAGGAGAGGGAAGAAAAGGGAAGGAAAGGCAAAAATATTCCAGTGTGGACATAGTGCTATGTACCTTTAATCCCAGCACTCAAGAGGCAGAGGCAAGCCTAGATCTGAGAGTTTGAGGCCAACCAAGTCTACATAGCATGTTCCAGGATAGTTAGAAATTCATAGTGAGACCCTGTCTCAAAATTAAAAAAAAAAAAATCCCAGTGCTTACATAGAGGATATCTCTCTATGAATTATTGGCCAGGGAGCTCCCAGAGGCTGACAAAACAATACAGCCTATCGTCATTGTTTTGGGTTAACCACCAGAGAACCAGACAGTAAGACCTGATTGCTAAAGGCATCCCATACTTTATGTACAGGAGGACTTTTGAAGAGTCAAGCTGGAGCTTAGTTGATCAGGTGCTGGCTGCTAGAGGGGAAAGGATATTAAGAGTCTTAAACAACTGCAGACACTGTGTGCTGTAATACTGACCAGCCACAGCAAGATGTACCCACTGCTACAACAGTGGCATGGCTTGTTCATGGGGCAACCAACCACTCCTGGTTCTGTCAGAGGCCTGCTCCATGGGAGGGTGGTGCTGTAAATCCAGTCAAAAGCCTATCCCTGGCCAGGTCCAAGGCCATAGAGGAGCATTTACTACCGATGCATTGCCAAAGGGACACGTAATGGGACAGCTCTCTAAATAGGGGTGCTTACTTCCATAAGCCAATGCTGCTCTCAGCCTAGACCGGGGAAGCTTGTTTTTGCAGAGGGTGACGGTTAGTGCAGAGACAATGCGGAATATTACATCATAGTAAACTGGATTTTTGTATCCAGTCCTCCCCTGTGCTGTGGCTCTTACCAGTGCCTCTTGGATTGGCTGTGTGACTTCCTTCATCCATCACTAAGTCATCAACAGTTTGCAGGGGCAGGGCTTACACAATTTGGCTCAGCCTCTCGAGCTCCCATGATTTGCTATAAAAAGCATTTGCTCCAAGGTCCTGCTGCTCACAGAATTAGACCCATGGAACGGACCCAAATCCGACTAACAGTTGGAGCCAAGCCTAACCAGAAGCAGCCAGATTTCAACTGACCCACAGACCCACAAGCAAGGAAAATATATGCTTGTCCTGGTCCTTGATCAGTCACAGGACCATAGGTTAATTCTTAGAGGGCATTGAGGCAGCCATGCCTGATTAACAACACACTTTACTGATCAGCCTTCATTACTGAAAGAGGTAAGAATTAGTTAAAAGACATCATCTTTCAGTGAAATGCAGCACAGTATGAGACAGGGTAAGAAAGGAGTAAAATGTGCAGTTACATTTCAATAGGTATTGATTTCAATAAAATAGCAATAACCTCTCTATCATCATCTATTTATCTACCTGTTTTGTTTGTTCATTTATTTATCTATCTATCTATCTATCTATCTATCTATCTATTTATTTATTTATTTATTTATTTATTTGACAAAGGTATCACTTTATTGCCCACCAATGGCTTGAAATTTATTTTGTAGCCCAGGCTGGCTTCAAGCTTATAGCAATCCTCCTGCCTCATCCTCTCAAGTACTGGATTACAGAAATGAGCCACCACACTTGGCCATGTCGCTATAGCCAATCACATGACATAGACTACAGATAGGGAATATATAGCTTATAGCTTTAAAGGCTGAGAGCTTCATAGCATAGGCTGGGCATGGCTCCGCTTGGCTGAATTACCTCTTGCCACAGATAGCCAAAAAGATCCAGGTAGAGCTAAACTCAAGCTTGCATAACAACCCTCTCTAGAAACTACTAAGGAGTCATGAAAACTACCCAGTGGCCCAGGACCCCTAAGGTCCAACCACTCCCAACAGGTCCAACCTTGGGTGGTAACCCAGGGAGCTAAGTCTTTAATCACCTTGAGGATGGGAGTGTTGCTAAAATTCCTTTCCTCAGAGAGGCAGAGGTAAACAATATCTCCCCTGTAACTTTAATTGATCCATAACCTATTTTAATGATAGTTCATAAATACTTTAGCCTCCCTTATAGCCCACCGCCCACCAGAGGTAGTGAGAAAGAAAGGGTACTGAGGAAGTGGGCCTGTGGCAGCTCGATCCCCTCGCAAACGCTTCACAGATACAGCAGCAGCCCTGTTCAGTCGAGTCGGGATAGCAAATATGAATCAGCAGCAGTGGCACCATCTAGCAGAGACAGCCAGGCCTCAGCCTTGGCGCAGGTCAACAGAAAGGACCCGGAGGAATGCCAGGAGAAGTTCTCAGGTGTGCCTATCCTGGCGAAGTGAAGATTCAGCAAAGATGCGAGACCCACAAGCATTGCACAGCTAGCCCCATAAGCAAGCCTAGCTCAGCCTCCATCACTGTCCGCCGAGTCCTATTTATACCCTCCAAACATCACGTGTCCTCCACCTATCTTGCCTCAGCATGTCTTGCCTCAGCACGTGTGTCTGTCTCAGCTGACATCACTCTGCCAATCAACCCGAATCTACAGAAGCTGCAAGAAACTGCAGCACAGCACCAGAAGCTTTTTGTGCATTTCTCTCCATGGAGTCCTGACAAATGCATCTCGACTATGTATTGTAAGGCGGACTGATACATGCATGTTGCTAGCAAAGAATCCTTAAGTTTCCACTCCCTCTCCTCCTAAGGTCTCAGTGACAATCCAAGATATAATTCCGTGGAAGTTCTTTCTGAGAGAACAGATGAGTTATTGGGCTGATTTACAGAGCATTGGGTGAGGGGTTTGGGGCAGGAGCAGGAGTGACCTAAAGCACCCAGCATGGATGGAGATTCCCCAATGGCTGTGTAGATGGAGCCCCTCCCCTAATCCTTCCTTTAGTCCTTCGCAGAGACCCCAGACCACATGCAATGCAGAGTTGCAGTAGAGAGGATGGTTGGATACTTGGTAAATGTCCCACAATTCTCATTGCCCCCTCCTTCTAAGAGGCAAGGCCATCAGTCAATAAAATATAGATTATTTTGATGTTTAAAAATGCTTCTCTCACATCATACTAAGTGAGGTAACCCAGTCTCAAAAGAATACCCATGGTATGCACTCACTGATAAGTGGATATTAGCCTAGAATCTTGGGACACCAAAGACACAATCCACATAACAAATGATGTCCAACAAGAAGGAAGGAGTAGATCCTGGTTCTGGAAAGGCTCAAAGCATCAGTGTAGGGGAATACCAAAACAGGGAAGTGGGAAGGGGTAGATGGGGGAACACAGGGAGGGAAAAGGGCATGTGGGACCTTTGGGGGGCAGGGAACCAGAAAAAGGGAAATGAAATGTAAATATAGTATATATCCAATAAAAAATAAATAAATAAAATGCTTCTCTCAAGGGTTGAGGATGGCTTAGCAGTTAAGAGCACTGGTTGTTCTTATAGAGATCTGGTTCACAGCTAGCTGTAACACCAGTTCTAGGGGAATCTGATGCCCTCTTCTGGTCTTTGCAGGCACTACACATTTGCATATAACATGCAGATATGAATAATAAAAACAATTAAAAAGTCTTTAAAGTACACAGAAGTACAAGTCTACAGAAAGAGCCAAGGTCATCCTGGAGGAGGGCAAAGCTGGAGAACTGCCACTGCAAAGAGACTGCAGTACTCAAGACAGTGCTGCTTGTTGCGAACGTGTAAATAGAAAAACAGAAAACTGGAAACAGAAACAGATCTTCAGATGTGTGTCCATATGCAGCAAAGATAAAAGGACCTTTTCAATGAAAGTTTTGGGGTCAATCAGATATTCATATAGAGAAAAATGAACTGTGCCGTGCACCTGGTACTACGCACAAAAGCCAATGCTAGTATTATTGTTACCCTAAAGGTGGAGAGCAAAACAAATGAAGTGGCCATCATGATACGCAGGACAGTAATTGTGTGGGCTGGTGTTACATCAACTTGACACAAGCTAGAGTCATTAGAGAGGAGAGAGACTTAGGTGAGAAAATGCCTCCCTAAGATTCACCCATAGGCAAGCCTGTCTGACATTTTCTTAATTAGTGATTGATGGATGAAGGCCCAGCCCATTGTGGATGGCGCCATCCGTGGGCAGGTGGCCATGAGTTCTATAAGAAAGCAGGCTAAGCAAGTCATGAGGAGCAAGCCAGTAAGCAGCACCCCTTCATGGTCTCTGCATTGGCGCCTGCCTCTAGGTTCTAGCTCTGCTTGACTGAGTTCCTGTCCTGACTTCCTTCATTGTTGAACAGTGCTATGGAAGTGTAAGACAAATAAACCCCTACCTCCCCAAGTTATTTTGGTCATGGTGTGTCATCACAGCAATAGAAACCATAACTAAGACAGTGATCTTATAATCTTGAGCTAGTAGAAGAGTTTTCAATGGAACAGAAAACCACTAACAGGTAAATCAAGAGATGGCTCAGCAGTTAATGCATACTGGCCTTGCAAAAGTGTGGTTCCCAGCACCCACGATGGGTGGCCCATAACTGCCTGTAACTCCTGCTCCAGGACATCCTGCATTTACATGCGCCGACCCACAGACAGATACAGAGACATACACATTCTCTTTAAAAGAATTGCTAAATTCAATTTCATCATAATTAAGAATGTCTGTTCAGAAAGATAAAAGACCGTTTAGAGAGTGAAAAGCTTGTGCTGAGAGACAATTAGTTCCAGAATGAATTCCAAAGAATTCATATCCAACATACATAAAGAATATCTCCAAACCAGGTAAAGTCTGACAGTTCCGTGTAGCAACTGAGCAATAATGTAATTGGGTCCTTCACATAAAGGAGCTAGCCTAACAGCCAGCGAAGAGCTGAAAAGGCACACATTATTACTCATTGTGAAAAAAAACCACTTCTGTCCACTTTACAGAAGGATCTCACAGACTAGGATCTAAACCACACCAAGCACACAGGGGACATACTGTGGCGTTCCATTTAAGTGTGGATTCAAAACATGGGTCAAAATAGCATCTGCTTCTGAAAGAGGTGTTTTTTTTTTTTTAAAGAGAGGCATGAATGCATGCCCAGTGCTACAGTGTTCAAAACCCTTATGTAGATGCCTTGATTCATCAGAGTATACATTTCCCCCTGTGTATGTTGAAAGATTTTCCCCACACTTGAAAAAAAAAAAAAACAAAACACCAACAAAAGCGTCCAGAAAGCAAGAGAGGTCGCCCAGAAGCTGCCAGGGGTGTGAGTGAAAGGCAGCCCAGCTGAGAGTGAGGCTGACCAGAGCCTGCGAGCCCAGTCAGGAAGCAAGACCGGATTCCTCACTTATCGAATCTTCCAGGCGGAATCAAGTGCTTGCTCTTGCTGAAACAGAACAGCTGCTACCCTCGGTATCAGACAGAGATGCTTAGGAAATCTGGCTCTGGAGACATGGAAAACCTCGCTGCGGTTTTGAACCATCTCCAAGTCTTTACTGATATAACGAAAGGAAGAGATGCATATGCATCATGGCAATCCCACCCCCCACCTCCCCCAAAAGACATTTCTCCCTGAAAATGACCAGGAAGAAACAGTGGAACCCTGGTGTTCCACTCTTTTGCCTCTTGGAAGGGTCACAGCCCCGTCATGGTGCTGCTGACAAGCATGGGTGAGTGTAAGCCTCATGCCAGGCAGTATCTGGCACAGATCCTTAGTTAATCCCACAAGTCTATGATACATATTTTATCATCCCCATCCCCGCTGTTCAGATGAGGACAGTGAAGTACAAATATGGACTGTTCTTAGAAATGCGAGATGCAGTGAAACACAGCCAGATGCAGTGAAATGCAGCAAGACGCAGTGAAACCAGCAAGCACCTAGACCTACGTTTGCTTCCCAGGAGCAACTGAAAAGATAAGATAATAAATGTTTAAAAGCTGAGTGCCCTGGCCTTGGAATGATGGCACTGCAGTGGCGGGGACAGTATGGGTAGCACCCTGGGGCGCTCGTTGTCCAGCCAACCTAGCCTGCCTGGTAGGCTCCAGGCCAGTGAAGACTGTGTCTTAGAAATAACAAAACAATGGGCGGGAGAGATGGCTCAGTGGTTAAGAGCACTGACTGCTCTTCCAGAGGACCTGGGATTGGCTCCCAGCACCTACATGGAAGCTAAGAACCATCTGTAACTAGTTCTAAGAGATATGACGTCTTCTTCTGACCTCCAAGGACATAGCATGCATGGGGTGCACAGACAGACAGACAGACAAAACATTCATAAAACCCACATAAAAAATGAAAAAAGTAACAAAACAAGAAAAATGTATATAAGGCTTGAAGAGAACAGCCCAAAGCTGTTCTCTGGGCTCCATGTACACACACACACACACACACACACACACACACACACACACAAGAATGTACACACACATAAAATCTTGGTACCCTGATAATTCCTACCATCAGTAGATAGGAGAGCTGGGGTTTGTTTCCCTTTGTCCCTGCACTATTCCAACTCCTGATGGCACAGTCAACATCACCCCCATAAGTTACCCAGATTCACATCTGCAAGACCAGCTGACTCCTGGTCGAATAGTCTTAGGGAACTCATGTCTGGTGTAAATAATCCATGCACAGAGATGCAAAATGTGAATTCCACAGGAAAAAAAACTGAATTCAGTTTGATTACCTCACAGGTTAACATTTTTAGGAAAGTAACCACAAATACAAAATTTCATCAAGTAGAAATAATGTTCTTTTTAGGAGGTTCATATAAATTTTGGAAAGTTCAATTCAACCACAGCCTAAATCCTGCTATTTATTCTACAATAATGGTCAGGCCCAGAAAAAGGTTTATCCTTGATGAAAACCTTCGAGGGGCAGGCTTGTCAGTAAAAGAAAACATCTGTAGTAGGGTTGCTAACCACTGCTCCACTTAGTACCCAGAGGAGGGAGTCCCCCAGGCCAAGATGCTACTTCTACTACAAAGTGGCTCATCAGAGATCTGGGGCAACGATCCCATGAGCTGGACCAGTTATCTTGGTATCAAGAGGGTCCCAGACCATCTTTAGATGCTAAAGTCATATTTGCATTCAATCCACAAACACCACCCTGTGTACTTTAAATCACACAGATGACTCATTCCACATGACACAATGCAGAAGCTGTGCAAGTGGCTGTTGTACCATATTGTTTAAAGAATGATAAGAAAATAAATCTGTAACTGTTTAGTGCAAATGCATTCTTTTCACAAGTTGAATCCATGTGTGCAGAACCCTTGACTATAGAAAGCCAACTGTGTTATCAAGATCTTCCTCTCTTTGCTATCTAGTACATTCTAGTACATTCTAGAGGTAGACTGGTGAGCATGAATATTCCATGATGCTAAGGGCTGGTATGGTTCTGGAAACACATGTAAAGTCCCCCAAACCCACAGACCTGAATTGGTTCTCAATAGAAAGAGCTGCACTGAGGTTGTAGTTTCTTTCCTTCAAAGTATAGACTCCATCTCACTGTGAGGTTTGTAAACAGCAGCCATCAAAAGCAATGAAGAAAGAAGCGTGCAGTTTGGAGCAAGGGAGAGGTCACTCGCATCATGTTGAGCAAGTACATTACTTTCTTGTATACAATCTATTATTAACCTTTCTCAAATCCCCCTTCTCTGAGTACGGTGACAGAACCAGCTCCTTTCACAGGTTAACAGATGGGGAGAAAAATAAAGACAGATCCTCTAGCTGTTCAGTGTGTAGATCAGGGGACAGTGTACCTAAGTGATCAGACATTGGTTTCTCAGGAATAGCACCCCAGGGAAGGGTAAACGGGTCCTCACTGTTTGTCCTCCTTCCTTCCCAGAGGATCCTACAAAACTCGTATCTCAACTCCACAATACAGAGTTCTTTATAAAGGGAAGTGCAGGACATAAGAATTATTCTGGTTCCTAATAGTTTTATTATCACAGTACTTCATTCTGGGGTGAACGTTAAGTACAGCCTGATAAATATCCATCATGCGGAAGAAAGCCACAGGCTCCTGTATAACGGACAGATCAGGGTAAAGGACATGAATCCTATTGGGATCAATTCACAGTCACAATCCCCTCCTCTGCTCAGCACTCCCCTGTTGGTGACCCAGTCACGGGGCAGCTGTGAAAGTGTGGCATCTGGTGCTGATTATCTAGCGGGCTGTCCAGCCTCAGACAGTTTGCATCTACAGACCTTGCCTTGAGAGACCTCCCAGGCCTAACGCCATTGGGTAAGGGGCTTTTTTTTTTTTTTTTTTTTTTTTTTTTTTTTTTTTTTGAGACAGGGTTTCTCTGTGTAGTCCTGGCTATCCTGGAACTCACTCTGTAGACCAGGCTGGCCTCGAACTCAGAAATCCGCCTGCCTCTGCCTCCCAAGTGCTGGGACTACAGGCGTGCGCCACCACACCCGGCTCTGGGTAAGGGGCTTTCTTGAGCCTAGCTTTCCTCACCCGTAACCTCCAGCTACTTAGGATTCCTGGTTTCTTCTGATGCAATGTTTTTGATGATGATGGTGGTGGTTACAGTGTTTTGTTTCAGATAGTACTGGGGATTGAACCTGGAACCTCACACATGCTGAGCAAGCATTCTGCCCCTGAGCTATTTCCTTAGTATCCTGTTGACTTTATATTTTAAGATAAGGCCTCACTAAGATCTCCAATCTAATATTGACTGCAGTTGATACTTCATACAGGCCTTCAATTTGCAATCCTCCTGCCTCAGCATCCCAAGTAGCTAGGATTACAGGCTTGCCCCACCAGGGGCTACTAGGAGATTTACATAAATTAGTATACTGAGTCTTTCTCATTAGCTGACCCAGGACATTGGTCTCATTTAAGCTGGTAGGAGGAGTTTTGTACCAGGGGAAAGATGTCCTAGGGATGTTTTGACCTATGAATAACCAGTGCCCTATCCACAATGCATCACTCTCATCACTTCCAGAAATTCGGTCTAGAGTCTTGACTTCTGTTCAGCCATGACGGGTAAGGACTGTTTGTCAATAAGAAGTACAGCCAATTGCTCAGCTCAGTAAAAAAAGAAAACAGTGCTCTAACCACACCCGTGGGCTCCGTGGGCACAGCCCCCTCATGCTCTGCCTGGCTCAGCCCACGAAGTATGTCTCCAAACACAGAGTCACTTCCGAGACAGCCTCCACTCCGGTTCTTCTTTGTGGATGTTGCCTACCAAACTTGGTGCTTTTCATGTGTTGTGTGGAGTTTCTTTCTGGAATATAATGATTCTTCTTTTATTTCCTTTGCCTCAACTTCTGGCATGTACACGTTTCTTTCTCTCTTTTTTTTAAACAAGCTAAGAAAGTCAATCTGAGTGAATGTTTTTGAGATTTTTCTTTACCCAAGTCTGATTGATGTATGCTACAAAAACACTAAGACTCTTCAAGCAAGCTCCGCACCAGGAGAGAAAAATCCAACAATACAGCTGCCAACACCCTTCAAAGATTGTGTTTCAAGTCCCTCACTCCTGACAGTCTTTGGTGGGTTAAACAAGGTTGCAGACTTTACTGCAGAGCAGATTTCTTTCCAGCACTGTATGGACCTTGCGCCTCCTCTGGCCGGCACTGGCTGACAGCACCATGATAATTCCTCTCTCAAGCATCTGGCTCTGCAACTTTATTATTTCCATTGTTATGCTTTAACCCACTGACAGCCGCCATGGCATGTGCAGCTGGGGCCTCCCAGGCTCCGTTCCATGGGCTCCATGGCCTTCATGGCCCCCACGGGCTTGACACCACCATAACCAAGACACCCACAGCTGGCACTCAGGCTTCTGCATGATGCAGAACAGTTCTGACCCAACCCTAATCTGTTCTTAGCCAGGACCCTGTTTATTGTTGCCAGAGAAGAATGCGGGATAGGACAGAAGAGTGATTTTGTCTTAGGGAAATACTATATAGGGTAGCATGCTGCTCTGAGAAGCAAAACGATGGAGAAATGACCCCTGATTCTGCAGCCATCCTTGCATTAAAGCCACCTTTCTGCTACGGTGGCACTATGCCATCTATTAACAGGACAAGGAAGGGACTAGGGGAATGGACCAGTGGATGAGGATGAATGCAAGTGTAAGGACTGGTATTCAGCTATTCAGCCTGGCATGTCAATACCAACATGCCTATCATTCCAGCACTCAGAAGGTTGATACAGGGGCTCTCCCAGAGCAAGCTGGCCAGCTAAACTAGCCCATAGCATCAATATCTGGGTTCAACTGAGAGACCTGGCCTCAATGAACAAAGCAGAGCAGCCAAGGAAAACATCTAAAGCCAACATTGTGCATGCACACACGTGCATGTACAATGTTATGCACACAAGCCCACACACATTAAGAACATACACACTACACACACCTGCACATTAAAAGGTAAAATTTAAATAAATAAAATTTAGAGGAGTAGTTAATACTTGAGTGTAAGTAGGCTCTAGGGACTCCAGGACTCTTGGCTGGTCTTCTCTTTACAGAGCAAAAGACAACACACACACACACACACACACACACACACAGACATACACACATAAACATATCTATGCAGAAACATACGCATACACACAGACAGATATGTACACAGACATGCGCACACATATGCACACATATATACACATATACAAACACATATACACATACATATGCACACATAGACATAAACATAGCCACACATAAATACATACACACATACACATGTGCACATAGATGCACATGCACATACATATACATGCTCACATGCACAGACCAACACCCACATATACACAAATATCTATACACACCTGGCATTAGGCATCTCAGTTATTTTGTACAATGGATTAAGGAACAATAACCTTTGCTATTGTTATTGGAGACAACAACCTTTGTCTCCCCAGCATGGGTTAATCAGAGCAATGACTGAAAACACCTCTACGAAGCCCACACAACACAATCAGAGTCCTAAGAACAAATGAGTTCAGGCTGGTTCTGTCCTCCCACTTCGAGATAGCGAGCTGTAGGGAGGCAGGGAGGGTTCGCCCTGCAGGTTAGCAGTCTTTCCTGCTCTATCCTCCCACGCTGCACAGACAAATGCACTGTTTCCCCTAGGATAACCTCGCTGTCACTCTCACTGCTGCTGAGTGTCACCTGACTTGAAGGTGGCTCTACTATGAGCCAAAGGGCTAAGGTCTAACTGGTTTCTTCATGAAGCGCTATCACTCACTGCCTTACCGTGATAGTGTTCCTTAAGCCAGTGTGCAAAATAACCACGGTGCCTAATGCCGGCCCTGAGTGTGTGTCTCCTACTCAGGAGAATGGGGGTTTCCCCCTCTCATACCTCAAGTTTTCCAGACATTTTATGCCTTATGTATGGCTGTTCAAACAGAATGCATCGCTCACAGTCCTGGACAGTAAGTGTTTGGAGAACTGACTAATCCTCGAGATCCCAAGGGTCCTGTTTCCGTATAAAACAGAATAGTCTTAGTTCAGGCAACTGTCATCCTCACAAATGTCTAGTTGAGGCAGAGAAAGAGAGAGAGAGAGAGAGAGAGAGAGAGAGAGAGAGAGAGAGATTGTGTACTAGTACATTTGCCTGTGCTTGCTCATGTAGAGACCAGAAATTTTTGTAAAAACATTTTTATTTATTCATTTTGTGTACACGTGGGGCTGGGGAGTGTGGCTCGTGTGTGCTACCGTGTACATGTGCGGGTCTGAAGACAAGGTGTGGGGGTCAGTTCTCTTCTTCCACCATGCGGATCCTGGGAATTAAACTCAGGTTGTCAGGCTGAGTTGCAGACGCCTCAGCCCACGGAGCCTCTGACTGACTTATTTTCTGAGCTAGGTTCGCCCACTGAACCTAGACTGGCTAGCCAGTGAGCTCTGGGGATCACCTCCCTCTGCTCCCCTCCCCACCCAGTCCTGGGGTTGCAGGTACCTGCTGCCACCCCCAGGGTTTCTGTGGTCGCTGGAGACCGAAACTTGGGTCCTCAGGCTTGAGCCGTGAGTGCTTGCCCACTGAGCCATCCGCCTCCCCGCTCCCCGCTCTGAGATCTTGGGTTCCTCATCAAACTCTATTTTCCTAGTGTATTCTGAATGCTGCACACATTGTTTACCCAGCTTCCCTTTGCAGAGCTTTAAGCCACGTGTTAACCGTGCAGTGTCCCTCCTGTCACACTGAGCCCTACTGCTACCCTGAATCCTGTTCTTCCTTTCCCAACTGTAGGCTAGACACACTACCTCAAGTCTTTACCACCTGCATCCATGGAATTCTGGGATATCATTCTTAGATATAGTCTTGTCACTACCGTAGTCTTCCTAATAAAGTGTGCCAAGCTCTGAAAGAGCAGAGCCCTGTCCAGAGAGGAGCCAGGATCTGACCCACCACTCTGGGATGTACCAACCCATGCTGTGAGTGCAGACTCTTTGCTCTCTGCTCCTGACCCAGAACCTCTAACGCCACCACAAGTGCCTGAGTGTGGCGATGTCTTTATTGTTCATTAGGATGTTTAATCTTGATTGTCCACTTGATAACATTTAGTATCATGATAGAGCTAAATCTGTGGGCATATCAGTAAAGGATGTTCTAAATTAGGTCAATGATGAGAGAAGATCTACACTAAATGTATGCACCATCACATAGGCTGGGGCCCCAGGCGGAACACAAGCATTCATCTCTCTACTTCCTGCTTATGGATACAAGTGACCAGAAGGCTGCCGACACCAGGCTTCCCGACCAAGATAGAATAATCCCTTCAAGCTATAAGCCAGAATAAACCCTTCAACGTTTAAACTGCTTCTTGTCAGGTCTTTAAGTAACTTCAGCAATAACTTAATCTAAGTTTACGTTATGAGGGCGACCTTTGGATAGTTTCAGGGGAGAAGCTGGCGTAGTTAGCAAGCCAAGTACATGACAGGGGAGCTGAAATGCTCAGCCCGAATCCTGTATCTCCATGGAGCAGAGGCCACTAGGCATGGAGTTCAGTCACATGGCAACAATCTCATCAGCATCTACGGAATGAAACTGCAAACAAAACCATGAGAAGCAAGGCTTGGGGGCTCCCCCCTGGTGAGTGAATATGTATATGTTAACCAAGGACCACCCTTTAGCACAGACTTGGATGGGGAAACACATGTGGAGCCCCATTTAGCCAAGGACATCCAATGGCTAACCGCAAGTGATGCTTCCTATGTGTTTAACAGAACGCCAGAGATTAGCATTCTTCAGTAACTGACGACGAAGACAAGGGACCTCCAAAATGCTTCCCTCCAGCTGGCTCGCTGATGTTACCCACACATTGCTGGTGTGGTCAGCCAGCTTTTAACATCGAGTTTCCCCTTCTTTCATTAAACGCAAGGCCAATAACGGAGGGGGGAGGGGGATTTTATGTTCTTTCCACAAATCTGGTGGGGAAAACAGTTTTATTTAAGACCACTTTTTTTTCCTTTGTGACCGTGTGAGTCTTTATCTTGTTCTCCTAACTCAACACATAAAATCCCCCCATGTTCTTAATGTTCCCTCCACCTGCCCAGCGAGAGCCCAGCGTAGACTGCCAACAATAATACTGCACTGTGTGTTTACATTTCCAAATTACTTTCACACACGTCGCCCTGTTTCATTTTCTTTCCAGAGCAGAAATAGCTATGGCCATCTTCCTTTTTAAATAGGAGAAACTCGAGGTCTCAGAAACCACAGCAAGCACATACGAAGCACTTATTCTGTACATCCTTGCCTTGTGTTTCCATAAGCTTTTGTCCCTGGTCCTTTGGATACCCTGTGAGAACACTATTAAGTGACCCACAATACAGACAATGAAACAGGAACTGAAGAGGCGGTCGATTCCACCTAGGGCGCACAAAGCAGAGAGGGGTGTTCTCAACGCTTGAGTGCCAAAAGCCATCTCCTGGCTCCCTGCCCTGCTACCTCTGTGTTTCTATCTGAATAAGTCTTTCAGGCTGGTTCCATCCTGCCCTATTCCCAGCAACAGGTCTTGATGTTCCATGCCCCTGCCTCAGCTCCTGTCCTCTAATGGTCTCACTGTTAAGGTTGGTAAAGTAAGGTCAATGAACAGTACCTCATCATACGCCTGACCACGCTGGGACCCAGCTGGCTCAGTCATGAGAAAAATAAATGTTCTGCTGTCTAGGAACGGGGAGTGATGCAGTGTTTGGAGCATGTTCCAGTGGGCCATTCAATAAGCTATGTTGTTGATGGTAATATGAAGACGACAGACAGGACTAGGTGGAGACAGTGAGGAAATGTCATCTGCTTGAATTCTCTGATCTGATGAGGAGGATACCAAGGCCCAAGATTGGAAGTAAGCTTTCCATGGGTGTTCAGTAACATGGCACAGCTGGGGTGGGAAGCAGAGACCTGTATGTCCAGGGTTCCCTCTATGGACTGTGCCACCCATGGCCTGAAACTTCGTTTCTCTCTGACAGTCACAGGAGTCTATATAACCGGAACTCAGAACTCTTCTGTTTTCAGGCCTGCTGACCTGTCCCTGGCCACACAGAGCACTCTCCCCAGACTCCTTTCTTGATACTTTCTCTTCTCGGAAGTTCCGTCACCATCTCTTCAACACAGCTGCAATGTGGAGACTGGGCGTGCCAGGATCTAGCATGAGTTTCGTCTGATTTCGGTGTACAATAGAAAGGGGCCTGGAAAATGTTTGTTCAATCCATTTACAGATTCACAAGTAGGAATAAATCACCATTTTGGTGAAAAGACATTGAAGCCACTAATAAAAATAAAATAAGGACTTTAATTTTCCTGGCAGTGTACAAGTACAGCGACCCTTCACCCAGTTGCCAAAATAAACGACACTAGAATTCCCATTTTGTACCTCGAGGGCAGGTGGTTGCCCCAAGGTGGTGCAGGCTTATAACTAGCACGGTGATTTCAGCTGGAGCTCTCCCTGCAGCCCTTCTGCAGAGTCAGCACCAGCTAACACCGCCAGCCCTGGAAGTGAAAAGCCTGAGCCTCACCCCTCAACACTAAACGCTTTGGTTCTCAGGAGTTCTGCAACTTGTGATAGTTGTATCCTCCTCACAAATCACGGGGCAGAAGACCCAGGCTTTGCCAGCAGATGTGATTGGTTTGAGCCCCCTGCTGGGTCAGGCAGAGCTGGGGATGCTCTCTGCTGCTGGGGGATGGCTGGAGGAAGGATAGACGAATCCTTTCTGAGGACAGTCATTTCTAAGCTTCATTTTTGCTTCACTTACGAAAAGCCTTGTTTAGGGTCTGAGATCTGCATCTCATGTTTACATGGAACAAGCTTTGAATCACAAAGCCAGCAGCTGGAGGAACCTGCAATGCCTGCTGGACCCAACTGCAGTCTGCCTGCACCCTCAAATAACTGCTGCTGCCTCTCAGACTCCTTCTTGAGCTCTTCTTCCCCAGGAAACCCCCAGGCAGCCTGGGGACCCTGGAAGCCCTGGTTGAACCCACACTCTCTCACCACCAGCATCTGGTTCTCCACCCTCTGTGTTGATTGATACTTGAAAAATAAGATGCCCGCGTGGTTGCCCCTCGAGCTACAGGAAAGGCACCTTCTGGGCCATCTCTGGTTTACATTTCTTACCCCATGGAGCCTCCAAGTCAGTTGTTAGTGACCACAGACTTTACACAGGATCAGAATGAACTTCAGGTCCCCTGGATCTGACAGCAGGGGCAGTCTTGGTGCACTCCTGGCTGGCAGGCTCTGAAGAAGACGAGCTCTGCCATGTTCTGTCTGTGTTCATCTCCTCGGAAGAACAAGAATTTAGTAGGATGATTCTAAGGGCGGGGATGCCTCCCATTCCTCACGAACCCTGCACATCATTGTGGCAAGCAGGGATAACCCATTTTCTTTTTTGTTCTTTTAAAAATAGTCTCCTTTACCGTGGGCTGCCCTTGAACTTACTTTGAAGACAAAGATGCCCTCGAACTCCTGATCCTGTACCTCCATGTCCCAAGTGTTGGAATTAAGACATGTCCCACCACTGGGGGTGTCTGCAGTGCCAGACATGAACCCAGGGCTTCGGGCATGCTAGGCAAGCGCTCTACCAACAGAGCTTTGCCTCCCTGCCCCTTTCCTTGCAGATGTGGATCAGACCTTTGCCTCCTTCATGTTGAGCATGTACACTGCCACAGAGTTACACTCTGACCTCAGACTTCTGAAAAGCATCAGTGGCTTTGACTGTGGCCTGGGAAAGGGCAGAAGGGGAGGCCTCCAACCTTTCCCCTTCTCTACTGTTCTGATCTGGGGTCCTCCCCTGTGACGTTCCTTTGCTATGCTATTTGGGTTTTGTCATCTTGACACAAACCTAGAAAGTCCTGAGAAGAGAGAATCTCAATTGAGGAACTGTCGACAGCAGATCGGCCCATAGGCAAATCAGTGGGCACTCTTCTCTTAACTGATGGTTGGTGTGGGAGAATACAGCCTGTGTGTGGTGCCCCCCTGGGCAGGCGGTCCTGGGATGCGTAGGCGAGCAGGCTGGGCGAGCCATGGGGAGCAAGCCGGGAAGCAGCGCCCCTCCATGGCTTCAGCTTCTGCACTTGGGTTCCTACCGCTCTGCCTCTGGAGAGGCCAAGTCCACCTGAACAAGAGCTTGCTGGAGACACAGGACCTCTGCCCACAAGGACCTGGCAAGACCCAGCTAAGGACTGAACATGCGATCTCTTACTATCAAATGACAGCCACACAGCACCCACTCTAGCCTCCTTCGAGGCGGATCTTGCCTTTTTAAGGCTACTTTCAGGGGGTTTCTTTTTTCTGGTAGAGCAGAAGTTCTGGCAACTGCCCCCCCTTTACCTTTTGGGATACGATTCACCTCTAGTCTGATTTTTCCACTGTGCTTTAGAAGTGAAAATGTAATGGACACTGAGCTGAAGCCAAGTCTTCCTTTTCGAAGGCCTCTGCCCAGACACTGCTCCCTACGAGCTTACCTTGAGCTCACCTCTTAGAAAAGCACGAGGGAGAATAGACTCAGTGTCGGATCTGGGAAAGATGGGCCAGGGTTCTGAGCCAGGGGTGGGAGAAGACTGAGGTTGCAGGAGTTTTCACTCATCCTGGGAGTGGCAGTGAGCACACCCAGTCCCAGCATTTGAAAGGCAGAGGCAGGGGGATATCTGTGAGTTCAGGGCCAGCCTGGTCTACATAGTGAAACTCTGTCTTAAAAATAAATGAAAAAAGACTTGCTCCTCTGGAGGCTGCAGTATAGCAACTCAGCTCTCGGTCTGTCTTACACGAACAATGACAAGTATCAGCACCAGCCTGTGTTAGAGCTACATCACACGATGGGCTCTCTCAACTCCAGGGCATCCGGACAGCACACATTCAGATTCAGTGGTAGTCCTACAGTCAGTATCTACCTTTTATACAACTGGACTTTGTGGTGGACATTATAGGGATGATGCCTGAAGCCAGAGAGATGGCTCAGTAGTTAAGAGTGCTCGCTACTCCTGTATAGGACCAGAGTTTGGTTCCCAGCACCCCATGGGGCAGCTCACAAACACATTCCCGGGCCATTTTGCCTCTTTGCTTAGCACTGGGTATTTCCCCAACGCACTGCATGCCTCTCCCACTGACTTATCTGCAGGTCAAGCCCATCAAGCCTCATGTTTGACGCAGCTTCCTCCCTCCAGTGCTCCCCACTGAGATGTCTGCTCCTCCCCCCACTGCTCCCCACTGAGATGTCTGCTCCTCCCTCCAGTGCTCCCCACTGAGATGTCTGCTCCTCCCCCCACTGCTCCCCACTGAGATGTCTGCTCCTCTCTCCAGTGCTCCCCACTGAGATGCCTGCTCCTCCAGCCATGTGAACAGGCTGCAAGCTGACATCAGGACCACCCCTTTCCTGTACACTACTTACATCCACTCTGTCACTCAGTCCCTCTCTGCCTTCCAGGGTCCCACCTCCGATGTAGACCTTAGCAATCACCTCCCCATGGTCCCTGTCCTTCTTGTCTTTGTGGACTCCCACGGAAAGAGCTTGTTTCAACTCAAACCAGGCCACATGTCATCTCACATCAGGTCATGTGACATCTCACATCAGGTCATGTGTGTCCTTCCACAATGTGTTTGTTGTGGAAACGCCCTTCCATAGCTGTTTGTTGCTATGACAGAAAACCTGACAGAAACAACATAACAGAGGAAGGGTTTTATTTGGCTCCCGATTCAAGAAATGGAGTCCACTGTGTCAGCAGGAGTTGACTGTATAGTTTGTTCACATCTTAGCTTAGGAAAGGGAAAGCTTGGGCTAACACCCAAGTGAGTATGGCCTTCAAGGACCTCCCCTAGCACCTTACTTCTGCTAGCTAGGCCAAAGTCACAAAGTTTCCACAAAGTCCCAAAATAGTGTCACCAGCTGGAAATCAAGTATTTAAACCCAGGAGCCTGTGGAGACATTCCAGGAAAAAAGTAAAACCCAAAATGTAGCAAACACAGTGGTTCCTGCATCTTAGCTCCTGGATCTGGATCCAAGTGCTGGCACTCCGCCCCCCCGCCCCCCCAGCTCCAGCAGTCTGTCTTCTCTCATTTCTGAAAGGATCCCTGAGCTTTGGGGTATGGCTTAGATGCCCCATTTAAGGCTGAGTACTGAAAATTATCCTCTGCACTTTGACATTTCATATTGAAGCCATGGTGCCCAAGAACCCTAAGCCCCCTGTTGATACCAGGAAGTGCACCCCTCAGGTGTGAGCATCTATGTCAATCACCTTCCACAGGGCAGAGAGGGGAAATGGGTGGGAATCATCTCTGAAGAGGTCTGAGAGCTGCGCTGACCTGTGGATATAAACAGATACAAACGCAGAAAGCGTTTTGGTCCATTTGGCAGACCCATAGTAGCGGGTTCACCCCTGGGTCCCGTGAATTTCCCAGCCACAGGCTCTTGGACAGTTTCGCAGTAGCAGGTATGTTTCTTCCTGTAGAGCGAGCCTTAAATACAATCAGAACGTGGTTACCTCATAACATTCAGACCACTGTTCACTCATGGGCTTCTCTTCCCGCACCACTTATTATAACTCACAGATTTGGTAGCTGGCGAGACTATCAGTGCCCCACCAAAGCAGCCTACATAGCACCTTCTGATACTATGGAAGTTCGTTTTTAGGGAGGAGACTTCCTGGTCAGCACCAAATTAATGTCTCCATGTCTTGTGACTGATGTGTAGGATGCCTTCAGCAGTAATGTCTTACCACAAAGTTCTGGTGGGCAACCAAGAACACGGCAAGAGTCTGTGTTGTTTTGGGGGACTCCAGGAGACCTCTGACCGACAACTTGAGAGAAGATACCTCAGATCTGATACTGGGATTTTTATTTGGTGATTTGTGGCTTCCAGAAAGAGAATAATCCCTAACCCCCTTTTATTACATTCCTGTAATACTTCATTATTATATACATTACAATATTACATTGTTATATTCTTATTAGTCTTCACTTGAACACCCCTTCCCTCTTCCCCTTCACATCACCTATGCCCTACAGTTCCCTTCCCTTAAGGGCTTTTAGCATCTTTCAAGGGGAATCGCAGTTATGGTGACGAGGGGCACAGAACAGTGAAATATTCCTCTAAGGTTTCTTTCCTCTGACTTCTTCTGCAAAATGCTGTCCCTAATGCATCTGGGCAACACAGGTGAATAGTATGCAATTGTTTTAAAACCAGAACGAACAGGTTTAACCACCAGGAGAAAGAGTGTATGATCCACGGCAACGTTCTGACCCAACCCCAGCATCGGCACCGCTCTCCCACCCTCCCCTCCTTGAGTGCACAGAACAGGTCAGGCAACTATTTTCTTTTCTTTTCTTTTTCTTTCTTTTCTTTCTTTCTCTTTCTTTCTTCCTTCCTTCCTTCCTTCCTTCCTTCCTTTCTTTCTTTCTTTCTTTCTTTTTTTATTGGTTTTTCGAGACAGGGTTTCTCTGTGTAGTCCTGGCTGTCCTGGAACTCGCTCTGTAGACCAGGCTGGCCTCGAACTCAGAAATCTGCCTGCCTCTGCCTCCCAAGTGCTGGGATTACAGGCGTGCACCACCACGCCCAGCTAGGCAACTATTTTCAAACTGTATTTTTCCTCTGACTGAGCAGAATCCCATAAACACCATACTTAAAGCTCTGCCACTGTCTTCACAGATACAATTGATACAAATAACAGTCCTCTTAATATTGTCCCCAAGTCTTTCCTACAAGGAGAAGAGAGCAACCAGATTTTACATCTTAAACAAACAAATAACGCCCTTAGCTCAGAGTGGGGACTGGGAGAAGGTTCAGTGGCTATGACTGTACACTGTTCACATAAAGGAGGAGAGCTCAGTTCTCAGTCTCCCTGTCGGGTGACTTGCAGCTCCAGTCTCGGGGGAATCTGACACCCTCTTTGGCCTCTTTTAGTAACTACACTCATGTGTACATACATTACATAATTTTTAATACTTTTTTAACTCAAAAAAAAAAGCCCCGCCTTATAAACATAATTAAAAACAAAATTTTAAATTAAAATAAAATCAGCTCTGGCATGGGAAGATGGCTCAGTGGATAAGATGTTTGCCCCAAAAGTGTGAGGACCAGAAGACCCCCAGAGACCACTCAAAGGACGAGGGGGAGAGTGGTCCTCCTGCAGGTCCAGTGCCTGGATGGCAGAGACAGAGGAGCTCTAGAGCAGAACTAGTTAAACTAGCTCTATTGGTTCAGTAGAGACCCTGCCCAATAACGTGGAGAGGGATGGAAGACTATTCCTGATGCCCATCTTGGGCCTCCACATATGCACACATGTATGCACACTTTCACACATGTGCACTACATGTATGCAAACACCCATACATACACACATACCACATACACACACACACACACACACACACACACACATGAAGAAAAACATTCATCTTAAGGTGGGAAAATGATGATTTTCAATTCTAAGTCTATGATTTGTGGCAATGGTGGCCATAAGGTGGATATAAAGGATCTCCACTGCTGGCCATTCGCACAGTTCTACTGCATGGTTCCTGGGGTTTTAAAGTTCCTTTGTGGCTGTATTAGATTTATATGGCTGAATACTGAAGTGCCACACACTTAACAACTTAAAAGCACACCTATGTGTCACATATAGTTCATCAGGTCAGACGACTCCGTTTAGAGTCTTAAAAGGCTGAAATTAAAGCACAAAGATAGTAGACTTCCTTCCCAGAATCTCGAGGCAAGATTTGTCTAAGTTCACTCAAGATGAATAAGCTGTAGGATTAAAGTCCCTAAGGACTGTAAGATTCAGTTGGCTGCCACCCAAGTCCCCTGCCATACTGCCCCTTCTATCTTCAGACCCAATGGCAGGGAGTCCCCTGAGCCATCCCCGCTCTTTGTATACACACACACACACACACACACACACACATTAATTGCTTTCACTCTTGGCATCTCTTGCACTGGGAAAAGCTTGGCCCCTTCGAACACCCTGTTAGGTCAGGCTGGCCCAAGATAATCTTTTCCCGATAGTCTGCTTGAAACCTAAGTATACCCCAAAAATCCCATCCCAGAGGTACCGGGTTTGGTGTCTGACTACACAGCTGGGAGAAGGCACATGTGCACCAGGGAGCCATTGTGGTGGTTTAAATTTGGATACATAAGTCACTGTCTTCTTTTCAACAAGAGTGGGAAAGGGTCCTTTACTTCTAATTGCTTCAATATGTTAGAAAATGAAACTTCTTTTGGAGCTGACAATACAATCTTTAGCCAAGCTGGCAACATTTCAGAGACCAAATAAAATCCAGCCTACTCCAAAACCTGTTAGCTAGGACTGGCGTTAAAGTCTCCTACCACTTATTACGACGGGCAGAACTGCAAAGTCACTTGGGCACTTCTGTCTATCAAACAATGCAACAGGGACGAGCAGGATCCTGAGCACGGAGGACCAGCTGAGTCTCTCCTATGTTTTACTGTTCTTTGGAGTCCAGAGCTCGTCAAAACTCTCCCCACACAAAGTGATGCCCTGAGCAGCCTGAGAGCGTAGATGAAATGCAGAGCCCGAGACTTCGCGCCAGACCTGCAGAGCCCGAGGCTGCCTTCCCACGAGGTTTTACATGCGCACAGTCACGTAAGGAAGCACGGCTGTAAACCATGCCTTCAAGGACCAGTGTTTACCTTTCCTTCTGGAAAATGCACAAAGGATGTGGTGAAGTCCAACAGTATGTTATCTACTTCCCCCTACAACTCCAATTCCCTTTCTCAGTCTCTACATCAGCAACAATGGACTGCGTCTATGCTACATCAGCCATTATAGTCTGAATGTGTGTGTCCTTCTAAAATTCTTGTATAGGCGCTTCACTTCTCAGGTGATGGACTCAAAAGTTGAGAATAATGAAGTGTGACCTCCAGATAGGATTAATCTCCTTATGAAAGAGACTTCAAATCACACACACACACACACACACACACACACACACACCACACGTATGTGCTGTCCTTCCATGCAAACACATGATCATGCAGAACAAGACCTCTACAAACAACCTGTCAGCACCTTGACCATGGGCCTTTTAGCCACCAACATACATTATACCAGTAAACTCACATCTGCTCTTTAAGCTTGTTGAAAGTGAACTCCAGGAGTGAGGAAACCCTCCCCTGTCTCGGACTCAAGCACGTTCCCTTCAGTGCCCTCCCTGTCATAGGGCAGGCTGGCCCTGTAGTTCTGTGACCACAAAGCTACTGGGAGACAGCACACATAAACAGACTGGGTTTGAGTTCTGCTGTCCCATCTTTCTTACCATGTGACAATTTGGATGTCATACTAATGCTTGCAGAAACATTTTTCTTGGATACTCAATTCTCTTGGGTTGGTTTTCCCTCCAGAAACAGCACACTTACTTGGGGATGGAAGGCCCACTTGTTACCCATGACCCTGACCTCTGGTGCTCACCAGGGTTACCCAGGGACGCTTAATGATTGAAGAAGCCCCAGATAACATGTTTCTTACTTTGTGTTGGAAGAAAGAGCTCCAGCAGATTTCCCTATCCCTTCAGCCCACAGCTAGCTGGCTGGAACTGGTCACGTGGCTGACCAACCTCAAGGGGCGGGAAGCAATATCCCTTCCAGACAGTAAAGACTATTCGGGTAATTGTTGGCCAAAGACTTCCAGCCCAGTGATGGGAAAGACAGATGGGGATCAGGTGGGTGGTCACAAGGCTCCCCAAGCCTCCCTTGGCTATCCCATTCTCAAAGCCTTCTGAATAGCAGTTGAGAAGCCTCAAAGAACCCCTTCCCCAGTGGTGGATTTTTCTAATAAGTAATAAGATACAGAAGGGTGGGGTAGTAGCCCCAACCCCTCACCTCCATATTCACCATCTAGTCCCAGCCAGGGCTTGCTGGTAGACAATGTGCATCCTCATTCTGGTATCTGATTCTTAGCGAAGGTGAGAATTCCCTTTCAGGAGTCAAATCCGCCTCCCTGTGGACATAGAAGAAGGGCTCAGGGAATTTGGGAGGTCCAGGATCCTGGTCTGTGGCTTTGTGTCAGAAGAACACAGATTTAGCCATAGGCTTTGGGGTCCTGCAGCCAGTATACCAGTCTCAACAACTTTTTTGTTGTTTTTGTTTTTGTTTTTGTTTTTCGAGACAGGGTTTCTCTGTGTAGTCCTGGCTGTCCTGGAACTCACTCTGTAGACTAGGCTAGCCTCGAACTCAGAAATCCGCCTGCCTCTGCCTCCCAAGTGCTGGGATTACAGGCGTGCACCACCACGCCCGACTATCAACAACTTTTTACTTCCTAGTTTGGCAAGGAGCAGGTACTCTGACCTGTCTGGACCTCAGTTTCCTTCTAAGAGTCTGAGGCCTTCAACAGCATCTCCTTCACAGGGCCGAGGTTCTGTACAAGGACTAAGGAGAGGAGTTACTATGTAGCCTTGACTACCCAAACTCTCCTGGTGCCAACCCGCGTCACACCTCGGGGGAGGGGCGGCAGATAGACTGGTAGCAGGATAGAGTGTCCTGGCTGGGAAAGAAGGGATCTTGCACCAGGAGCTTTCTGCATCTGTGTGGAGTGGTGTTTGGGTTCTTGAGTGGGTCTCCTTTCACAAGTGTGATGGCTCTTGTTGGTCTTCAACTTGACTACATCTGGAATTAACTAAACTCCAAGCCACTGGGCACACCCATGTGGGATTTTTAGTTGACTGGATCACTTGACATAGGAAGACCCGCCTTATATCCAGATCACTTGAGGTCTGAAGACCCACCCTAAATCTGGACCACACCTTCTGGTGGCAGCCTATATATAAAGGACATAGAAGAAGAAAGCTTTTGCCCTTTGCCTGCTTACCCTAGCTGTCATTGGCAAGTTCATTCCTTCACTGGCATTAGAGCCTACTTTAGGATTCGGACACATGCTGAAGACCAGCTGAGACATCCAGCCATGTGGACTGAAAAACCACTGGATTCTTGGATTTTTCATTGATAGACAGCCATTGTTGGACTAGCTGACTAACAGCCTGGAAGACACTAATAAATCCCCTTTATATAGAAAGATTCAATTTCTCAGTTCTGCTCCTCTACAGAGCTCTGACTAAAAGAATAGAGCCTGGCTGTGTTCCTGGCCTCTTCTGGGGACACTGACCACAATTGATGTCTGGATGTCCCAGCCTGGCTGAGGACAGGGCTCCTGATCTCATCGCATCCTACCTGCAGGTTTCAGTGCCTCAGAATCCTGGGAACAGTCACACAGTAAAGGAACCTGGGAGTTTTCTCATGCTGGAACGAAAAACCAGCAGGTCACAGAGGCCTCTTCAGCATGCTGGGCCCAGGGACATTTAGAAATGGGCTGTGTGAAGTGACGTCGCCACAGCTGGCCTTTCGGAGGACCCCACTTTTTCTTGTTTCTCTAGAATGTATTGTTAGTGGCCGTTGCTTTGGAATAAGCCAGCCATCTTCCTGTCCTGAGCATGAGGGGAAACGTAGCATCGCCAGTGTACTATGCTATGTCCAAGAGTTCATTCTGGGTGAACCAGAGACATTTCTAGATTCCTACAAAGGCTATGTGTTCCTAGCAGGAAGGACAATCCATCCCTTTCCCAGAAGCCTGACCAGTGTCCCTGCCTCTGGGTGCTTTTTAGAATATGTCATTCATGCAAGTGAGTTTTATTGGGCTTGAAGACATGGGTCCAATGACCCCATGGGGGCATTTAGGAAGCCGGTGGGGCCTTTTGTATTTTCCATGGTGGCTCTCAGTTCCCATTTGGGTCCACAAACACTGTATGGTAGTGACTATCTTTAGAAGCCAGCTAGTGAATAAACACCATTTTGATGATCCCTTCACTGCTATAGGATGCTGGAAAGTGGTTCCTTTGAGAAGTGAGAATGGACAAAGAAGTATCCATCTGGGGCCTCCCCACATTTAAATATACACTATTGACCCAAGGGATATTTACATCCAAGACAGAAAAAAAAATTCACTTCATAAAAGTTCCCTGTGGTGACAGGATAAGACCAGTGTTATCAGAAATTCAAGGCCTCCCAAGTTTTTTCCAAGACTCTGTTTTCTATACCAAAGAAAAATATCTCCCTGGGCTTTGCTATCCTCAAGAACTTTCTTTAAGGTTAAGGTCAAATACTCTATAGCCTGGCCCAATAACAGCCTGAATGTTTTGGCAACGTGTAAGTCCTAGACTCTGCTCCTACCCATTAGAAGATGCTTCATCTCCTGGTTCAGACAATGGTCTCAAATTCAGGCCTCAGTTATTTTCCTTCCAGCCAGGCCCGCCTTCAGCCTCTATATCCTGAAAGGGAACATGACTACTTGCCCCACAGAGTTGTGGTAGGTGTTGTACGGAGCATGAACATTATTTACAGGACAGGTCTCTACCCCAGCAAGCATGACCACCCCACTGCTAAGATAGCTATAATACAAAGTTCTGGAGCAAGTTTGGGTTTGGGACTAACCGAACCCTTTCCTTTCCCTTCTGTTCCAAGTAACATCTCAATTTGGGGATCTGTCATCTAACACAGAAGCGGAAGAACACTCTGCTAGAGCAACACCAGAAGCTCTTAGCAAGTTCATTGCCTTCATGATCTCGCAGGGGTATCAGCCTTTCAAGCCTCCTACTGTGACTGGCCTCAAAGTTATTCCACTACATTGACCTATTCAAGGACATAGGTGAGTCTTGCTACCTATTTTCCTAGAGCCATACAGGGTGGGTGTTCAGTAAAAGAAGGGCTAATGTCTGGCTAAGCAGATGGCTGGCTGGGGGATGGATGGATGGATGGATGAATGGGTGGATGGATGGATGGATGGATGAACTAGTGAATATATACAAATGGATATAAGTGAACAGACAGGTGATGGGTAGATGGATAGACCGACTGTTAGATGTCTGTATGAATGGATGTTGGCCACAAATAGCCCAGTGGGGTGCTCCTAGCAGGTGACCAAGGTTTCAGAATGGCTCCTGCCGCTTTCTGGAGAGAACATAGCTGTCCCTCCTGCCTGAGGCCTCCTCTTTTGGACTTTCTAAAGTAGCTGACAGAAGAAGCTGGTGGTACTCTGGGTTCATCACAACGTCACAAATCATTTTTCAGGCTCTTGGCCCAGTCCCCCAGACCTTTTGCCAAGCACTTTTTTCCTTGGTTTTTAAGCCCTTGGGAAATGTTATCTGAATGTTTCCAATTCGTTTATGCTCAGCTCATCAAAATGCCATTTTATAAGAGCTGTTTAAACTCCAAAAGGTCTGGGAAACTTTCCCCTCATATATTTATATATGGAAAATAGCCAGGGTTCGTCTATTAAATGAGAGGCCCAGTGTGCTGTCAGGCTCCATGATCCTGATGCCTGTTCTTCCTGATCCCAGGACAGCCTGACAGACTTAGGAATAGACACATCCAAGGCCAAGGCAAGACAACTGGTCAACTGGGTCTTGTCCAACCTGTGTTATCTTCACAGTTTCCCTGAAGCAGATCTGTATGTCCAATCCAAGTCTTTCCAAAACCCTTCCTCCTGATCTAGCATCCCGCAGTGTAAATGCAATGCAAATGCAGAGTTCCTAATGGGGAGAGGGAAACTATATCCCCTCTGGAGCAGCCAAGGATCTCAGCATCCTTCTCTGTTTTTTTCTGAATTATACTTTTGAGGTTTCTGGATAACACCTCCCATATACATAGAGTCTCTCCTGATCTGATCCAGGGGCTCTTTCAAGAGACTCTAAGAAGCACTAGGGGGAGAAGGGTTGCCTTCCACATGATCTCTAGTTCATTCCCCCCAGTAACTTGGAGGCAGAGGAACGTAGATTCACAGTGTCTGCCCTGACACCCCTCTCTCCCTGGGCTCTTCTCTTCCACTTCCATCCACTCTTCCCCTCAATCCCCTAAAGGGAAGGATCGAGATCCCTTGAGATCCCTTCCTCATCCCACATCTCCACTGTCCTTTCTCCTCTACCTTGCCCTCCAATTATAGGTGTTTTTTTTAAGAATCAACAAAATTTACAAACTTGTATCAAGACTGAGAGAGAGAGAGAGAGAGAGAGAGAGAGAGAGAGAAGATTTCCACCACCACAGATTAAATAGAAGATAAAATTAGAGATGATATAGACATCACACAGATAACAAACAGGATTTCATATATAAATTTGATAATTTTGAGGAAATGGATTTATTCTGTGAAAATTCCACCTTTCACAAGCACCTAAGATGGAATGCTCAACAGCCCTGAAACTAAAATACAAATACTAAAATACCATTTCTTCCCTGAGAAGAAACTTCCAGGCCAGATAGTTTTTCTGAAGAGAATTACAATACATGTTTAAAGGTGGTTTGATGTAAACTTTACATAATTCCTCCTCCAAACTACAAGGGGATGCAATACAGCTAATTTTATGAAGCTGGAATTACCCGATATAAAAACAAAAATAGAACCCAAATATCTGCAAACTTCATGAATTCAGATACTAAAAATCCTTCACAGGATACCAGTAGGCATACTTTAGGACTCTTTAAGAGATTAACTCCACATGACCAAGTGGAGCGCATTTTAGGGATGTAAGATTTGCTCAGTGCTTGAAAATCAGTCAGTGCAGTCTGTGCAGACCACATGGAAGCCATAGCCACTTCATGAGAAAGGAGTACGATGAAACAGGAAGGGTTAAACAGGTGAGGGGTGGGAGGGAAGGGTTGAGGAGGGTTTACAGGGCACGATACCTAACACTAAAACCCTTCAAAAATGCCATTTGGAAAGAAAGAAAGAAAGAAAGAAAGAAAGAAAGAAAGAAAGAAAGAAAGAAAGAAAGAAGGGAGGGAGGGAGGGAGGGAGGGAGGGAGGGAGGGAGGGAGGGAGAAAGGAAGAAAAATGAGAGAATCAGTTATGGATTATCTCTATTTGTACTGTTGATCAGTGAGGTCCTATAGACCACCTCAAACATCACAAGATATTGTCATTTTCTCTTGGTTATCATTCAAAACTTGATGGTAAGACCCTATTGCTAAAAACACCACATATGCCTGAGTCACAGGACAAGGAAAACTCAAACTATTACTGACCTGGCATTATCATCACAACTGGCTAGATTGCATAGTGCTGGAAGCTTTTATGCATGCTACCCAGAGAGGAAAGTCATCAACTGTCTTAGCTGTGAACTCTGTGAGCTACAGTGATGAAGGACCTGGTAAGGTATGTCCATCCATGCAATGGTGGCACAAATGTTATGGATGTAACCAAAAAGGTTGTGATTGGACCCAAAACCTACTCTACAAAATGGAACCCATGCCTGGCTCTACTAAGCTAAGAACCTGTGGCTAGACAGGTCAAAAGACCTAGAGGTAAACCTAGTACTATCATTCAGCTAAATGGTGACAGTAATAAACTGTCTCCTGTGTTCTTGTTGTTATACTCACAGGTTAGTGTATAATTCAACCATTATAAAAGAAGACTGTTTTGTAGTAGATGGCAATTAGTAGAGACCCACAACTAGTCACCATACAGAAACTATAGGTTTCGGAGTGCTCAGTCCTATATCAAGCATCTATATCACATCCCTCCCTTCCACAGCTCAGGGATCATCAGGGAATAGAGGATGGAAATATTGTAAGAGCCAGGAGTAGTAGATGTCTTCGGCAAAACAGTGTTTGCAAGGCATGGCAGGACAGTTGCAGCATGACCTCACAGTGGCTAGGACTGCACTCATAAGCTCAAGACAGCTAAAATCCCAACATGTGTGGAGGAAGCCCTCATGAAGTCTAACTGATGGCTACTGGGGAGGAGACTCAGTGGTCATCAGGTAGCCTGAGATGCTGCCTGAAGTCTAAGAGATGGTCCCACTCTCACACACTCAGGCAGCTCTAGATGAACTCAGTGGTATTAAAAAGAGGATTGTGCTCATGGAGTTGGACGTGTGCGCATGGAGTTGGACATGTGCACATGGACCTGGATGTGTGCACATGGACTTGGATGTGTGCACATGGGGTTGGCAGGAAAAGTGGTGGGTGAGAGTAGAGAAGGAATTGGAGGAGAGGAAATGGGGGTGGATTTGATGAAAACAGATTATATGTAAGTATAGACATTGAGTGAAATATTTTTTAAAAAATTAAAATTTTGACAGAAAAAGAGACAACATTTAACAAAATCTGACACCCCTTCTTGCCAAAACTCTCGGGAAACATATCATTTACCAAAAACTACAACTAATTTCAAATTTGATGAAAGATTGAATGCTTTGCATCCAAGATTGGGAACAAGGAAAGGCGTCTGTTGTCACAGTTGTTAATCAACTTACTACTGGAAGCTCCAGTAACACCATAAGGCCACAAATGAGCAAAAGGAAGGAAGAAAGTCTTCATGGAACGTTTCCACGGTCTCCAGGGAAACCGCTGTGGAATCTAATCCCCACCTCCATTTTTTGAACCAGATTAATAAGCAAATTTAATGAGGTCACAAACACTGATGTTTTCTACATATTAGTGTGAGTATATAAAAACCAAAATCTGAATGCCAACCATATACTCTGTCTAAAAAGTAAAACATTTAGTATTAATCTAATATAACACATATAGGATTATTATATTAAGATATAAAGAAAATGCTAATAAAATAAAGACTACAGCAAAGATGTCAATCTTCCCCAAATAGAAGAAGTCCATATTTAACACAATTTCTGTCAAAATCCTAGCAACATACTTTTATTTATTTTGGTTAGCATACAAAGAAATGGGTCTCATTGTAATGTGTGTGTGTGTGTGTACGTGTGTGTGTGTGTGTACGTGTGTGTGTATGTGTGTGTACGTGTGTGTGCGTGTTTGTGTACGTGTGTGTGCGTGTGTGTGTGTGTGTGTGTGTGTACACTGTGTTCTATTTTGTCTCCCCCAGCTGACCTTTCCTGTACTCTTGTAAGATATTTTTAATTTTTTACAAGATTGTGTTAAAATTTTTGCAGAAGCTATTACTATTCTGCTAAGGGAACCTAGCAATAAAACAACTCCTCATGACATATCACTATATTCATAGATCAGGACATTACTCAACCCTCATTAGAGAGACTTCTTCTTATAGTAGATAGTAACTAACGAAGAGACCTACAACTGGACAATGTGCAGAGAGTAGAAAACTTTGGAGCATTCAGTACTAAACAGGATGTCTTTATCAAGCCCCTCCCTCCAAGGCTCAGGACGCTGTGCAGAAGAGGGGCAGAGAGACTGTAAGAGCCACAGGTGGTGGGAAACTCCAAGGAAACGGTGTCTTTCCGGACATGCAGTGCATGTGAACGTTCAGAGACTGTGACCCACACAAATTCAAGCCAGACAAAATTCCAGTACGAAGAATGGACACAGGGAGCAAAGTCGCTCCCCAACCAAGAGGCTATTTGCAATTGATAACTTGCTGTGAAAAAGAAAAAAAAAATCAGTTTTCTTCAATGGAGTGGGTATGTCAACCACACTCCAGAGCAAGGCCCATGCTCAGGAGTAGTTAGCCAACACAAAACAGACTCCATGTTTTTTTGTGTGCCTTTTGTTGTTGATGCTGCTGCTGCTGCTGCTGGTTGTCCTATAGTTTGGTGGGGTTTGTCTTTACATTGCCCCCCTTGGGTTTTTGTTGTTTGTTTGTACTTTAGGGGGGGTTGCTTGTTTGTTTGTTTGTTTATTTGTTGTATTATTTTTTAGAGAAAGAACATGAAGCTGGTGGGTAGGGAAGATCTGTGAAGACTTGGGAGAGGAGAAAGAATATGATCAAAACACACTGCATGAAGAAATAAAACTGATTATAAATATAAATTTTAATTGTTTTGTTTAAGAAAATGAATTAACATGTATACAGAAAATCCAAGAAACTAGAATAGCTAAAACAATTGTAATTAAAAACAAAACAGAAAGAGTTCTGCGGCCTGAATTGCAGAGCTACAATTCTACAGCAGCAGTGATCAGTGGATCAACCTGATAAAGGGAGAGCTGAAAGCCAACCCCAGTCAGACCAGGCTCCTGGCTTAGATGGAGCATCCGGAGAACGTGTATGGAGAAGAGTCGTCTTGCAACAAGTGGTGCTGGAGAACGACCAAGGAAAAAGAGAGGAGGAAAGGAGGGAGGGGAGATAGGAAAGGAGAGGAGGGAGGAGGGCACCCTGGTCTATATCTCACATCTTATACAGGAATATTTCAAAAGATAACATATGTAAATATAAAATATGAGCTGGTGAGCTGGCTTAGCAAGTGGGGCCAACTGAGTTTCATGCTCTGAATCTACATGGGGGAAGGAGAGAACTGACTCTTGTAATGTTACCTTCTCACGTCCATTAATACTGTAGCATGAGTGCTTGTACACATGTGGAGAGAAAGAGAGACAGAGACACAGAGAGAGACAGAGAGACAGAGACACAGACAGACACAGAGACACACGGGGAGAGCATAAGTAAATAAACAATGAATGTGAGGAACACCCACAACATATGGAATATGTTTAGAAGAATCTGCATAGGAACATCTTCATAACCTAAGGCTTGGGAAAGAATTCCTAAATTTAGCCCCACTAGCACAATCCATAAAGAAAAAGAATACATTGGAGCTCGTTGCTTTCACTTATGAATCACCTGATTGAGAGCAGAGCAAGGCGGCCACAGGTCACGCTTCTCTCACTTCTGTGACAAGTCACTGTGAGAGTGGCGATGTAATGCCATACCTATGCCGTAATTGTGTGTGGAAATCCCTGCACAATAGGACCTAGTTAGTGTTTGACACGATATCTAGGAGATAGGAATCTTGGAGAACATCATTTAAATTCTTCTGATCACAGACTCAGAGAACTTTTCAACAAACTATGACAAAGGACTCATACCAAAAATATATATTTTAAAACCTTTTTTAAATGTATTTATTTTATGTATATGAGTACATTGTAGCTGTCTTCGGACACACCAGAAGAGAGCATCAGATCCCATTACAAATGGTTGTGAGCCACCATGTGATTGCTGGGAATTGAACTCAGGACCTCTGGAAGAGCAGTCAGTGCTCTTAACTGCTGAGCCATCTCTTCAGCCCAAGAATATATATTTTAATAACTCTTAAGAGTAAACAATACAATTAGAGAATGGGCAAAGACATAGAGATGATTCACCAAAGATGATGAAGCAGATGCCAAGCAGTCACAAGAAAGTGTGCTCCAAATCACAAGCCACCAGGAAAATGCAAATTAAGAGCATGTGAGCTGTGGCCGTCCACCTATGGGAACTACAAAAATAAAAATAGCAACAATACTAAGTGCTGGTGAGGATAAGGAGACTGGAGCTCTCAAGTGGCATAGTTCCAATATGCAGAGGTACTGTCACTCTGGAGAATAGGTCCCTAGGTAGTTCAGTCAATAAAGCATTAGACTCTTAAAACAACAACAAGAACAACAACAACAAAAAAAAAAAAGCCAAGCATCCAAACAAACAAAAGCTCAGAGACCACTGCCGAAGAGGAAGTGGGAAGACTGTAGGAGCCAGCTATCAGGGAGGAGGATGACACACTGTCTTCTAGACATGGCAGAACTGCACTCATGAACTCAGAGCAGCCACGGCTGCCTGCACAAGATCAAGCCAGAAGACACTCCAGCAGGGAGGGGAGGGGACAAGAGCAGGGCGGGGGAGCTCATGAGCACCCACCCGCAACTGAGGAGCTATGGGCAGTTGATGCTCCTAGAAAAGAGTTAGTTTTCTTTAGGGTGTGTCCCCTGGCAGGTCAGCAGTGCTCCAATGGACGGCCTCACACCCAGGAGAGTATGAGAAGCACAACCTGGCCTTGCTGGGTTATAAACATCCAGAGAGAACCTGAAGTGGGGTGGGTAGGGAGGTGGTGGATCTAGTGGGAGAAGTTAAGGTGAGAAGGGAGGCGAATATGATCAGAATACACTGTGAAATTCTCAAGGAATTAATAACATACTAGATTTAAGAAACACTTGGGAGAAGCTACATAGCGAGACCCTGTCTCAGAGAAACAAACAAAGGAAGGAGGGAAGGAAGGAAAAGTTGAATGGACTCTTCTTTACCTTACAACCCAGTCATTGAAATACTGAATATTTATCTCACAGACATAGAACATATATCTACACAAAAACATATATCAACCATATGCTCTGTCTCTCTCTGTCTCTCTGTCTCTGTCTCTGTCTCTGTCTCTGTCTCTGTCTCTCTCTCTCTCTCTCTCTCTCTCACACACACACACACACACACACACACAGAGAGAGAGAGAGAGAGAGAGAGAGAGAGAGAGAGAGAGAGAGAGAGTTGCAATTGTTAAAGCCTAAACCATAAAACAACAGTGGATGGCTGATTTAAGAAACTGAAACATAGAGTCTCCAGAGACAAGGATGTGTGTATGTGTGTCTGTTCATGCATATGACTATGTATGTGCATATGACTCCGTGCGTGTGTGTGTGTGTGTGTGTGTGTGTGTGTGTGTGTGTGTAGAGACAGAGTCACAGATAGAGAGATGTTAAAAAACAAGCTCTCATGAGGAGGGAAATCCCAGATTTTCAGGCCACACTAGAAGACCAGAAAGAGCTGTTGTTGTTACAGGTGTCTATATAATTCCCTCTTTCTTGGGGAAACCGGTCTTTTGTTGTTGTTGTTGTTGTTGTTTTCCACAATGGCTTTCCCATGAGTCCCATCTGCCCTTGCAGAAGACAATCTGCTTCACTCAAAGTCAGCTTATTTAAATGCAGTCTTACCCCACCACCACCCAACCCTTTACATAAACAACTAGAAAGTCCGGAATGTTAGTGAATTGCCTGGACACCTAGCACTGAGGACATTGGGGTAGCGGGATCATGAGTTCTAGCACATAATGAGACCTTCAGCACATAATGAGACCTATAATCCCCCCCCCAAAAGAATCCAGTGACAGGAAGAGGAGGGAGAGGCAGCAGGAAGCAGGGGGGTCAGGAGGAGGCACGGTTAAAGCAGGGGGAGGCAAGGTGAGGTAACATCAGTATTTGACCAAATACCTCATATCATATCTTACAGTTTAACCCATAAATTAACTATCACAAGTTAAATACTGCTCCATGATAACACACACACACACACACACACACACACACACACACACACACCTCAGGTTCACTACACACACATATTGGTCAGAACTCAAGGGAATTAATTCTGCTGAGTGAAAAACAGCCAGTCTCTAAAGGTCATACACTACAGGATCCCATGTATATGACATTTGAAAAATAACAAAATTACAGACATGGAAAAATATCAGTGGTTGCTACAGGCGTGGGTGAAGGGGTGAATCCATGGGGGGAGTTTGTCTGTGGGGATGGACTGTCTTGACTGCAGTGGCAGTTTGGGGACTGTGTGGCTGTGATAACATGTCATTAGGCCTTACACATGAGACACCCCATGCAGACTCCTGGTTTGGGCTCTGTGCTGTAATTATGCTAGAACAAGCCAAGCAAAGTGAGGGGAAGGTAAGTGACCCTCTGCACCATGTCTGAAACTTCATGTGAACCTGGGATTATGTCAGAAGAGATGATGGAGGAAGAGGAGGAGCAGGAGCAGCAGGAGGAGGAGGTGGAGGAGGACTTACAGCAAAGAGCCCACATAGAGGCATTCAGCAATGTGCACAGGTGCCTGCTGGAATAATAGGCACATTGCCATTTTTCTTTTTTAATGATTTATTTATTTGTGTGTGCACATGCGTGTGTGAGTACATGTGCTTATACTCGTGTTACAACATGCATATAAAGGCCAGAAGATGAAGATGGCTGTGAAAATCAGTTCTCTCTTTCCACCATGGGTCCCAGAGATCGAATTCAGGTCATCTGGCTGAGCTCAGCAGCTGTTGCATTTACCCACTGAGCCAAGCCACTGGCTCCTTTTTTTTTTTTTCTTTTTCTTTTTTAAAGGATGAAAATAAATTTTTTCCAAAATAAAATTTTAGACAAGAACCTATTAAAACTTGATGTCTATGCTGGGAGGTGGTGGGATATGCCTTTAATCACAGCACTTGGGAGGTAGAGGCAGGGAGATCTCTGAATTTGAGGCCAGCCTGGTCTATAGAGTGAGTTCCAGGACAGCCAGGGCTACACAGAGAAGCCATGTCTCGAAAAAACAAAATTAATAATTAATTAATGCCTAGAGTCAGGTGTGGTGACACACATCTGTAATCCCAGCACTTGAGAAGTGGAGGCAGGAGGATTAGGAATTCAAAACTAGCCTTGTCTACAAAACATCTCTGAGGCTAGGCTGGAGCCAAATGGTACTCTATCTCAAAAAGGAAAGGAGAGAGAGAGAGAGAGAGAGAGAGAGAGAGAGAGAGAGAGAGAGGTGTCTCTCGCCGAGTATGGTGGCACATACCTAAAATCCCAATACTTGGGTCCATCTGAGTCAGGAAGATCCAGGGCATAAGGGCCAGCCTGAGCTACACATCAAGACACAGAAGCTACTAGGGAACTGTCAATTGCAGCTCAGTGGTAGAATGTGAGCATGCATGAGACCTTGGGTTGAATCCCCCAACAAGTCAACTGTTAGAGCGAGCATGAGAGGAGACAGAGTACTCTCTGCCCACACACCAAGCCACCCCCAGAGTGGCCAGGCCCTGGGAGCTCAGGACCCTGGAGGAGGCTGAAGCACTCACAGGTCCTTATTCTCTCCTTGTGGATCCTAAGACAGTGGAGCAGCAGTAGCAGCACAGCGTGTGGAAATCTGTTGCTTTGGAACCCAGACTTGTTAGTTTCCAGCTCCCCCTCTTCTTAGGACAAGCCGAGTTCATCTCTATCAAAACCAACAGCTGGAGGGGAAAAAACACCCATTGCAAATGTCACAGACATCTACACAGATAGACTCCCTTCATAGGAACAAATTAGACCACAGAGACGGACCAGCAGGTGCTTTATCAAGGACTTGGTCCTTCCGCAGTTGCTGTAATAGTAAGCCACAGAGTTTAAACAGCACAAGGTTCTTGGCTTGTGGTTTGGGAAGCTGGGAAGTCCAAGACCAAGGGAGCTCATCAGGAAGCTCATCTGGTAAGAGTCTGTATCACTGCTATATAATACCATGACAGAATGACCAGCAGGTGGTGGGGCACAGAGGGAAACTGACCCTTATTAGCCAACCTATACTCATAGGTCTCACTCTGTAGCCCAGGCTGGCCTTGAACTCGCTATTGTAACCTAGACTGGATCTGAGGACGTTTAAACTCTCCATCTTACCACCTCCGTCTTCCAAGTGCTGAATTTACAGATGCGTTCCCCAGCACCCGACTCTACCTCACTTCTTTTTTTTTTAAAGATGCATTTATTTGTTTTATGTATATGAGTATACCATAACTGTCTTCAGACACACCCGAAGAGGGCATTGGATCCCATTCCAGATGGTTGTGAACCACCATGTGGTTGCTGGGAATTGAACTCAGGTCCTCTGTAAGAGCACTCAGTGCTCTTAACCTCTGAGCCACCTCTCCAGCCACTACCCTACTTCTTAAAACCAATTCAGTGGCCATCAATTTTCCTCCGAGGTTTGGGAGGGACAGGCAGGAGCTGAAACAATTAGCCACAGTAACTGACGAATCTGTGAGTGGCTGTGGAGGCCACGCAGATCCGTTTCATCTGACTCTCTGGTTGCAATATCCAAGTTGCCTTTTATACAGTAGTCTAGGATAAAAATAAGGCCCTTGTAGACATGACCTTAGGGGACACTGAAGAGTCAGCAGCCAGTTGCCTTTAACAGGGTCGGTAGACATGATGACGGGACCGACTTATGGAGATATTGGTTCACACTCTTGAACGTCCGTCACCAATGACATCCGCCAGACCTCTCTAGCAGCCTAACCTTCTTGCTCTTCACTTCTCTCCTTCCCTCCAACCAGGAAGCGGGGAGAGAGGGGTTAACTGACCTCCCTGGCCCTGGCGCGGCCTGTTGGCTCTTCCTCCACAACCATCCTGGGGTAGTAGCCCTGACTGGTTGGCTCCCTTCCTGCCTGTGGTTGTTCTTGCTGACTCAGAGTGCCCAGGCACAGTCGGCAGTCCTGATGGAGCGGGCTTCACGTCAGATCACATTTCCCACTGTCATTAAATATTCCTGGAAAACAGGATGTTCAACAGCGCAAACACAACCGAGGCCATCTGTGTGCTTGATGCTCGGCTTTGGCAAGCGAGACCTTGTCATCTGGTCCTGGACGTAGGGAAAGGGCATCAGTACCTGGTGGCCCCTGGGCTACTCGCTGCTTCCAAAGACGTTGCTTTGACTGTCCATCTACACATCAGAACAAGGGAACCAGAAGTCTGTTATGCATTGATAAACCCTGTAACAAAAGTCCTGTGTCACTGCAGCCGCCTGGCCAAAATATAAAGTGGAAAATATAAATACAGATACTCCACATGTAGCCCTAAAAAGATAATAATAAAGGGCCATTGATTATAAATATCTATATATAATTATGTCCATCACACACAAAAAGACTCCTCACATCCATAATTAAAATCTGCTGGACATCCAGTGGGCAGCAGTTAGGCAAACACTCATAACTGGTTAACATGCCAGGAAATAGTGAGGACGGAGTGCTCGTCCCTCACTCAGTGGGACATGGTATTACCCTCCTCAAGGCTCGGGGACTGGATAGGAGAGAAGGCAGAAAGGATCGGGAGATGTAACACCAGAAGACATCTCCTGGGCGTGACCTAGTCATTCCAGCCATGAGCTCACTGCAGCTGTGGTTCCCTACCAGTCCTGACCAAGACTGGTCCTGCCAACATTTCACCATGGATAGGAGAGTGACCCATGAGTCCCACCTCTTCTCGCCGGACTATTGGTAGATGAAGGTTGCTAGGGAGGAGGGGAATGGAAAGTCTTCAGTGGTGTAGACACCAGTAAGTTGTCTGCAACCCAGTAAATGGATCTACCCATGTTCAAGCAATTTTAATTAAATTAATTTAATTAAACTTATTAATAATATAATTATATATTATATTACATAATAATATATTATAATACATCTTATAATATACAATATACTATATATACTATAAAATATATAATATAGTATCTAATATATAACCTATGCTATGATTATAAATATATAATAATATAATAATAAATTAAATTAATTAAATCAAATTCAGTGGGTCTCACATAGAAACAAGCCGTGAAAATGAGAGGAGGACTTGGAAGAAAGGTTCCAGCTAGAGTTGGGGAAGAGTTGAATGGGGGGACCGAGAGCGGAAGCGGTTAAAATTCAATACGCATGTATATGGAACTGTCAAAGAATTTTTTTAAAACTTATTAACCATGCAAAAGAGTTTAACGAGGGCAGTTTTGTTCTGCATGCTGTGACATCTAAAATAACTTCCCCTGAGCTGCACACCTTCTAGGAATGCAAGCTGGAAAAGGTGAGTGTCGACTCCTGAAAAGTAAACAGTGAAATCCCAAGGATCGGCCAGTCAGGGTCAGACGGTACTAGCCTTGTTAGTAGAGCACAGATTCAATCCCAGGAACTTCACTAGACATTTTTCTAGAAAGTCTTCAACAGGCCACTCATTCATTTTGGCACTGTGGATTAAATCCAGGACTAGGCCTGCTAAACCCACAGCCTGCCGCTGAGTACCCCTTCTAGCCCCAAGGCCAGTGCTGTTGGCTTCAAACAGCTCAATGAAAGATACAGCACGGGAAAGTGCCAAAGCTCTGGTTGAAGCAAGCGAGGGTTCCTGAGTCTCCTGCCCTCACATGGGTGTGTCCTGGTCACCTCTCTTAAGGCCCTCGTGCTGAGAGAAAGCAGAAAGCCAAGAGTCTGGATAGGCTACGTAATCTGGCCTACGGCTACCGCTGAAGTCCCAGCTAATAGCATCACCCTCCTCAAACACAAGTGAACCTCTGGAAAATTCTAGGCCTCAGTGTTTGCATCTTAACCACCTGAGGCCCCAGTCACCATCAGTAGATATTGTCCAAGGAAGCTAAAGTCACTTGTAACACGGCGGTCACATCACACCAAAGACATCAGCGACAAGCTCATTAGTGAGTGTTGTCGCTTCTCAGAATACTTGTGATTGTCCAGTATTTCATGCAAGAAAACTTACATTCCCCTGACAACGAAGAGCTTACACATGGAAAAAAACGTGTTGAAAACATGGACTAAATGAGCCAAAGCTTGCAAAGATCACACTACTTTAAAAGGTGGCCGTTCCTGGTTAGCATCTCCCTCATGCCAAGCGTTCCAGAGGGGAGACCAGAGTCTTAGGTCCTGCTGGGAAAGCCAAGCCTGACCCACGGGTCACAGTAGGGACAAGCAGGAGCAAGTGCTTTTATATGTCCCCAAACATCAGTGTCCTCCGCGTGTCTTGCCTCAGCACATACATCTGTCTCAGCTGACATTACTCTGCCAATCAGCCCGAGTCTGCTGAAGCGGCGAGAAACCACAGCACACCACTAGATGTAGTTAGGTGCATTTCTCTCTATGGAGTCCCAACAAATGCATCTCAGCTACACAACGTAAGGAAGTCCAATACATGTGCATCACTAGCAAAGAATTCTGCATCACGTGGCCTTTCACGTGCTTGTTTTAGCAGAACATCCTCTCTCCTGTGTCTGCTTCAGCCAAATGTTCCTTCACAAGCCTGCCTTAGCCTTTAACACCTGTGTCCACTTCCTTCACATGTTTGTCCGAGCAAAGCACCATCCAACCAACTTTCCAAAGAACCCTTATGTTTCCCCTTCATTTCTCAGACCCGTCAACAGTATAAATAACAATATGAAGTTTCTATTATAGTTTAATTAGGCGTTTTGCTGGGACAGTCTCCTGCTGGCTCACCTAACTTAATGGACAGTGGCTAGCTCTCTACCTCTCTACCCCACTGTGGTACATCTCTGCTCCCCTCTGTGTCCACCCTGCCTGTTTCCTCCCCCTGTGGCATCCTCTCTGCCCAAAAGTTCAGTGCTCCTCCTTCCAGCCCTGATATTGGTCATCATCTCTTCATTACAACCAATCAGTAGGGATCCATCTCTGATACAATCCTAGATTGCCTTTGGGCAGTGAGGAAGAACCGATGTTTACAAAGTAGAAAACCTGAAGCTGCATTATAGAAATGACAATACCAGGATCCTTCCAGCATTTAGCTCTCTGCCGGGACAGAATTAACAATTAAAAATACAGAGACACACCTTCACACGTTTGAGGGAAGTTACCCCAAAAGACATACCAGAGTCCTCGATTGTTACACATTGTATTCATGAGTTGAATGTTACCCTGAATGTCGCAGTGTCACCTGTCAATTTAAACAAACCTGCAATCACCTGCAAACAGACTCATTTGAACAGAACTTCCCAGCTCAGATGTCACTAATGTGACTCACTTTAGTCTGTGGGTATGCACCCTTGATCCTGAAGACATTTTACAGAGAATCACACAAAAGCGGTTTCCTCTCAGAGCTGATTGCCTAATGAGTTACATAACTGCCGCATTTCTCCCGGATGTCTGGTAGCCGCCATCTTAACTAAGTCATTCCAGAGCTCCACACTGGTGCTATGTTGTCTAAACCTCATAGTCATTCCTTTCAAACACTCTATCCCATAAACACGCATAATTATTAGGTGACAATCAAAATTTCCTCGCCTATAGGGGGTGTCCTATAGTCCTAGTTCTTTTTTAAGAGACTAATGGTCCCATACTAGGTGTATCCTTACAAGAAAGAAAACTGAGACAAAAGCCCTGGCCCTTCTTCCCAGTGGCAAGGTTCCTGTCAGTGCATGCAGTGGCCAGAAACAGGGCTATTGGGTACAGCACGGTGTTACCATGTCTATCTCCAGCTTTTCCACTCAAATGAGATGGGACTCTACCCAGGAGAGATCAGTAGATTGAGTGAAAGAAATTGTAGTGTTGACCCCAAGGGCAGCTGCCTTGGACATAGTCTCCTCCCATGTGAGCTTGAGAACAAAAAGAAAATGCCACATGTGCTCCAATGAGAGGGGACACACCTGGTCCACACCCCTGGTCTACCCTCCTCCCCCTGGCTCCTGAGTAAACGGTTTTCCATTGTGTCTTCCCCTGAGAGAATGAGCTGACCCACTGGGACAAGGAAGGCTGCTTCCCTCCACGGGCACAACTGTCAGTGCATACAGTGGCCAGAAACAGGGCTATTGGGTAGTACCCATGGGCACTCACTCTAAGAGGTGTCCTTGGTAGAGTTCACAGAAGGACAGGTCCTCAGACACCCCAGCCTGGTTCTTTTCTTCCTGGCCCCATGGTGCTTTTCATGGAGTGAGAACTCACTGTGGTGAAGAGATGCCCATGGAGGAAGCAAAGAGAAGAGAGAAACGGGACTCATCATTGAACACGAGGAGAAGACAGTGGAACGCCCTGCAAAGCCTGCCCCTGCAAAGCCTGCCCCAGACACACCTTGGTTTCCATGGCGGCGGTGGCAGCCAGAGGAGGAATGGGTCCCAGGATGCCTTGTGAAGCCTTCCCTCTGTCTGTCTCTCTTCTGAGCACTAACTACCGTGCTTTGTGTCCAAATTTAAGAGGGAATTTAGCTGTGCAGGTGACTGGCAGCACCCTGTGCTGACTATAGTCTGCAGCCAAATGGAAGAGCAAACACCGCGACTAGACTCTAGATAAGGAACTGGCCCCTGTCTTGTTCTCCATTTCCCTGTAGATAGGCCTTGTGGAACAGAGTGGCTCCTCTCACCTGACATTGGCTCAGATCCCAAGCCTAGTAGAACCCACACACACATACCGATATATCAGGTATTCAATAATTACTAGTCAAATGATAAGAGGGAAATCTTAGGAATGGCTTATATGGTTCTTAAAGTCCTTGATATCTTCTGATCCTCGGACCCTGGGGTCTCATGATGTCCATAGTTCCTGTCAGCACAACAAATATGGCATCAATGCTGGCCAACTGGGTAAGAAGCCATGTCATGCTCCACCCATAGGCCTCTGGGGATCAATCGCCCCCAGGTGTGGGAATATAGAGACTGAAAGAATCTCGCATTGGCCCAGGCAGGGCTTCTTCTTCATAAAGCCCCACCCCACCCCATCCCACCCCCACCCCTTACATCTCATGCTCTGCCAGCAAAAATGCAGTTCAGTAAACATCACTCATCCACAAGCCAGACTTGGTCACCTGCAATGGCTGGATTCCCCCACAGAGCCCAGGCCCACCCACTAGCAGCCCCATTAGAGGAGCAACCTCTCAGGCCTGATTGTCCTCATGAAAAGAAGCCCCACTGCCTACTACTGTCTGCCTCCTACACCATCCTCTGTGCCTACCACAATTGCTCATGGGAAGGAGAAAGAAGACAGTCCCTCCCTCAGACAGTGATACACTGATTGGTGTCTCTTCCTGAAAGCCTGGTGAGAAGAGAATCTTCAGGGCCCTATGGGGTCCAGTCGGTTGATTGCTTGCCTAGCATGCATGAGGCCGTGGGTTTTGATTCCCAGCGCTGCATAAACCAAAGGCTGTGAAGCATAGCTGGGAATCAGGAAATGGAGGAAGAGAACCAGAAGTTCAGGTCATCCTTGGCTACTTAGGGAGCTCAGGGTTAACAGTTTTAATTGGAAAAGTAAGGAGAGCCAGGTATAGTCACACACACACACACACACACACACACACACACACCTGTAATCCTAAGATGTGAGAGGCTGACAGGAAAATCAGGAGTTGGAGCAACACCCCCATCTCAGAAACAAAAAGACAAAGCTAGATCTGAAGTCACAAAGTCATCTTGCCAGCCACTTGGGAGGCTGGAGCAGGGGGAACTCAAGCCCAAGGGTTTAACCTGGGCTACAATACAAGTTCCACACCAGCCCGGGGAGTTTAAATAAGAATGTCATTTATTGAGCAGGAAATGATATTGGGATGTAAAGTGAATTAATTAATTTAAAAAGAGTGCCATCTCAAGATTAAGTGTGTGTGTGTGTGTGTGTGTGTGTGTGTGTGTGTGTATAATGTAAAAAGTTGTTGGGATAGCAAAATGGTTCAGCAGATAAAGGTATTTGTCATCAAGCCTGGCAGTCAAAGTTTGATTCTGGTTCCCAGATGGCAGGAGGAGGGAACCAGCTCCCTCTGATCTCCATAGACACACCACAGCACACGTGAACACACACACACACATTGGAGTTCTGCAGGGCAGGGAACAAAGCACACCTGTAACTCTGCCCTTCCCTGGCTCTGTAAACGCTGCAGGAGCTGCCGCCCCTCTCCTGGGAGCACACTCTATACCATTCCTCCCTAATAACGCCTGCATCAGAGCCTTGCAGCCACTACTTTCCCCTCAGCAATGCATCTGTGAGACACTAGATATTTGAAATTTCCTGCAGCAGAGAAGGAGTCCAAACACTATCTGCCAGAGACCCCAAGCCTTCGCAATCGACCTGGTGGCAGGGCACAGAATAGGTTATGTTGTGAGCAGTCACTGTTTATATTAGTTACCTTTTCTTTTTCTTTTTCTTTTTTTCTTTTTTTTCTTTTTTCTTTTTTCTTTTCTTTTCTTTTCTTTTTTTCTTTTTTTTTTTTTGCTTTTGTGGTTTTTCAAGACAGGATTTCTCTATGTAACCCTGGCTGTTGTGGAACTTGCTCTGTAGACCAGGCTGGTCTAAAATTCAGAGATCCGCCTGCCTCTGCCTCGTGAGTTTCGGGATTAAAGGCCTGTGCCACCACTGCCAGCTTTAGTTACTTTTCTTATTGTTGTGACCTAATGCTTGACAAGAAGCATTTTGAAAGTGGGAGGGTTTATCTTGGCTGACAGTTGAAGAATCAGTACAGTCCATCTTGGCAAGGCAGGCCGGGCAGCGGGAGAGTAAGGCATCTTGTCATACTATGCATGATGGAAGCAGACAACAGGGGTGGATCTGGCTGTACACACTTGAGACGGTTCCCCTAGTGACCCACTTCCTCCAACAGGGCTCGGCCTGCTAAAGGTTTTGCAATCCTTCAAAATAGCTCCACCAGCTGAGCACAAGTGTTCAAACACACCATCCTTAAACCATCACACTATTCTGTGGTATTCTAACCCATCTATGGTCCAAGCTACAGACGAAAGCCCCAGGCCCACAGAGCTCAGGATTTGCACTCACGGGTAAACTAGGCAGGCAGAGTGAGAACGGCGGTCAAGGGCAGCTTTAATTCCCGGTTTTGCTTCTGCTGTTTTGCTAGCAAATGGCTACCACTCGGAGACCTGCAGTGAAGGGCCCAAACCGGTGTCTCCTTTCCCTTTCCCTCTGTGGAGTACAGAGAAGCCTCATCTTTTGTTTTAAGGAAATTCTGAAAGATCCCGCTTCAGGCCTGAGCATCAAGGTGGGCAGGAGGCACCAGCACCTCAGAACACAGTGGTTCTAGTCAGGCTGTAAGTGTTGGTGACAAAAATGTCTGCATCTAGTAATAACAGCTGTCCAGTGTCTGGATGCCTAACCAGGTGGAAAGAAACCCAATGCAGAGTTTAAACAGATATTCTAAAAAAACCAGATCTAAAGAGCAACAGAATTTGAGGTGAGAGATGTTGGCTCATATAAGCCAAGATCTGAGCACACACACTCACTTCCGAGGCAGGAATTTGCTTCCATGGGACTGAGAGGGTCCCGAGGACTGGTCCAGTAGGGTGGGTAACTCAAATTAATGAACTGATATCTCAACTCCAAGCTAACTTAAACATCACAGAAGCCTGGCTCGGTATCTGTGCCCAGGGATGCCAACTCCTTATCTAAGATTCGCATTGGCTCCATGAAAGACTTGCCAGGTCTCATGTTCCGTGTAACTCCTCTCTACCAAACTGGGGCAGCCCCCTGGGACTACAGGGGGCAGGCAGCGCTGTTTCAGACACCCAAACATCTGTTGTTCTTGTTAAGTAAAAACAAGTGACTAGTCACAGCAAAACCATGAAAGAAAACCACAAGTGACCTAAGGATTTCTGACTCACCCTTCAACCTGGGTACTTTGTGACATTCCAACCAGAGCTCTCAGCCACCTGCAGCCTAGCTGAGAACTGCAGTCCCTTTGTCTCCCTGGCTCAGGGTAATTACCCTGCCCTCAGATGGCTTTTGCCTTCAGAACAAAATAAAGAAAAACCACCTTCCCTCCCTAAGCCCAAGTGACTAAGAAAAGCTGGCAGGGACCCTCCCTCAGACCATAATTGTGGGAACCTCTTGCAAAACATTTTTTGTTGCCAGATAAACTGTGTCTTTTCCCAGCAGGCAAGTGCCACACCTTAGAGACTGGGTGAGAGATTTCCTTTAAGATACCACTGAGCAGATGTGAAGAACTGGGCCTCTTCTGCCCACTAGGGGGCGCTGTGTAGAGATGCATTCGGAGAGGCTTTGTACCGGCCTGAGCAGCCCATGTGCTGTGTGTGCACACGGCACCGAAGTGTCCTAGGAGCAGTGTTCTGAGCTCAGGCTTGGAATCAGCAGCCTCCTGACTGACGGGAGAGGGTTCACATTGTTGTGCCGGTCAAGACCCTTTCTCTGTGGGATAGGCAACTGTGACAAGCCCATCTAAGAGGATACAGGAGCCAGGTAAACACCACCTTCACTTTGGAAGCAGTGCCAGAGAGAGTTGTCATGTTCTGTAACACCTAGCTCCGGCCTTTGGGGTCACACCTGACAAAGCTGGAGCCAGACCTCAAGCCAAGTGTGGCTTCCATGGATTGGATTGCATGCTTCACGGAACCCAGAAAACTTGCCTTCCCTCATCCCTGCCCGATATGGGTGGCCTCTGAGGAACCAGGGATGCTGTCAGACTCCCTCACAGCAGGGGGCGGGGCAGGAAACTGGCTCACAAAGCCTTCTGCCTTAGAAAGCCTTCCCTCCATCACCTGAACTGCTAGGCTCTGCAGTTCAGCTTCCTACAAGTGTCGGGCTGCCAGCAGAAGGTCTCTGCTCCCTACACGTAAAGTCCTCGCTGCTAAAGCAGTAAGGAGTTAGCGATACGGAGAGGCTGCGCAGGCAGGGGGATGGAGGGATTGCCTAGGCAGCAGAATGAGAAGGAAGGAGGCATTCACCTCCACGGAGAAGAGCAGCCTGCCGCACAATCAGGGACTGGGCATCAGGAAACCCGAGAACGGTATCTCCATGGAGGTCACCAACACAGACTGAAATCCTCCTCAGAGTCTCACTTCCGGCTCACATTCTCTCAAAACATGATCACACCACCTTAGGTGTGGACCGATCTCACAGTTCATTTTTGAAAATTGTTTATTTATTTTTACATGTAGGGGTGTTTTGACCGTACTCATGTCTGTGTCCTCAGAGGACATGCATGCAGTGTCCTCAGAGGCCAGAAGAGGGCGTAAAATACTCTGGGACTGGAGTTACAGATGGTTGTGAGCTGCCATGTCGGTGCTGGGAAACCCGGGTTCTCTAGAAGAACAGTCAGTGCTCTCAGCCACTGAGTCAGCTCTCCGGCCCTTCTTGGCCCATTTTGCAGATGAGGAAATATATTTAGTGGACCCCATGAAGCTCCAGTTCAGCCCCAGGGCATCAGACCACACCCTTTTCTCTATCCGGCCTGCTATTGCCCTTCAGCAGAACAAATTACGTCTCTTTCTTGAAGAGGTTGGTGCTGTCGGGGTCTGGAGAGTCTGCTATTTGACCTTCCACCTCAGGGTGGTCCTGGGACTCAGGCATCTCAGGAGAAAGGGCCTCAGGGGGCCATACTGGAGACCCAAAGGGTTTCTACTCCCTGAAGAGGGACCTTCCCACAGCCTCTTTAATCAATCCATTCAGGAATCACGAACACTAGCCTGGAGTGTCCTGCCTGCAAACACCATGCCTTCAGTTAAAGTCTTTTATGTCAGCAACTCTTTTTATGGATTTTTTTTTTAATAAGTAAACTTTAAATTTGAGGATCACAGCATGCTGCAACACTCCAAATCATCCCCGCAACTCTGAACTCAGCAGTTAACAGGGTGGAGGAGTCTGAACTTGCAGAAAAGAGAAAAGTCACTGAAGAAGCCAACAGTCCTTATCCAGGCTCCCCAGGACAGCCTTCCTCAGAGTCTGTGTGCTGAGAATTAGGTGCAAAGTGACAGTTTTGACATTTCTCAGAGGGAGTGCCCAGCCTGGGCCTGGGTGTACCCGAGGACCTGTTGGCTGTAGACACTGTACAGAGAGAAGCCAGAAGTGACTGTGGTTGGTGTCCAGGGGCTCTGCACATCCCCTGGTCACCACTGCTGACCACGCTTCAACGATTTACATGACTTTTGCACAATGCTTTGCATCTTTGTAAACTGGATGCTCTAATGGTGAAAAGAATAAGGACAAATAAAAAAAATGTTAAGAAACAAGGAGTGTGGAATGTTCTAGAAAGAGCTCCTTCCCAGATATCATATTATTATTATTTCCACAAGGTAAGTCCTGAACATTCATTCACTGCAGTTTTTCCTTTTCTGGCCTTGAAGAACAAGTCCAATCCTGACCTCTCTCCTCACACCAGGAGATGTGGACGGGGAGGGGACTCTCCTCACCTCCACAAGCCCCGAACCAAGGCTGCTTTCTGTCTTTGGAAGAAACACTCTGCAGCACAGTTTGGCAGTGTGAGTCAGGAGCCTGAGCAGAGTTTACGTCCTTCCACCTGGCAATGGCCTTCTCTGGAAAACCGCTGGAAGGAATAAGTCAGAAACTTGGCCTCGTGTTCCAAAGAGGGCTCAATGAAGCTTTATATCTAGCTGTTAAAAGCTGGCAACAGCGCCTCTCTCTCGCCGTATGGGAATGGTTAAGTAATTACAGAGCGTCCAGAAGATGGGATATGCTCTGCAGTCTCAAGATGGCACCTCCAGGACGATTTGATGATGTGGAAACATAGGAGAGTTTCCATGGTGTTAAGGTGGGAGTCTATAATACAAAATCAAATACACGGAGCAATATAAGTACCTATAGGTGAACGTATACAGAGAACCGGACAGGAATGTAAACTGTCAAAGGGCTCTGGGTGGTAAGATTACAGTTCATTTTTTACATTGTCCTTTGTAACTTTCTATACGTTGCCTTTATAGCTTTTTAAGTGATTGAAGAGAAAATAAAACTCCCTAGCTAGTGGTGCGGGCTAAGATTAATAGCTTTTCTGTATGGAGCATCAGTTTAACATTGCAGTGAGGATCCCAAGCTCCTGCCCTAGCCTGACAGCTTTGCCTTGTGGAATCAAACTTGGTGTCAAGTTCCCAAGAGCACAGTGGAGCAGGAGATGAGGGAACTGGGAAGGTTTGTAGTAACACGTCAACCTAAGTGATGGCTCGGCACACCTGATTCTGTCTTTTTGAAAAACACCATGAAGGTGGCAGGAGGTTCTGTCACTACTGTGTTTACACTGGGAGATTGTTTTTCATAAAAATGCCAAGTATCGGCATATGGCTGAGGTGCTGAAGATGGGCACCCACCCAGAGCTGACAGTGAGGACAACAACAGCTTCCAACTCCCGAGGCAGCTCTACTAGAGTGCTGACGTTTCTAAAACCCAGCTTCAGGGAGGACATCCCACACTTCCCAGAATGCCCCTGGTGCTCACAGAAAACACATGTAGAAGTGACTTCCTTAAAACTGAAGACCTGCGTTCCCGCTGCATTCCCCACCTGCTTCCTCCACTCAGCCTTCACATTTCCATGACACAACATGCCTCTCCAATATGGCCGAAGAGCTATACTGGACATGCTTGCATCTGGAACACAACCCACTGCTTTTACAAGGGAAGCCAAAGCACAGCAGAGCTGGCCCTGCCCCCCACCTGAGCAGTGCAGGAGAGCTGGCCCTGCCCCCCACCTGAGCAGTGCAGGAGAGCTGGTAGGATGAACAACTCAGCTTCCACCCAGGCCCAGATCCAGGGCTTTGAGTTGGCCCACCCCAACATCTAACCCATCTGTGAACTGCTAAAGCATGTGAAGGGGCCTGTCCTGCAGAACCAAAGCTGCAGGATCCCCATGACACAGGGCAACAGCAGGATATCCTAGTGGAGTCCCAGTAAGAATCCAATATTGAAAGTGTAGCAGAAGTCAGAGGCCTCAAACCAGACCAATGGCATATTGCAACGAGCAGCTGCAAGTAAAACTGGGCAAAATGGTATACTGTGGACACACCACGGCTTCTGCAACGAGGTGGTTTTGTCTTGTTTTGTTTTATTTTGTTTTGTTTGTTGGGGAAGGTTGCAAAAGCAGAGGGCAGATGCGAAGGAGTGGGGAGATGCACAGGACTGGAGTACATGATGTGAAGTTCACAAAGCATCCATAAGGGCGCATACCTATAATCCTGCTGCTGGGGTGGGGGGAGAGGGGGGGCAGAGACAGCAGGATCCCAAGTTCCTGGGCTACGTAACAAGATCCTGTCTCAAAAAGGAGGAGAGGAGCAAGGAATGAGGAAAGAGAACAGGGGAGAGAAAGAAGAAGATAAGGAGGAGGAGAACAGGGTCAGGAGGGTGGGGGAGGGAAGGACTTACCTGATGTTGCCTGCTTGCTGAAGTCAAAGGCAGCTCAAAACTGTCTATTCTCTCTGCCCAGGTGGCCCAGGCCAACCATGTTCTTTCTGAGTGAGACTTCCCTTTCAAGAGCATTCCAAACCCAACACTGGGAAGGTACACTCTATCACGGAACTGCAGATTGGGTGTCTGTGCTCTGTGCACGTAGCAGTCATGCGCTGCCCGGAATCATGCTGCAGCTCACCCTAGTGATGATTTATGTGACCGCTTGATCTGGCACAGAGCTGACAGAACAAGACGGATCCAAACTGTGTACTTAGAAACGCACTGCAAACTCAGCAGCCACCTGACTGGGGATGCGGGTGAGTTAGCCTCCCACTGGGGTTCAAGACCAACAGGGAACCTTGGAAGACAGTGTTTAATTTAACTCCCTTCCAGGATGCCTGGCTAATGTGACATTTTTTTAAGGCTTATCTGGGTGCAGTTAACATATCACACAGGCTCTGGGAAGAGTCTCTTTCCCCAGTCTCTGACCTCCAGCAGGCAGGAGCAATGTTTATTACTTGAGTAGCAACAAACTTCCAAGCTCCTTGCAGCCCCCTGGCAGTCCTAGGACTCTAGACAGCTGCACAGAAAGATGAAGAGCCTGAGCAGGAGAGGGAGGACCAGAGGCTTACTGGACAGAAGCCAAGGATGCAGCAGTAGGAGGAGAGACGGGGCTAGGAAGTGCCCGCCACCCAAGCAGCTCAGGTCTGATGTCTGCTATCAGACTTCTCCACTGGCCAAGGGAGGCTGAGAAAGGAGAAAGATGGGTGCCTGGAGAAAGGCAGTCCGGCTCTCCTCGTGTGTGTGTGTGTGTGTGTGTGTGTGTGTGTGTGATGATAGTGCTATCATCATCATGCACTAGGACAGGATGAACAGGAAAGCAGGAAGTTGCTCCCCACAGGCCCCCAGGCCGCCGGCGTGAATACCTTTCCTTGATATTGCTAGAGATAGCTGGAGAGTCAACACGAGCCAGCCTCTCCCACTGTGTGTTCCCTGAGTGAGCACTGCTGTAGCCCTTGCTTCCTAGAGTCCTAGCCTGTCAGGTTCGTGGTCGGGACAACTGTGATCTGGTGCTCGCCACAGGCAAACTACTGCTTAAAACACAATCGATATTATAGGATACAGCAAGACAGCTAAATGCAATGCTATTATTTTTGAAAACTGCTAAGTAAGCACAGTTTCAGTGTGCTCACCGCTAAAGGTGATTATTATGTGAGGTCATACATATGCTAATTAGCTTTATTAAGCCCTTCCATGCTGGATGCATACTGGCAATCATGCTATGCATGGTCAATATTGACAATCTTGTCGATTTAAAAAATAAAATTGTATTTAAAAACAGTCAAAGAATAATCATGCATTGCTTAAAGATGGGATATGTTGTGAGTCGATTTTGTCATTGTTCAAAAGTATATTCAGGTGGTATCTCCAAATCACACCTGTGTGGTGTGGCACTATCCACCGAGAGACTGACCTTGTACAAATGTAGGGGATAGGTCCCGTTATAAAGGAGATGAAGAAACTGGGGCACTGGGAGTTCGCAGTGCTTTCTCAGAGCAGCCAGGAAAGGCAGACTTCAGATCCAGTTTGGCTATTGAACATGTGTTGCTAAAGATATATGGTTCTGTTTCCCTAGAAATGCGTGCTGAATAATTAATCAAGGCCATCAATCAAAGGTCCTTAGGGAACTGCATTTCATCGAAATAGTCTAGTAAAAAATGTGTCCTCGGGGGTTGTGGGGATAGCCAGTGACAGAAATACTCGCCTGGCTTCCTTGATGCCCCGGGTTTAGTACCAGTGCCAGAAAAACAAAATAGAAAACCGTGAAAGAAGTTGGCCCAGGGCTAAGAAGATAAGAAGCAGGAAAAGAGCCTGCATAGTGTGATGCTGTGGGTTCCCATGATGGAAATGGCTGGTTTATTATCCATCGCAGACAGGCAGACATCACCGGGTGTTGTTTCCTCTGATAGAGATGGCTAGTTCACCATCCGAGACAGGCAGAAGTCACCAGGTGTCTGTTCCCTTCATAGAGCTAGCTGGTCACCATCACAGATAGGCAGACATCACAGATGTGTAATGACTGTCTACAGGGCTGAATTTCAGCTCATACTTTCTTCCATGCATTTTCTGTGTTGGGTGCATTTTCATTTACTTTTACCTTTACCAAAAAAACTTAAAAAAAAAAAAAAAACTTTAAAAAAAAGTCCAAGTGTAAAATCTCCTCAAAAGTTCCCCCATCTAGCTACAATGTGTCCACAGCTAAAGCAAAGAAAAAGGGCGGAGGCCTACTCTGAGCTTGCCAGAGAGATGCGCAGCCTGGACAGCCTGGCTTGCAGGGCAGAGGCTCGAGATGGGTGCCACCGGCTGATCTCAAGGTTTCTGAAAGTCTCTAGAAGGTGAGCGAGGTGAAAAGTTGGTTTGGGTGTGTCATTTTTGTTGAACTAAAAATGGACGGCATGGCACGTCACTCTCTGTTTCTTTTCTCACGAGTTAGAAAATTGCATGGTGTGTGCTTGCAATGTTTTCTGGGAAGGTCTGGATGTGGTAACAGGAGTGAGGCCAGGCTCCGGCTCAGCCTCAGCCGTGGGAAGAGGCAAGGTGCACGCATGACTCCCTCAACCAAAACACGGCACAAGAGGTTCTGGGAACTAAAACCACAGGTGAGTCAGCACATGGGAGAGAGGACAGGACAGGGCACGTGGGTAAATCTTCACCCCAGCCCAGCACTTAAGGAGAATGTTCAAAGCAGGAGCAGTGGGGAGGCTCACCATCCCAGGTAGGAGGCCGTGGGCCAGGTCACAAGAACCCTTAGGCAAGTCCTAACCACCACTCACCCAGCGGCAAGCTGCATGACCCAGCTCAGGCAAGGGTTGACTCAGAAGGAGCCTGTTATAGCTTGAATTCAAAATGTTCCACACAGGTTCAAGTGTTTGAACACTCAGTCCCCGGCTGGAGGCATTGTTCTGGAAGATTGTAGAGTCTAGGGGATAGAGCCTTCCTGGGGGAAGTGGGTCACTAGTGGTAGGACCTACCTGACTACCCTCTGCTATCGGACTGCCAAGACAATGTGGTATGTCTCCTCAGATTCCTGTTGATGGACTGTGTCCCTTACTAAACCATGAACCACAATAAGTGCTTCACTCCCGAAACTGCCTTGCCAGGTATTATGCCAGAGCAGTAAGGATGGTAACTATGCTGGGCACACGCTGGCTTCCTTTAGGACTCTGAAATATCTGACCCCCATATAGAACCAGCAGAGGAAGCCCCTCCCCACAGCAGCTCTCGCTCGACAGAGAGACACACCCCTCATCAATATGTTTGTGAAGTCCAGCAACTGATCCGAATCGGTTCCCTCATAGTAAACACTGCACTTAAAGGATTTAAAGGGAATCTCTGTGCATCCAGCAAGGAGAAGGGGCCCACTAAGCCTGCTTCCCTCTGAGGAGGAGAAGTAGGTCAAGGCTACACCCTATCCAGTTATGTGAACGACTCCTGAGCCCGTCTGGCACTGAGCTAATTCTGTAAGAATGAGTTCATTTCATACCAGGCAACCTGGTAACTTGCTTCCTATCGGTATCCCTTCCAAGGAGACCTAGTTTCAGAGAGGTTTAGAGCTTCAATCATGGTCAGAGCTCCGTCGTCCCGAAATGTCTCAGGAGACCGCCACGCCCTAACATCCAGGGAATTCTGCAAGGATCAGATCCCTGGGCTTAACCCAGAGTGATTTGGATTCTAAAATGTTGGAGGTGTGGCTGGGCGGTGCTAAGAGCATTCTTAGGCTCTCCCTGCCAACCTGCCCATCAAGCCTCATGCAGGTTTGATGAAAGGCAAAAACCAACCATGTCCACATCTCCAGCCATGCGACAGCGGCTTGGATGGGCTATAAGGGGAAGGTAGGCCATGGGATGGTAAGGGGAGGACACGCCATCTCCACACCATCTCCACCGTCTGACCTCAACTTGCCCATAGTACAGAAGGCTGGAGGCTGCTTAGGTTTGGAAGATGTAGACAAAGTGACACGTCTATGTTAAAAGCCAGGGTGTCCTGGCGCCCCATCTCTGTTCTTAACCCGCACGGCCCGTGACTAGGCAGTCTCTCGAAGACCTGCTAGCAGCGGCCTCCCGTGGCTCCAGCCACCTCGCCAGCCTGGCATCATTCCCACAATCCCCAGGGTTGTTCCCAGCCCTGATTGTTGACAACTCTGGTGACTCCTACTGAGGAGTCATAGCTGCAAGTCTCTAGGGAATAAGAAGTGTAGATGGCAGGAGACAGGCCCTTCCCTAAGACACAGGCTCTTGGCGCAGGTCCACAGGCCCTTGGTGGGTGTGACGCCCATGCATTTTCATTGGTGGGTGTGATGCTCTCCATGGGGTCTCAGAGCAGCTGCCCCTGGTTTGCTACTTGAATGTCAGGGGCAGGAGAAAGCCCATTACCTTATGGCTCCCTTCTGGCTCTCCAGGAGAGAGACACGAGTCGCTGCAGTCACAGTGCTCAGAAAGCATCAACCTGTGAGCTTGTTCTGAGCAGCTTTGGGTGCAAGGGCCATCCCAGATGTCAGGGTCAGGCTCTCAATGGCACCCTCCTCAGTAGAGCACCGGCGTACACTAGCCTGCTGCTGCCAACTACATTTTACATTCACATTTCTGACTTCTTTTCTAAATTCTTTAAGTACTCAAGGGAAGGGTAAGTCTTTCCAGGGCCACATGAAAGTCTGCACAGATGTGCTAGGGCACGTGCGTGCTGCAGGCGTGCTTTCCCGTTCCTCTGGCCCTTCTAGGAGAATCCCAGCTGACTCTAACTCCCGCTGGCCACAGGGAGGGATGTCAAGCAGGTGGAGGGGAAGCCAAGGGAGGCTGAATCCAGGGTGACGGGACCAGAGGGGATGGGGGAAGGCTACCCCATTGTTATCAGAGCGGTGAGGAAGAGGGTGCTGACTGTACCCCCAGATCTGAGTTCCGGAGCTGCTCAGATCTTGCCGCCTTCACCTCCGTTGCCCACTTGCTATCGTCTTAGGAATTAATTACCCGATTGCTGCAGGCAGAATCCGGGAGCTGGAAGAAGGCCGCAGGCGGTCTGCAGACGCCCGCGGAGCGAGACAAGCCATGTTTGATGCCGAAGAACAGAGGAGTCCTCAGAGGACGGATTCTGATGTCCAGTGCTTGTTTTGTTCCGACTATATCAAGAGTGGCCAGTCCTCTGACAGAACTCACCTACGAGGCATCTGCCAGCATCCAAGAAGTATAAAAGCACTTCAAGAGGACCTCGGCATGTAGGACTGTCTAGTGTTGATCTAAGGACTTCATATTTCTTAAAAAAAAAAAAAATGGAGTACATGTGAGTAAGACAATATATGGTTGAAAACACACACACACACACACACACACACACACACACACACACACGCCAAATACCACAGGAGCAAACATCCTAAAATAAACAGGAAAAACATCAAAAGTATCCCAAGATACTGCTAAGGATTTCTGAGTTTCTTTCATTCCAGATGGCAGTTTTTCCTTCACAGAAAATATCTTCTGAACTGATTCTCTAGAACATAAAGAATGGTTTTGTGCATGAGAGGGCAATTAAGAGTGGACAACAGGGTTGGGGGTGGGTGCCTCACTGAATAAAGTGCTTGTCATACAAGAGCGAGGGCCTAAGTTCAGATCCAGTTCCTCCATCCACACAGAAAGCCAGGCTTGGTGCCATACACTCAAAACCCCAGGGCCAGGGAGGAGGAGGGACAGCCCTGAAGCTTGTAGGCCACCTAGGGCAGGGAGGCCAGCTAAGCCAGAGGACACAGCATCAGGGAGAGACTTTGCTTCAATGTTTAAAAGTGAAAGTTATTGAGGAAGACATCTGAGGAGGAAGACACACATACACATACACACACACACACACACACACACACACACACAGAGATGGGGGGCCTACACATACAGACACACACAAACACACACCATACATACAGACACAGAAATGCACACATACAGACACACACAAACACATACCATACATACAGACACAGAAATGCACACATACAGACACACACAAACACACACCATACATACACACAGACACCCACACATACAGACACACACAGAGAGAGAGAGAGAGAGAGAGAGAGAGAGAGAGAGAGAGATGGGGGGGCCTACACATACAGACACACACAAACACACACCATACATACAGACACAGAAATGCACACATACAGACACACACAAACACACACCATACATACACACAGACACCCACACATACAGACACACACAGAGAGATATGCCCACATACAGACATATACACACACACCATACATACACACACAGACACCCACACATACAGATACACACACACACACACACATACATACAGAGAGATATTCCCACACATACACACATACACACACACACACACACACACTATACAACATACATACAGAGAGATATTCCCATACATACACACACACACACACACACACACACACACACTATACAACATACATACAGAGAGATATTCCCATACATACACACACATACACACACACACACTATACATACACATAAACACATACAGAGACACCCACACATATAGACACAGAGACACCCACACATACAGGTACAGAGACAGAGGGCGGGGGTTAGAGTGGACAACGATGTGGTTTCATAGAAAATAGCAGCTCCCAGAGCCTAGGAAGGATGGCCTGGGGAGGAGGTAGTTGGCAGTGTAGAAAGCAATAGGACAGGAGTAACTTCTTGTGCTTTATTGAATGGTAACTATGGCCGACAGTAATCAATCATGTATCTCAAGTAGAATGTAAAAGAGTTTTTAAATGATCCCCAAACACAACATAAAACAACAGATGTCTAAGGTACGGGACCCAGCAAGCGCCTAGCTGTAATCATTAGAACCTTTCCTCATCGCTCTGACGAAACGCCTGGGGGGAAGGGCTTATGTGGACTTACGGTTGGTGAGTACAGTCCATCCTGGAGAAGCGGACATAGCAGCAGGAGCATGAGGTAGCTGGCTGTGTTGCACCTACAGTCAAAAGCCAGAGAGCTGAGTGGTGCTCAGCTAGCCAGCCCCCTGTTTCCTTTCATTCCATGTGGAATGGCAGACCATGGGACAGTGCTGTGCCTTCCCTCCTCAGCTAAACCTCTCTGGAAACAGATACCGGGAGGTGTGGTCCTTTTTGTGTGTGGGTACAGCAAACTCCATTGATGGTATTCAAGAGATTAGGGCCCTCCTGCTATCATAGGGGTCTGGGATGGAAACCCTGAGGGACACGCTCAGTGTCAGGGGCTAAGTTGGGACGGGGACTCCTCAGCAGCCAAGGACATTTCTCTCTTGCTCTCATGTCCTTGCTGGGCGAGTGGTCCTGGGCTTCTTACTCCTTGGAGGCCATGGAGGCCATAAGGTCTAACATCCTGTCAATGTGTTCATTGTCATAGCAGGAAATGCCATTTACAGTTGTCACTGGGAGCAATGCCAGCCCCAACATTAACAGTGGAAGAGTGGGAGTCACAGGAGACAACCTGGTCCTCAGTGTAGACCGGAATTCTCTTTACTGGGCCCTCGGATGCCTGCTTCACCACCTTCTTGATGTTGGCAGCATCAGATCCACAACAGACACACTGGGGATAGGAACATGGAAGGCCATGCCAGTGAGCTTCCTGTTCCGCTCTGGGATGAGCTTGCCCACAGCCTTGGCAGCACCAGTGGACACAGGACTGATGTTCTGGGCAGCCCCTGGCCATCATGCCACAGCTTCCTGGAAGAGCCATCCACAGTCTTCTGCATGGCAGTGATGGCATGGACAGTGGTCATGAATCCTTCCACAATGCCAAGGTTGTCATGGATGACCTTGGTGGGAGCAGGAGGGGCTGCTAAGCAGTTGGCAGTGCAAAAAGCATTGCTGATAATCTTGAGCAAGTTGTCATACTTCTTGTGGTTCATACCCATCATAAGCATGGGGGACATGGGCAGAAAGGGCAGAGATGATGACCCTTTTGGCCTGACCCAGCCTTCTCCATGGTGGTGAAGACAACAGTAGACTTCACAGCATCCTCAGAACCAGCATCACCCCCATTGGATGCCAGCAGGATCTCACTTCTAGAAGATGGTAACAGGTTTCCTGTTGATGACAAGCTTCCCATTCTCAGCCTTGACTGTGCCATTGAACTTGCCATGGGTGGCCCACGCTGGGACATGTAGACCATGTCGTTGAGGTCAATAAAGAGGTCATTGATGGCAATAACCTGCACTTTGCCAGGTGAGCCGGTAGCCCTGGTAACCAGGCACCCAACCGCCAAATCCATTCATTCCAACATTCGCCATCGTGTCTAAGGGATGAGGCTGTCACTGAATGAGAAGATGGAGCTGTCTCTGGAACAGGGAGGAGGAGAGAGCCTGGAGGTGTGCTTCTCAAGTGATTCTAAATCCAGTCAAGTTGCCAAAGAAGTTGAAGCATCACACACCTGCTCAAGTGCACACAAGTGTCACTTTATGCCGCATAAAAAAAAAATGTACACTTCTTAGGTATATGTTTTTTTCTATTTTTCAAATAGAAATTAACTGGAGAATAAACGATACCAACAAAGCCCATGGAGATAAAAGAAATTATCAAATTGCCATGGCAGGAATCATGGGGTGGGGTCGACTTAGTAACCTGGGCAACAGCAGAGAGAATGGGGAATCGGGAGAGTCAGACCAGCACAAGTATTTGGAGTGGGGGAGGGGTTTGTTGGTAAGAAATTCCAAAACATGAGAAAGCACATGTATGCATTAACTAGCTATTCGTCGGGATTTTAGGAGTCCTGGAAATGTCTGGGGGCATTAGTATATCTCTTTCATCTCAACCCCCCCCCCATTTCAGCCTTCTAGGAGTCTATATTTCTGTGTATTTATAATACAAATCTGCCACACACACCATTCTACTGTTTGTATTCTATGATCTTGCCATGAAGATCTTCTGATAAGCACATTTTTTTTTCTTTCAACAGCATACAACACATTCATGCTGATGGCTTTTACTGCTGGACACCTGTACTGTGTCCGCCAGACCCTTGGGATCTGCAGGTGCCTGAGGATGAGGGTACTTCTCAGCACTGAGTTTCCTTCAGGATTATCCAGGGAAGGAAGACTTTAGATCACGCACTGGTCCTTCCCAGCCATGTTCTCCTTGGCTTCCTTTAGGGCATGGTTAAAGGCAGAGGCTGTCTTCTGCTTCCCTACCTATCCTGAGATGGCAAAGAAAGCCCAGCTCTGTGATTCCCGCAGAGATATTACATGAGCAAGTCTGAATTCTGCGGCTGGAGGGAGGGAGGGCCTTCACCCATGAGTTTCTTCACGGACTCTTTCAAATACAAAGTCTTTGGCATCTCGCTCTGCCCTTGGTTCTGTGAGAGGCTCTGCCCTAAGTCCACCCAAGACCTTTTTGCCTAGAAGACTAAGAGATGCATGAAATCTAAAATCTGTGAAGTGAAAGATTCATGAGTAAACTCATGAGCTGTCCCAGGCCCCGAAAACTAAGTCATTCAGCCCTAACTCAAAGTTCTGCATAAGAAGCCTTGTTCTCTTCTCCCCAATCCTTTTATCCTCCTGAGTCTGCCCCTGACTTAAGGGTCTATGGGACCACACTACCACACTACCACACTACCACACTACCACACTACCACACTACCACACTACCACACTACTATACTACCACACAGGCATAAGAACTGGTGCTGTGGGCTGTGCTAAAACCCCAGAGATCTCGGAGATCTGAGGCAGAAGAGTGGAGCTGCCCCCTCCCACCCCCTCAGGCCTGCTCTGGAACATGGGACCAGGACCACCAGTTGAGAGGTCCATAGCCACTCAGTCAGGAGAACAGCACCTGGAATCCCTCTCCATACTAATGAGGTATCAAGACAGCCTTAGCCTTCAGCCAATGGCCTTCCCTTCCTGGATATTATCATATCCTTCCCCCAAAAAATATATAATCCCTGGTTCACACCAAATAAAGTGTATGTGCTCAATCCACCCCCAATAAAGGAATATAAACAAGCTAAGATCATCTCCGTGAGCTACTTCACCAGAGATCACCATGGGGAAGGCCTTGACCCAAACAAGCCATGACATTAAGGTTCCTGAAGAAGGCCTTTTCGCTCCTCCAGACCCTCCAGTCCTCAGCACAAACTCCCAGACCCTGCTCAGTTAGGGCTCCTCTTTCCCCTTCCTGGCTAGCATGCAGATGCCCCTGGAGAAATGTGGACCATGGACACCCCCTTCCTCTCAGGCATCCAGGCACCCCAAGAGGAGAGCTCGGAACCACAGCATTCGTCCCAAACCCCACTTTCCCCTTCCAGTCTCACATGTCTGATGCCCAAAGGGAAACTCGGGCTTCAGACTCCGCCTTCTCTCTGAGCAGGCGACTTGGCGGTACCCAGATACCGCCAGGAAGAGAGGCAGCACAGGATACCACGCCTGACCTGTACTCATCCGCCATGGAGCTCCTGCCCCATCTGAGAGCACTGGCCACCTTGGAGATGAGGAGGCTGATGGGGCTCCCATACAATCTCAGCCCGACAGTGCCCCTGCATAGGGCGTCCCGCTTCCTCCTGCGCTCTCTTCTACATCCAGGCACCAAACGATGTTCCCTGAGATCCTGTGTGCCCATTTCAGCCATAAGCCATGGGACAATCTGGGTACCATTTCCCAGGCACTGATCACCTCTTTGTGGGGTGCAGGCTCTCTCACTGACCTGGAAGTTACCAAGTAGGCTGGGCTAGCTGGCCAAAGAGCCCTAAAGATCTACCGTAGTCACTGATCCCAGTTTCCAGTGTAGGACCTCTTGGGATTCATCTGCAACTATTCAACTTCATGTACAACTAGATCAGAAACAGGAAACAGGTGGCGAGAATGTGCTGATAAGGCAAAAAAGAAACCCCGGGTTCACAGAACTGTCTGGGTTCAAAAAAGTTGGGATGGTGGTGAACGTTGGCAAGGGCCATTTGCAAGAAGTTGAGCACACGAGCCATCCAGATGGCTGTCCAGTCCATACTGGACAGTTCATAGGTGACCACATAACAGAGTCCCCAGGGTATGCAGTCAGCCACCACCTCTTGCACAGGCTCTTATGATCTCCCTCTCGTAGGGGATGAGGAAAGTCTTCTTCAGTTCCTGGGCCCCACTCCCCAGTCTGTGGTGGCTGGGAGGGAGGCAGGCCCTGCTGTGGTCTGGCTTCTGGGCAGAGTTACCACAAGACAATCACTGCCAAAATTAAACTCACGTTAGCAGAGTCTCTGTGGGTGCTTGGGTTCAAAGGCCTTCTTTACGACATTGAATCATGTTTCAAAAATACCCGAGGGAGTGGCAGGAAGGAGTTGAGTGGGGGGGGGGTTGGGGGGAGAAACCAGTCAAGCTGTGTTGGTCACGTTATGTATAAAAACGTCAACTCCCACCCGTGGCTCATAAACTATGCTGAATCCTCCACACCCAGGGAGAGTCCCTGTCCCTGTCAGGATAGAAGCCCCACCTCCATCCTCCCAGGACAATGTCCTGTCACCCACTGAGGTGAGCAAGCAGATGAACATGAGCCCACAGGAGAAGCACTATGGCAGGAGATGTTGAGAAACAGCTCAGGTTAGAGGTTTCAGTAAACATGAGGCAAGTGAGCAGAAGTTACTGAGACGGAGAGAGGGATCTGCACAGCACGGCATGCCAAATGAGTCCCTGTGACGTCTGTGAACCTATCAGACACAATGGAGCACACCTTTAATCCCAGGACTTGGGAGGCAGAAGCAGGTGATTCTCTGTGAGTTCAAGGCCAGCTAGGGCTACTCAGTGAAACCCTGTCTCAAACAAAAAAATGTCTGTGACCTTGAGTGTCTGACCTGAAACCCATAAGCTAGACAGACCAGCTGTGTCTGAGCTCAGCCCGAGGCCTACACACTAGAAAGCCCAGGTAACTCCTCTGACGAGGCTGGAGCCTTCCTCCTCCACAGTCCTCCTTCTATTCCTCCTTCACAGCCCTCCCTCTCCTTCCTCCTCTGAAGTCCACACAGATAGCTTAGACCATGTCCAAACACATATAAGGGTAAAAGCTCAGAGACATAGGCTCTAACTCCAAACTCCCTCCTTTCAATTTTCCTTACAGGTAATTTTTTTAACCATTTGGTTAATGGTTTAAAAAAAAACACACTTTTTAAAAATCTTATGTGTGGGGCTGGTGTGGGGGGCTCAGTGGTTAAGAACATGACTGTTCTTCCAGAGGTCCTGAGTTCAATTCCCAGCAACCACATGGTGGCTCCCAACCATCTGTAATGAGATCTGATGCCCTCTTCTGGTGTTTCTGAAGATAGCAACAATGTGTTCATATACATAAAAATAAATGAATCTTTAAAAAAACAAATCTTATATGTGAGGGTGTACATGTGTGTGTGTGCATGTGTGTATGTAGACATGTGCATGTGTGTGTCTGAATGTTCTTGTTGAGTGCAGGTGTGTGCTGTGATGCTTGTGTGGGTGTCAGATGATAACCTTGAGTATCGTTCCTTGTCTCCCACATTATTTGAGACAGGGTCTCTCGTGTGCTCTTGTATGCTGTTCCATACGCCCACCTAACTGGACTATCCATGGATACTCCTGTCTCCAGTTCCCACATCGCCATAGGAATACACACAGATGTTTGACTTCATCTGGCTTTGCGTGGACTCTAGGGGTCTAAGGTCAGGCTTTACACTTTTGTGTGTACGCTCTACCCACAGAGCCTCCTCCCCAGCCTCAGGAACCACCTTTAAAGGCCCTAAGTGCGGGGAATCACATAGGCCCTCACTCCTACACGAACAGTATGGCAATTAAAAACTTCTGAGAGAGCTGGGCAGTGGTGGCGCACACCTTTAATCTTAGCATTTAGGAGGCAGAGGCAGGTGGATTTCTGAGTTTGAGGCCAGCCTGATCTACAGAGTAAGCTCCAGGACATCCAGGGCTACACAGAGAAACCCTGTCTCAAAAAGCCAAAAACAAAAACAAAAAAACAAACAAACAAAAAAAAAAAAAAAAAAAACTTCTGAGAGAAAACTAGTCTGACCCAGATAGGGCTGTTCACCCCAAGTGGTCAACACTAAAAAAGCAGACACACAAACCTCACTAAGCAAACCAACCAGCTTTTATTTATATATCCATTTATACATCTGTGTGTGTGTGTGTGTGTGTGTGTGTGTGTGTGTGTGTGTGTAACAATAATAAAGAGGCCATGAAAATATGGGAGAGGTTGGGAGAGGTTGGGGGAGGAAAGGGAGGTGAGAGAAATGATATAACTATCTTTTATTTTTCAAATATTATATTCAAAAACTGAAGATCCATAGGACAGAAGGTTTTCTCAATTTTTGACCTGAGAAAAACTAAAGAAAAAGTAGGTTCTGAAATGCCGTGTCACCTCCTTTCCTCCAGACATATGGTTTCAAAGTACAGGGTTGATTGAATCACATGAGCCCCACAACGGAAGCACCTGTGGACTTCTTGGTCCAGAAAAAAAAAAAAAAAAAAAAAAAAAAGGTACATCCCAGTTATTTACTCCAGTGTGGTGTGGGAAGGTGGTCAGGCCTCTCTTCTCCAATTTCTAATGTCCAGATGGTGCTCTATCATGGAATCTTTCTCTCCTTTTCCTCCACATCTCTAGGAGGTCAGCTAAGGGAAACAAGCCTCCCAGCTCAGCGCTATAGGAAAAGTTAAGTTTCTCAGAGATAAGAAATTATCTCCAACCTCCGTCCATGTAGGTTGTGTGTAGAGGTGTGGGAACAGACAGACAAGAGCAGAAAGAACCCAGAAGGGCCTGGGGATGTCTCCTGCATCAAATCTCCATACAGTAAATATTTTTAGCAACACTAAACAACTAACCAGGGTGCATTTATACATCCGTGTGTGTGTGTGTGTGTGTGTGTGTGTGTGTGTGTGTGTGTGGTGTGCATATGTGTGTGAATACATATATACATACACAATGTATGTGTGTATATGTGAATACACACACACACACACACACACACACACACCATTGAGGAATTTTAATCTGTAAATTAGGTACAATAAGAGATTGGCAATTGAGAATACACTCAGACTGTTATCAGTATTATGAACTTAAAAGTTATCTAAAACTTAGGCTGGAGAGATGGCTCAGCAGTTAAGAGCACTGGCTACTCTTATAGAAGAGTTCCCAGCATCCACATGGTGGGTAGCAACTGCCTGTAACTCCAGTTCCAGGTGATTCAGCACCACCTTCTGGCCTCTTCTGGCACTGCACACAAACAGACCAGCAGGCAAACACATGTACACATAAATAAAATATAAATTCTTAATTGCTTAAAGATATCAGAGACTTATGAACCACTCCTATCTTGAATTTTTCCTTCTACATTTTTGGATCAACACTGCCCTGGGCTGGGAAGAACTGAAATGGCTTGGGGGCAATCAGAGAAGAAAGGGGGTACAGAGAAGCAGGTGGAAGCAGGCTGTGGCTCCAACCACACAGCAGCTCTGTCAAGACCAGAATGCTGAGCGCCCTGTGCCTGCTCCCTCCCTCACAAGCACCAGGGGTCAACTTGGCACCCCTCAGACAAGGGCGGAGAGTGACACTCGGCAGAGCACACACAGACAGAAAGTGGGCCAGAACTGGTTCCCGGGCCCGTTTGTAAGGTCTCTCAGTGATTTATGAAGAGAAAACATGGAGTGAATGAGCGGGGCAGGAGTGGCTGGCCAGAGCTGAAGTGACAGGATGACTGTCACCCCCATGCCTGCCGCTGGGTCAGTCTTGCATGAGAGATGCAATTGAAAACTCAAAGTGTGCGCATTGTGTCTTTGGACTACAGTCTGTCGCTCGACAATCTTCTATAAGTTTGGGAGAGATTTTAGCCTCTTCTGTCAAGGCATCATTTTCAGAACATTGAGAGATTTGGCTCTCTGAGTCCTGTACCTATGCTAAGCACAGTTAGCAAATGAAAACACACCAGGAGGATTCTGGGAGTGTTTGGGGTTCATTTGGAAGAAGAACTAGTTAAGTTTGCTACGATGCATTCAAGCACTAGTCGGTGTTCCACAGCACAGTAAGCCCATGAGGGTTGGGCAATTTTTTCAACCAGGAAGAAATGATTTCCCTGGTCCTGTCAATCGTAGCAGAGGACTGGGCTCCCGGGCTCTGCCCCTTCCGTCTGAAGTATTGGAGTATCGGTGTGGAAGAGGAGGAACTGTTGTCTTTAGTTATGTCTCCTCTGCTGGGCCCACCAGGCTCCAAAATACAGCTCCAAAGTCAAGCTCACTCAGAAGGCCTTGGAGGAAACCACAAGATGTGAGGGAAGAGATTCGGTGTTGGGGGCAATAGACAGGCATGGCAGAGGGGTGGTGGTGAGAGTGTCAGCATGCACTGCAAACTTGCAAGAAATTGTCAAAAACAAACTTAACTGATTCAAAATGATAAAGTTGTAGTAAATTCTTTGCATTTTTTTATTTGACAAAAAAAAATTGTGTCCGACTTCAGGCAGATCTGCATCCTAATTACTAGCACACAGCGTAGGAAACGATGATCGTGAGCTTGGAGATGCCAAGAGTCCCTGCGTGGAGTCCCCGGGCAACGCTCGACGCACGGCTCCAGCAGCCTCCCGGAGGTGTCCGTTTCCCTTGTCTCCAACTCTCAGGGTCTCTTTCTAAGGGTGCCCTAGGCTCCTTGCTAACAACCTGGGTAGCTTCTAGCAAGTTATAACGTCATGACCAAAAGAAGCCAATAACCAAAGCACAGATTAGCAGACCACTCAGCTCCGTGCCTCTCTAAAGACGAGCTACTTAACGGAAACAGAGCGGAAGCTCCCCGGAGCAGCTGCATCTACAGCAAAGATTCTTAAGGCTGGGGGCGGGGTTCAGAAACAAAGTGCCTTTGGCACTGGCTCAAGCTTCACTGTATGTGTGTCCTGCAGACAGACAGCTTGACCTTGGCTGCCGAGAACATGGAGACTGAGAAAAGTGAAATGTAGGTTGTGAGCTGGTATTACCTTGGGCTATCTTAGGCCAATTAACTTTGGATCTGACCTAACATGCTCCTGACTAACAGGTGAACTCCTTAGAAGGTATCATTGAGCTTAGCAGGACTCTGCCCTCCCCCAGCCCTAAGGCTAAGAACGCTATTAAGACTAGGCTGAGACTTTTAGAAGAGATTCCTTCCCCAACCCCTGCTCGGCCATAGCTCATCTGCCTAACAGTCTCACCACTGTAATTGGTCAGTCTTTTTTGGCTCATGACTTGGGGGAGGGGAGGAGGGTGCTGTGTGTAATCTGTCACTCAGAGTAACTGGAATTACATGTCCTGGGACATTGTCATTCATATTTGGCTCAGAATAAACTATTTTTTTATTTCCTGAGAAGCAGGACAGTTCTTTTAAATTGACAAAATGAAGCACAATATTAAACTACTGAATTAAACAATATTCATTTAGGAACCGAGAACAAAATCTAGCCAAGACCCAGACACAAGCCTGGGAGTTCTTTACGCTCTACCCACCAGTCAGCACCCAGCTTCACCTGGGTCTTCTCACTCAGCTTAAGGAGGAAGTTTAACTTTGTGAAGGCCAGTCAGTCTGGAACCTCATGCTTAGCCACCTGGGGCACAGCTACAGAGTGAACTGAGGTGTAGGTGACAGCCTGGGGACCTAGCACAAGACTCAGCTGAGCTAGGCCAGGCCCCAGGAAGCTTCTGAAAGCATGTGGTGACATCACTCTTACGTCTGGAGTCCAGCCTTCACAGAGCCATCCAAAGCACGGCCAAGGGAGCGACTTGACAGCCCTAGACCGCTCTTCTAATCCAGCCTTTGTCTCGTCATGCTAAACTGCACAGTCTTCCTGCACCAGGGACTTGAGAGGCCCACACCAGTGCCTTACTTGGCTTACTCTACAGATTCTCCAAAGTTTCTAAGCACCAGCCTGTACTGTTGTTCCTACAGATAATCAGAAAAATAAGCAAGACACAGTTCTTTGCTCTTACATAAGAACAAAGAGACGGGCAATCAAAGTAACAATAAGTGACTGAGAGCAAAGGTGGCCGTGGTGGGGCAAACCCATCACCCCAACTCTTAGGAGAACTGGAAGTGTAAGGCTGGGCCAGCATGGGCTTCACAGCAAACAGTATCCTGAAGGGGGGAGGGGGAGAGAGAAGGGGAGAGGGATGGAATGGGGAGGAGGAGGCAGCCTGTCCCAGCGCTCACATGGCTCTGCTTGGGAAAGAGGACTCCTCAGGACACCCACCCTGTCCTCCATTCTGTTGATTCATGCTTACTATGCAATTCATGCACACCATAAGCATGTGTCCTGTTTAACCACAGAAGCCACCATGCTAGCTCCACCGTGGCCAGGCCAGGCTTCTGTTCTAGGCTCTAAGGCAAGCAGGCACCTATCACCTGGTGTCCTATAACAGGGGATCAGCCCGCAGCTGTGTCCTGGTTCCCCTCCTGTTTAGCCCACGACCCAGGACCCAGTAGCTGTCTAGTTGACAGTGTTGACACTGCTGAAGAGAGTTGTGTGGGGAGAAGGGAGGGCCACCCATCTGGGCGCCCTGGGTGGCCAAGGTTCCCCAGATAGGCTTCTGTCTGCAGCAAGCTCCAGGCAAGTCGGCCAGCAGAGTGGCCGGCAGGGGGCCTGTGGGTGTCCAACTACTCCTGCTGTTTCTCACAAGAGGAAAATGGCTCTACGGTTTTCTGGGTTTTTTTTTGTTTGTTTGTTTGTTTGTTTGTTGTTGTTGTTGTTTTAAACAAACCCTGCTCCACGTGGCAGGACTCATAAGAAGGGAAGGTGAGATTCACCCTGTCTCACAGCGCCCATGAGGACAGAGAAGTGCTCCTCTAATTGTAAATTATTTCAAAGTGGCACATACTGTTCATTGTGTTTCAAAATGGAAATGAAAAGCCTCTCCCACAATTATGGCCATTTTATAACTAAATCCCACTGTTTCCCAGCTCCCTCCAGACCTACTTACTTTAAATCAGAAAAATAATGCTGTTTCCCCACATGCCCTGTATTAAGCAACCTGGTTTAGTGCTGCATGCTGCCTCACACGCTGGAATTACTCCGGGACGGAGGGATGCGGGACAAATTAGGTCACACTGTCCACGCTGTCTTTGAAAGATGCTGTCCAAACCTGACGTTTAACAGAAGCTAAGCTGCATTGTTAGTCATCCGGGACCTTGTCCCCTGTTGGTTGCTAAGAGCAACGGAAGGTAACCAGAGGAACTGACCCCAAGGGAGGACCTGAAGGGATGACTCAGTTGCTAACATGCCTGCTGTGCATGTATGGGGCACCTGAGTTTGTGTCCCTCGTGAGCATGTAAAAGCCAGGTGCAGACACATCTGCAGTCTCAGTACCTGGACTGGTGGGCAGACAGGCGGATCTCTCGAGCTAATCAGCTGGCCACTCCAGCCAAACTGATGTGTTTCAGGGTCAATGGGAGGCCTGACTCAAAAACTAACACACACACACACACACACACACACACCTCACCCCAAGGGAGACCCAGCACCTGACGTTTGGGGGTTATCTACTGCAGGCTGAAAGGGTATCAGGGACCCTCACAGCATTCACCAAGTCAGGATGCTCAGATTTTTTTAAAGGTGAGTGTGAGCTAGAAGCTTACAATAGGACATTTTCTTGTGTCTAGTCATTTCTTTAAATGAAAAACATGAAAACACTCACCACCCAGGCTTAGACGGAATAAACCTCGCCTGAACTTGACCTTTGACCCTGCCCAGGGATGAGTAAACCACATCCTTTGATCCCACAAATCACATCACCTGGGGCTACAGTGGGGGCCAGGGGTCTACTCAGGCCATGAGGCTTACAAGCTTAAAGTGATTTCCCGGGGAGGAAGCCAAAGGGTTTTAGGAGAAGCAACCACTTTGTACTTTAAATAGTACACAAGCTTGTGAATCAGTCTCCGCAGGTATGACAGAGTGATTCGGGGGCTGTCCAAACCCAGTGTGCTCAAAGGATGTGTGGCCTCTGCAAAGCCTGCGAGAAGTTTCAATCAAGGCCATGCCAACAGCTACTTTTCCTCCAATACTTTCCTTTTAACTGGGAGTCAGTGTTTACCAGGGGTGAGATACAAGCACTATGGAGCCCCATTCCATGTATTCAGCAGGGACCTTCCTGGCACCCCAACTTTCATCTTGTTTTTCATCTTGACCGAGCCTTTTCCCTGAAGCACATGAGATAAAGGTCGGGAACTAAGCAATTCAGGGTGCTGTAAATGTCTCTGCCATTAATCACTCCCCAGAGATATTTCCCCCACTGGCCTTTAGGATTATCTCAACCTGGGAGGAACTTGAGACTGCCAATAGAGGCATGGACATAAAACTGAGGACCCAAAGAACAGCTGAGAGAGGTGACTCACACACACACACACTGTAACAGGATGGGCGTGTCTCCCTTAGTAAGCCTTTACAGAGCCTAGAGTTCAAAACAAGGGTCACCTCATCCATTGATATGTTACCATCTTTTCCCCTAAGGCCAAGTAACTTAATTACTTATGTGATCCTGTAAGACATCTCTGTCTTAGTTACAGTTACTACTGATTGGACAAAACCTAACCTTAGGTTACTACTGATTGGACAAAAACACCATGACCAAAAGGCAAGTTGGGGAAGAAAAGGGTTTGTTCAGCAAATAATCCCACATTGCTGTTTATTACTGGAGGAAGTCAGGACAGGAACTCAAGCAAGGGCAGGAACCTCGAGGCAGGAGCTGATGCACAGGTCATGGAGGGCTGCTGCTTACTGGCTTGCTTTCCATGGCTTGCTCAGCCTGCTTTCTTACAGAATCCGGGACCACCAGTCTAGGGTTGGAACCACCCACCACCATGGGCTGGGCCCTCCCTCAATCACTAATAAGGAAAACTCCTTACATCTGGATCTTATGGAGACATTTTCTCAATTAAGTTCTCTCCTTTCAGATGACTCTAGTTTTGGCCAAGTTAACATATAAAACCAGGCAGCACAGTCTCTAAACACTACCAGACAGGTAGATCACTATGGGTTTCAGGACAGCTGATGCCGATTTCTGGGCTAATGATGCCCATTTTGATACAAATGGAATCTTGAAAGACAAATCTAGTGAAATCTTTAAATTTAAATATATACCTCCATATGGTCTAGTAATACATAAATACACATATATAAATATACATAAATACATATGTACATACATAAATATATATAAATACATATAGTATCTTGATTCATAGTTGCCCCAAGCTGCAAACACATCAAATAACCCACTTGTGAAGGGAAAGCTAGATTGTGGCAGCAGTGGTTGTGGTGGTTTGAATATGCTTGACCCAGGGAGGGGCACCATTAGGAGGAGGTTTGTTTTTGTTAGAGGAAGTGTTGTCACTTTGGGGGTGAACTTTGAGACCCTCCTCTTTTAGCTGCCTGGAAGCCAGTCTTCTCCTGGATGCCATAAGAACAAGATGTAGAACTCTCAGCTCCTCCTGCACCATGCCTGCCTGGATGTTACCATGCTACTCGCCTTGATGATAACGGACTGAACCTCTGAAACTGTAAGCCAGCCCCAATTAAATGCTGTCCTTTAAAGAGTTGCCAATGTCGTGGTATCCCCTCACAGAAATGGAGTCCTAACTAAGACAGCTGTCAACAGGGATCTTCTACTAACTCATGAGGACATGACCAAGTCTCAAAGGTAGAACAGTGAGTAAAAGAAGCCAGGCACAAAAGATGACGCGCTGTTTGGTGTCGTTTATATGAAATTCTATCAAAGGCAGAACCATAGTGATGGAGAACAGGTCCCTCACTGATGGGCCCAAGGATAAGAGTAGGATTGCAGGAATGGTCAGGGACCTTGTGTGGGGCAGTGGCGTGCTGTGTGTCACACCTGTCGCTGGTAGTTGCATGACAACATGCATGTACAATAACCAGAACTCACAGCATTTCCACAGTAAGTGGTCTTTGGAAATCCACAGCAGTGCACATGAACTGTCCCAAGGCAGAGAAACTGACAAGCTGTGAGCATCTTCCTCAGGGGAAAGAGCCCTTCAAAAGAGGAGGGGGTCTCCACATCTGCAGCTTTTACATCCTCAGATTCAACCCACTGGAAAATAGTATAGAAGAAAAATCAATAAAAATAGTGACACCACACTAAAATGCACCACTAACCTAGAGTTACCAACATGTACATGGCATGTCACTTCATATGGGGTATTTGTAAGTCTGGAGATGAGCTAAGGTCAACAGGAAGGAAAGCAGAAGCTATATGCACACACTGCTCCAGTCTACCTTCCCTGGGCGCTGAGGGATGGGGTATAACAAGCATAAACGCTGAGCTGTGGAGACATGGCATTCCTGTAAGATAGGCCAAGATTCTCTCTCTCCCTCTCTCTCTCTTCCTCACTAGAAAACAAGCCATGATGCTTTTACTTACTTAGAGGACAAACATTGAAGGTTGGTTGGTTATTTTTCCAGCCTGGGAAAATTTTTGAGCAAGAGTGAGAGGTCCCACAGCTGAGATGTGTAAGTCAGCAAACTGACCACAGGCTCTTCCCACCTCCCCACTCACTGGAAAGGTGTTAGCAAACAGGGGAACCAACGCTACCACAGAACGTGCCAACAGTTGGTACCAATTTCTGTGAAATAACACAGACACCAGCGCTGAGTCTCTTGAAGCCAAACCCCTGAATAATACCAACAATACCACAGTGGCCCCCAAATTAAAGGTTGCAGCCTGTGGTCCCTAAACAGCTGCCCTGGAACCCAGCCAGGACCCTCTGTCCCTGTTAAACACTGCCCCACGTGCCCAGTTTCAAAAGCCACAGAGGGTATTAGGCTTTTGCGATCAAACTGATGAGTTTATGTGAAAGTAGAGGAGGGCAGCTGAAGGCCAGACTTGGTGATGTCTATGCAGTCTTTGGGTTCCCCAGGAATCCTTGTCTGGGGCTCGGCCCCAACTCCCTTCTTTCTTCCTACACCCCTCGCCATGTTGCTGGCCCTCCATGTGCTGCTAAATTCACCAGGACGAGAACTGTGATGAGGAGAAACTTGAACTAGATAACAAAGCATGCAGGGGTGCATCGTGTGTGTGTGTGTGTGTGTGTGTGTGTGTGTGTGTGCGTGCGTGTGCGTGTGTGTGTCTGTGTCTGTGTGTCTGTGTCTGTGTGTCTGTGTGTGTGTGTGTCTGTGTGTATGTGTATGTTGGAGGCCAGTCTGCATTTAGCCCTCACACTCAGCATTGCAGCGTTGTTTTCTATTTCTCAAACTGGCTTGCAAACCACAGTTGCAGATGCTCTTGGGCCATGCACTGGTTTGTTGGAGTTGATACTGCTGGGGTCTTGGTATGCAGCCCAGATGACCCCAAAGACTCTTACGCCTCCATTTCTCAGTGCTGGAATTATGTCAGGATTCCACCATCCTGACCAGGAAGCCCCCATGCGTGGTGGCTCATTGAAGTGCAGGCCTGTGGATACAGAGGTGGAGAGTGCCCAGGTCTTGAAGTGCCAGACTCAGGAGAAGATACATCTCAGCTCAGGGAGAGGGTATGCACCATTCTTCCGCCTGTTTTACTTGGGCCCTGGGCAGATGGGGTGATTCCTATCTGTGGTGTTGAAGGTAAAACCTCTTTACTCGGTTACAGACTCAAATGTTAATCTCATCCAGAAACCCTCACAGCTACATCAGATACAATGTCTGCCAACTATCTGGTCCCTCCTCAGCACAGTCAAGGTGGCATAAGCATTAGTCACCTCAGGGGCTGGAGAGGCCCAGAGCCGAGAGAGCTTGCTCTTCTCACAGAGGAGTTCAGTTCTACAAACTCACAGCCACCTGCAGCTCCAGCTCCAGGGGATCCAACAACCCTCTGTGGCCTCCATGAGCAAATACATATATACATACACACATACACACACACACATACACACATTCACATGCATATATGTACACATAGATACATAAATAAAACAATAAAATAAAATTATTTTTTAAAAAATTAACATATCCAATGGAATACTGCTTATCTGGGAGAAAACAGGAATATACATACATAATACATAAAATGTCCCATCATAAAATGACCAGACACTATGATTCCATTTACATGGGGCACTCAGAGTAGTCCCATTCCTAGAGACAGAGAGCAGAATGGTGGTTGTTGGCGGCTGTTGAAGGAACCTCTAGTGTTTACCAGACAGCATAATGGATATAGGGCTACAGTTCTGTATGCTGAATCTGAAGATACTTAGCACTACTCAACTAAATACCTTCAAGTGCTGAAGGTGTCTGGGATTTGTGGTGCATGCTTGTAATCCCAGGGCTTTAGAGATTATAAACTCTAGTCCAGCCTGGGCTACACCGCAGGGCCCTGTCTATAAATAAATAGCCCTGAGATGATGATTTTCATCCTATTGTGTATTTTACCACCATTACAATTTTTGTGCTAAGTTTCCGTGTGCACTGAAACCTTCGCTGCCCATGGTTCAGCAGATTCCATTTTTTGTTTGGCTGAGATGTGTCTTCAGCTACAGATCCATCTGGTGCCAATTTTATTAATGGTAGAATGAAGTTCAAATCAACTTTCCCCTAGAGAAAGGACTAGCTCGGGCAAGTTGCCAGGACAAGAGAAGAAGCAACCCACACGCAACGGTGCAGAAGGGACTGAATCCTGCAGGCGCACGCTGTGGGTTGGACCCGTGAGGGGAGGGAGTGGAGGAGACAGGCAGCCATGAGCCACGCTACAATCCACAACATGTATTATCACTGTCCTTCTGATCCTAAACGTTCCTTTCAATGAGTCAGAAAGGTTGACTGGCTGATGGATTTAAAAGAAAAAAAAAAAAGTCACAGGGCTTTCCTTCTGTAGATTGTCCTCAGGAGACCTCTGGCTGAACGTTCCCTCCTCCCTAGCTAGCAGCTGCTTCTTAGCATGTGTGTTTACAGAAATACCAGTAGTCATTGCATGTTCCTTGCCATGTGATTAAGCATTGCCATAAAGCCCTGGCTAGATTAGGGAAAGCGCTTACCAAACTAGTGTCCATGACGGACAGCTACTGCCACCTACTGGCCAATGGTAGCATCACTTGCCAAATGCCTCTACCTGCAGAGGAGAGATAGCTAGAAAATTCAATACAGGAGGACACACTATGTGGGCACGCGCACACACACACACATGTGCGCACGCACACACCAAATCATATATTTTGGCATTATATCACAGAGTATATACTTAGATATTGGGTTAAGTAGAGTCTATCCCACTGTTGCTCACAACTTTCATTTACATCATTGTCCATGTAGCAGTTGCCAAGCCGTATCTCCTTCAACTCTTAGAAACAGTGTATGAAAGAAGCTCCATTACTCTCATTTTCGAGGTGGGAAACCTGGAGAACCAAAATGTCCTTCTGATATGCCAAGGGGTCAGAAGCATCACTAAATATATATTGGAGAGAAGGACTACAATGAAATTACTATCTTGTCCTTCCATTTTTAATTTAATTTTATTATTTTATGTGTTTTACTTAGGAACTTAAGAAGAGCAACCAGTGCCCCTAATGCTGGGCCATCTCTCCTGCCCACCCTCCTCCACAAACACCCTTGTAAAGATGTCTAGTGTGCTCTGAAGAATCCAGAAGATCCAGCTTAGGAGTCAGAGAGACGCTCAGCAGTTAAGACCACTGGCTGCTCTTCAGGAGGATCTGGGTTCAGCTCCCAACACCCACGTGACAGCTTACAACCATCTACAACCAATCTCACAACCATTGTCCAGACAATCCGATCCCCTCACATAGACGTGCATGCAGGCAAAATACCAACACATGTGAAATAAAAGTAAACACTTTTATTTAAAAAAAGAAGTCCAAGCCGGGCGGTGGTGGCGCACGCCTGAAATCCCAGCACTTGGGAGGCAGAGGCAGGCAGATTTCTGAGTTCGAGGCCAGCCTGGTCTACAGAGTGAGTTCCAGGATGGCCAGGGCTACACAGAGAAACCCTGTCTCGAAAAACCAAAAAAAAATAAAAATAAAAAAAAATAAAAAATAAAAATAAAAATAAAAAAAGAAGTCCTACAGCAAACAGCAGCTAATGCTTCCATCCAGGTTCACTCTGACAAGGTCACCACAACAAGGTCACCACAACAAGGTCACCATAACAAGGTCACCATGACAAGGTCACCATTTTCCAGACCTCCTACAGTGGGTGTAGCAAGTGGCTGTGTCCTCATTACCTTGCTGTTCATATCAACAAGCATATGGCTATTTCTCCAAAGCAAAACAAAACAAAACAAGCCTTACATCTTGAAATTTGCTGCCCCTGAGGATATTCATGCTCTAGAGCCCCTCACAGGCATTCAAGCAATAGTGTAAGTATGCAAAGACATAAAATTTCCAAGTGTGACCAGGTGAGACAGGATTGCACCCATGGAAATATATGGCTTGATTTTAAAAAAAAATCAGTCTTAGACCCACAGTTGAAATTTAGGGAAAGAATCAGTTGTCCTGGCAACCTCCCCAAAGACGGGCCCATCCCTTCAGGAAGAACATTCTAGACACTGTGTCTTCTCACTTTCCTGCCTCTTTCTAGTGGGCCATGGATAAGAATCATTATCCCCTTTGTCTTTACAGAAGAGAAAGAAATAAGGCCTGCAGTTTGAGCCCACAGTTTCCCCTTGGCATAATCAGGAGCACAACTCTGTCTAAAAACAAAGCAGCCTCCTGCTGATGTGAGATAGAGGGCCCCTCCCCTCCCTTCCCCTCTCCTCTCCTCTCCTCCCCTCCCTTCCCCTCTCCTCTCCTTTCCTCCCCTCCCTTCCCCTCTCCTCTCCTCCCCTCCCCTCCCCTCTTCTCCCCTCCCCTCTCCTCTCTTCTCCTCTCTTCTCTCCTCTCCTTTCCTCCCCTCCCCTCACCTCTCTTCTCCTCTCCTCTCTTCTCCCCTCTCTCTCTTCTCCTCTCCTTCCCTCCCCTCCCTTCCCCTCTCCTCCTCACAGCATTAACTTGACTGGAACCTGGAACCAGGGGTGCAGTCAGCCTGCAGAGTGGGACCCAGGTCTTCACACGGGGTGGCACTGTTAATTTATGAGCTTCTAGAACTCAGAGTTCATGGTTGGGGATGGGGGGAGAGACAGATTCCCTATGGTAAAGAATTCAAAATAATGTCTATATCATTATATTTAGCAATGTATATTTGTTAGCTCTTACTAATGGCCATTTTCTTATTAGATATCTATAGCTGAATCCTGAAGACTGCTGTTGCTCTCAAGAGAACAGGGAAGAAGGTTTCTGGCCAAGATTCAAGGCAGAAATGGAGCGGGAATTCCATTTCCAGACACCATCCTCATATTCGCTGGGATGCATTAAAGGAATAAGTACCAGGCCAGGAACACAGGAAATTGGAAGGCGGGACTAATAAAAGATTTAGACATAATCTCTACCCCTGTTCTCTCTCTCTCTCTCTCTCTCTCTCTCTCCCTCCCTCCCTCCCTCCCTCCTTCTCCTTCACCTCTCTCTCTCCCCCTTCCCTACCCTCTTCCCCTTTCCCTCCTTCTCCCCCTCCCTCCACTTCCTCCCCCTCTGTCCCAGGGCCAACAGGAAACCATGAGGTGGTTCACAAGGCAGATCAGACAGGATGCTGTCTCCTTGGCCCCACTGCTCCAACGTTTCTGCAAACATAGACCCATGGCTTCTTCCTGAAACTCAGTCAACAGTCCTAGTTTTTTCTCTGTTGCTGTGATAAAGACCATAAGTGAAAGCAGCCTGGGGAGGAACGGGTTTACTTCAGCTTACAAGTCCCTAGTCACAGTCCACTGAGGGAAGCCAGGGCAGGAGCTCGGGGCAGAAACCTGGAGACAAGAGCTGACACGGAGACAACGAGAGGCAATGAACACTGCTCGCTGGCTCGCTTCTCAGGGCAAGCCCAGCTTGCTCTCTTATACAACCCAGGACCGGCAGCCCACATGTGGCACCACCGAGCCCTCCAACATCAATCCTTAATTGAGAAAATGTTTCATAGACATACTCAAACCAGCTCTAAACCATTGCAAGGATCCAGGATTTGGGGGACTCAATCACATTACATGATTCCATCACCTTACATGAAAGCCAAAGATGCTGGTGCTAAGGATAGAGCCGTGAAGCGTCTCTAGGGGGATGTCACAGTCACAGGGTGGCTTAATGGTGATCTTCCCTGGGCACCCCATCCAGGCTAACAAAATGGGTAACACCACCAGAAATAAACTGAGTAGTTAAGTAGTTAAGACTAAATAGTGGCTTGTGCCTTCAAGATCTGTGCACCGTCCAATATTCATGTCCCATACTGTGTAAGTGTGAGAAAAAAACACAAATCTCGCCACATGGGACTTCCCTCAGGTTTCAAGAGGAATCCTTCCTTCCCAAGATTCCTCCCTTCTGCAGGAACTGAACGGTCCCTTCAGAGCACTGTGAGTTGTGGGTGTTTATACACTGGTTTGCTCACAAAGATGCCTGCCACGGAGGATTTTGTATTCTAGACATACAGATTCCTGTGAACAATAAATGTACTGGATGGAATCGTGGAAGATAAAAAGACAAATGAGTAATAAGGATAAAAAGTGCCAGTCAAAGGGGGGAGGAAGCTACAATCAAACTGTACATGGAGTGATCAGGAATGGCGTCACCGCAGATATGGTCCTGCCTTAGGGCTACTCACAGCCCGTGTCATTTGCTCCACTGAGCCTACCACACGGAAATGAGAGAAGGAAGGGTCCCATGAGTATGTCTGCAAACCAGGAGCTACAGAAGGACAGTTCTTCTAAGCAGAGCCATCAGACCCCAAAGCCATGGGGCACAGTCCCACAGACTCAGCTCCACTGGCAGGAACTGAAAAGGCTTCCCACCGTCCCTAAGAGGGAAAGAACTGAGCTCAACAAATACACAAGGAAGAGTATAAATAAACCTAACATAATAAACTGCCCTACAAATGCCGCAGGTCATGTTCAACTGGGACATTGTAAGTTCCTCTTTGCAAACACTCCCCCACATATGATGGTGGTATTCTCAAAGCCGGTGTGAAGTAACCAAGCAACTGGCTCATTTATAGGAGATATAAGGAAAATTCCTGCCTATTAAACATGTAAGATGGTGACATTTTCACAGTCATAATAGCACCTGTCTAATCACATACTCAAGCCCTACAGTGCCCTGGGATTTCTACACTGCTACTAGGCTGCAGAGGTGCTACAGTTGGGACACTGCCCCACTAGGGGGCACTCTAAGCCGCCCTAAACATGTCCCATGGCCCCCCATCACGGCTTGACATGTTCTTATGGACATTTGCAGGTAATGATTATGCTTTAGCCAGTCCTGCCTTGGAGCCCAGGGTCAGTGGATAAGAAAAAATTTCATTGTGCTGGTGCAGGAATCAAGGATTCTTGAGGGTTTTTTGTTTGTTTGTTTGTTTGTTTTTTGTTTGTTTTTTTTTTTTAACTTACATCCCAGGACAACAGTACAAATAGAGTACTACTTTCTTCCTCCTGTTATCCCGCCTTCAAATCTCTTCTACCTAAATGAAAAACATTAAATTTTGGTCTTTTACACAAATTGACAATGGGCAAAGAAATAAGGTCTGCTTACACCATAGCTACGTTCTGTCTGCTGGGTGGACATCCAGTCAGACAGCCAGAGCCATCTGTGTAAGATCATCATCATCATCATCATCATCAACAACAACAACAACAACAACAACATTTAAACGTTCTTAAGGCTGTTTGGAGAAGTCTCCATTTACTGAAGGTTCCCCTGCCCTGAGCTATCTCTCCCCATTCCAATCTGCAGTGACATCTCAATTGGCACATGGTCCCCAGAAAGTCACAACTCCCATGCCAACGGTCCTTCCTCCATGTGCCAATACTCTTCTCTGTCAGTGCTCCTCTTTCCATGTGCCGATGGTCCTCTCCATCAGTGGTCCCCTTTGTTCTGATGGTCCTTCCTCCATGTGCCAATGGTCCTCTCTGTGTGCTGACAGTCCATCCTCCGTGTGTCAATGATCCTCCTCGGTGTTCACTATCACTCCTCCCTGTGCAATGATCCAGGCCTCTGTGTGGATCCCCCCAACACACACACACACACACACACACACACACGCACACACACACACACACACACGACTCTGGATGTCACTATGTTTTTTCATTTCTATTCACTTACTTGTAACTCAACAACGTCTTCGTAGTTAGTTAGCCTTATATAGCCCTCATATAGCCTTGGATACGTTTCTTTCCAGGCTGGAGATCCTCGCTGAATTTACATCATACTGCTTACTACCTAGTAGGAGCCCACGGTAACTCACCCTGCCTCTTTCGATGTTCTTGCTGAACATCTCTGATTGGTTTCTGTGCTAGGGCAACATATCAGATTCACCGTCAGGCTAACCTGTAAGGCTGCAGGACCCACATGCTATGGGGCTGTGTGAGGCTGTTATACTCACACCCCCTTACGTCCTCTCCATAGCAGGTAGACAGCACCATTCCAAAAAATTGTGGAGCCACAAGGAGGGTCTGAGCATTTGACCCTTACAGAGCCTCAGCTCACCTCCTAGCCTAGACAAGACAGAGAGCTCCAAGGTCACTGAGAGATGCTGTCCCCCAAAGTAAGATGAAAAAGCAATCGAGGAAGATAGTGACATCTACCTCTGCCCTCTCATGCACATGCACGTACACACATGTACACACTTTCACACATTCTCACACACACATGCTTGTTAACAAATTTTTATAAGAAGGGAACAACTAAATTAGAAAAGACATCATCAAACATTTCCTACAAAAGGACACATAGATAAGTATATGGAAAGTTTATCATTTGCTGTTAGAAAAATGTCAGTTAAAATAATAACATAATACACATAAAAGATAGGACAGTAGTACCAGGAGAGTCTGTCCATGAGGTAAGCCTCGTTGCTCACCCACTGCTGATGGGAACGTAGAATGGTCGATCATTCTAGAGCAGATACTGGCAGGGCATACAGAACAAACCAGCTTTGCCGGAGCTGAGATCTCTAGGAGCCCTGAAGGCCATGTTAAAGCTCGGTCTCCAGCTTTCTAGGTGGGACATTTAAAAGGTGAAGCCTACGTGGAGGTGCATTCCTTGGAGAGGCTGAATCCGGGACCATTGAGGGCACTGTGGTGTCCTTCCTTTCCATTTGCCTCCCAGCCATCGTGAGGTAAGCATCATGGTCTACCTCACAGTCCCTGCAGTGATGGATTGCCTCCGCCTGACAACATAGCCAAACAACCACAGATGGATCTGAAATGAACCTTTTGCATTTTCCCTTTTTGCAGTGTAGGGGACTAAACATAGGTCCCCCTGTATGCTAGGCACAACAATCTACCGCTAAGTCACACCTCCGGCGGCCAGCCTCTTTCTCTCCCTCTCTCCCTCCTCACCCCCTCTCTGTGTCAGTATGTGTGTGTGTGTGTCTCAGTGTGTGTCTCAGTGTATGTGTGTATCTTGGTGTATTGCATGTTTCACATAATGTAATGTGGAGGTCAGAACAACTTGTAGGTGTTGATCTCTGTTTCTGTCAAGTGAGTTTTAGAGACTTAGATCATTAAGCTTGTTGACAAGGGAAAGGTTACCAGGCTGACTGGCAGCAAGCACCACCTGAGTCTGACCATTGAGCCTCTTTTGAGATAGATAGACTGTCTCAGGATTTTGTTCCATTGCCAGATGACAGCGCCTGTGCTGCCATGGTACCAAGTATCGGGTGTAGGCCTGGGGGATTGACAGAAGACACAGACTCCGGTCATTCAGGAAGAATGCCAAAGCTTTATTGAGGGACCAGCAATATATACTAGAGGCCAGGAAAAACAATAGGAAAAAACAATCATAGCCATAGGTCAGGCACCTGGGAAGTCCCTACCACACCGGGCAGGAAAACAGGAATCAAGCTAAACCATGGGATGTTACGCTCTCAGGAAACCTATGCAAACAGCTCAGCTGGGGGCCTTGAGCTAAGCTCACTGATGACCAACAGCCAGAAGGATGACTAACCCATTTATGTATCAGTATGATCTTAAAACACTAAAGAGGAATTAACTATTGATTCTTGCAATTCTTTAAATTGATCTCAGAGAATGTTCCTGAGGAAAAATGTTAATCCCAGGCTATATACTTTCTGATTGCTAGTTACATAATATTCTAATGGGGGCGGGGGGAAGCAAAATTATAGAGTTGTGGATTGTCAGGTCCAAAAGAAAGTCAGGATGCACTGCGGTGAGTGGTACCTATTAGCATACCAAAGCACTGGCTGGCCTCCAGCATCTGCCACTCCTCCCACCCCAGCCCCTGCCCTAAGCTTCTCAGGTCATAGGTTTCCCTTCCCTGAGCTCCTCAGTCCTAGAGAACCCCGCCAGACTTTCATTATGTAAACAAACCACATTATTGTATCCTTTCTTTGGTTAAGGGACATATGGGTTGTTTCCAGTTCTAGCTATTACAAATAAAGCTGCTATAAACATGGTTGAGCAAGTGTCCCAGTGGCATAGTGGGACAGAAGCAGTATAGCTGGGTCTTCAGGTACAACTATTTCAAGTTTTCTGAGAAACCACCAGATTGATTTCTAAAGTGGCTGTACAAGTTTGTTGTCCCACCAGCAATGGAGGAGTGTTCCCCTTTCTCTGCATCCTTGCCAACATCTGATGCCACCTGAGTTTTTGATCTCAGCCATTCTGACGGATGTAAGATGGAATCTCAGGGTCATTTTGATTTGTATTTCTCTGGTGACTAAGGACTTTGAACATTTCTTTAAGTGCTTCTTGGCCATTTGAAATTCCTCTGTTGAGAATTCTCCATTTAGCTCTGTACTCCATTTTTTTTCTTTCTAACTGTAACCAGCTTTATTAAAGATACTTTTCATAAACACATGGTATTTCAGACAGGACATGGGCAAACAATCAACAATATACAAGAACTTCCAAATTCCCTTCTTGCATAGACTACCAAAATCAGAAAACCGCCAAAAAATAGAATGAAGTCTTCATTCAATGCTTTGAAAGGGGGAAGTAGTTTAGCGTGAGTGTTGATGTTTCATATTAAGGATGTTTACCAGCTTTTCATAAGCTGACCCTGACTTTCAGGAAACCAACATGGCAGAATTATTAATCTGAAGATCCACAATCTTTTACAAAAGGAACCAGCGCTCTTCTGAGAACACTCGATGAAGTCACTGCAAAGTCCACATTGCCCAATAGACTGGAAAACCAATTTTGGCAGTTAGTTTCCAACAGGTCTCTGGTTTTAAGGGAATTAAGTCTATGTTGATGCTACAGGGAAAAGAGGATATAATAATGAATTTATAGTTTTCCTGGACCATAAGGCATTTTGTGCCTTGGTGGCCACCTATGTCAAGACCAGGATGTCTCTCCCAGAAGCCAACAGGAGCCTTTCAAAATTATCAAGGAAAGAGGTTTTCTGTCCTCAATCCAGCTTGGGAGATATTTTGTTAGTGACACATGATCCCCACTCCCCAACAATGAAGTGTTCTGTGAGCTAACAATATGGCTTTAAAAAAAAAAAGTAAAACAAAATTCTGCATTTCTATAAAACTTGATTAAAAAATAGTATTTCAAACTGGACAGTCACCAGAAGTACACAGTTATCAAAAACGCACACACATCACTTGGTACCTCCGGCACCTGCAGCTCCCTGTGCCTCGTCTGTTTTGGCGTCTCCATTTTCTGCAGGCTTGTTCGCATCCTTACCTTGTCGGCTTTCCCCTTCTTCCCCTGGGCACCTTCTCTCCCTACTCTGCAGGGGCCTTTTTAGGCTCGGGCTCTGGCTTTGGAGGAGCAGGTTCGCAGACAACCTGGCAGATCTTCTCTGTGGCTCGTCCTTCACCTTGGCTTTGTCTCCTTTAGCTTCCCCTTCAGCGTTTCTTTTGGGCACGGCGGCAGCAGGGGACTTCAGCACTGAACACGGGGTATGCAGCGACATGTGGGTTTGGTCCCTCTGGGGGTCATCCTAACTGCTGCTCCACACTGCTCTATACCCCGTCTTTTAAACTGGGTTATCTGGTTTGTTGGAGTCTAACTTCTTGAGTTCTTTAATATCTTGGATATTAGCCCTCTGTCAGATGTAGGGTTGGTGAAGATCCTCTCACAATCTGTAGGCTGCCATTTTGTCCTATTAATGGTGTCCTTTGCCTTACAGAAGTTTTTCAGTTCCATGAGGTCCCATTTATCAAGTGTTGATCTTAGAGCTTTAGTCATTGGTGTTCTGCTCAGGAAATTGTCCCCTGTACCAATGAGTTCAAGGCTATTTCCCACTTTCTCTTCAACTAGTTAGTGTATCCGCCTTTACATTGAGGTCTTTGATCCACTCGGACTTGAGTTTTGTGCAGGGTGATAAATATGGATCTATTTGCATTCTTCTGCATGTAGACATCCAGTTAGACCAGCACCATTTATTGAAGATGTTTTCTTTTTTCCACTGTACGGTTTTGGCTTCTTTGTCAAAAATCAAGTGTTCATAGGTATATGGGTTTATTTCTGGGTCTTCAATTCCATTGATCAACTTGTCTGTTTCTACACCAATACCATGCAGTTGATGTATTTTTTTTCCTCTATTGCTCTGTAGTACAGCCTAAGATCAGGGATGGTAATTCCTCCAGAAGTTCTTTTATTTTTCAGGATCGTTTTAGCTATCCTGGGGTTTTTTGTTTTCCATATGAAGTTGGATCATGTGGTTCATTTACACAATGGAAAACTAATCAGTTATCAAAAACAAAGACATCATGAATTTTGCAGGCAGATGGATGGAACTAAAAAAAAAAAATCACCCTGAATGAGGTAACCTCCCAAAAGAACACGCATGGATGTACTCACTTATAAGCAGATATTGGTCATAAAATACAAAATGCAAACAAACAGCCAAACAATTCATGGGGGTTGAGGGCACTTATGGAAGAATTAGGGGAAGGATTGAAGGCCCTGAAGGGAATAGGAACTCCACAGGAAGACTAACAGAGTCAACTAACCTGGACCCTTGGGAGCTCTCAGAGACTGAGCTACAAACCAAAGAGCACACATGGGTCAGACCAAGACCCCCTGGCACATATGTAGGCAGCTCAGTCTCCATGTGGATCCTCCAACAACTGGAGCAGGGACTGTCCCTAAAGCTGTCACCTGCCTGTGGAATCCATCCCCTATGGAGCTGCCTTGTCTGGCCTCAGTGGAAGAGGATGCGCCTGACCAAGCCCGCTCAGTCAGTCAACAGGCTCTCCCGTGCAGGATCGAGGATTGAAGAGAAAGACAATTAGACAAAACTGCAGCATGGCCGCAGTCAATTCTGAGACTGAAGGCAGGTTTATTTTTCTCCCAATCTGCTTTTATACCATTTTAATTACATGCAAGCAATAAGGACAAACGGTATAATAAACACAAATAGTCAAGGAACAAGCAAGGCAATAAGCAAAGTCCCGGGATCGCTCCTGTTTCTAAGGGCTTGTCAGGGTGACCAAAATATCAGAGCCCACTTCCTTGTCCAACCCCAAAATCAGATTCTTTCCTGAAGCCTATTTCTTTTGTTCTGCCCTAAAATTAGGATTCCTGCCTGACCTTATTTCCCTGTTCTAGCCTAAAATTAGATTCCTTCCTTGTCATGGCCTAATGTCAGATTCTGGCCTGAAGCCCATTTTTTTTTGTCCTTGGCCAATATCAGATTCCTGCCAAGTGTACCCCAAAGCTCCCCACATGTACCTAACCCTGTTGAGATTTGATGTGTCAGGGTAGGGGGTTGGGAGAATCTTCTAGAGGAGAAGGGGAGAGGGGTTGGGGAAGGGACTCTTGTGATGGAGCCTAGAATGAGGGGATAGCGATTAGGATAGAAAATGAATAAATAAATTAATAAAAAAAAAACAACAGAAAGAACTGTGGACTCCTTCAGGTGCCTCTGGCTGTACTCTCTCTCATATCTACAATTAAAACATTCCACTAAACCATACCTTGGAGCGGCCATGTCCTCACTTTTATGCACAGATGAAATTAACAATTGCCAAGGATGTTGAGGAAACAGAATCACAATGACTCCTTGAGAGTCACTTTGAGAACCACAATGGCTCCTTGTCATAGATTGTATACATGTTGATAGAGATCACAAAACACGCACTAGACATATAGCTGCACAGAACGAAATACAGACACATAAGCACGATCTTGTCAATATGAAAAACCCAAGCAAGGCTGGTGACTTCCGCCAATCTCCACCTTCCTGGGGTTCTGGACTGGTTATGTAAGTTGTTCTCACGAGAAGATAATTTGGAGAAAGTGTTGTATGATCAATCACTAGGTCTAAGTTCTGAACCTGCATACCAATCTTAGTATCAACATGTAAGATTTGAAAGATGATTTGGTTGTATCATGATAGGAACCAAATCCAAATAAAACAACAAAGTAAACTGCACAGCTTTGTACTAAGGATGAGGGGACAATGCTTGTGTGTTCTGAATCTACTCTTTCAGGAACACAGTTTCATTTGTATTCTTAAACAGTCTGATTAGTTTAGGTGAAGCCTAAAAAGAATTTATCAGTGGGACAAGAGAAGATCACTTGATTGTCCAGAGGAGATGAGCATCCATCTTGTTTTGCTCTAGATGCCCGTGGCCTGTTCCTCGGGTACATTTCTTTAACAGACTAGAGAGCAGATTCTGATGGAATGGTGTGATGTCAACAGGACCTTCAGAATGTTTGAGCTCACTTAGCTACCATCACAGTTGTGAGACTGAGCTCTGGGTAAGCTCTGAATATGCCTAGATCTTGAGAGAGCAGAGCAGGTGCTCACACGGGTGAGTGTCACCCAATGCTGTGCTAGGCTGAATGTCAGGTGCTCAGCTGTGCTCCTTCAGAGAGTCTTGGGGTGTGTCAGGGATCTTCCGGGAGTCTCGGGATGGACAGCTGGTGAGACAGCTGGAACGGAAACAGGTTTTAGATGAAGGGAAACAGAACAAGAAGCAATATGAGCAAGGTGGGGGGGGGAGGGTGAAAACAAGGAGGGGACAGTTGAGAGGGATCTTGTCCACCAATGACTGCCCTTGAGAAGGAGCCACAGGAGGATGGTGTGGGCCACATGGGTTGTATTTTTAAGGAGATTTAATTGCCTGCGAATTTATAATGGTTCGTAGAGATATGTGAAGAGGTAACATCAAAGAAAGCCGGGTCTGTAAAATCATCCAGCCCGACCCTACTGGGAGCACGACTGGCAGAAGCCATTCTTCCCACTGGCAGGTCCACCGTGGCCTAGCCACAGTCAGGGGACACACCCTATGCAAGTCCACCCTCTCCTGTGTAAAGCAGGTGAATTACAGTCCTTTCTTCACAGATTACAAGGACTAAGTGGGGCCTTCTTTATGCACAGATTAAATTCTAGTTTCATAATGAATCAAAAATGGAGGCCAGAGAGATGGCTCTGTGGTTAAGAGCACTGGCTGCTCTTTCGGAGGTCCTGAGTTCAATTCCCAGCAATCATATTGATGGCTCTCAACCATCTATAAAGGGATCTGATGCCCTCTTCTGACATACAGGTGTACATGCAGATAGAGCACTCATATATAAAATAAATAAATTTTTAAATTACAAAAAAAAAAAAAAAAGAGAGAGAGAGAGAGAGAAACAGGAATGATGGCATGGAGCGCGATGGCGAAGCCCTCCCCCAGCATGTGTGAAGTCCTACATTCAAGTCCCATCACCGCAAAAGAAAGAAACTTTCATCTAACTTTAACTAGTTAACCACTATTGTAACTTTTATTATTCTTTTTAGATTGCAGAAGGTTACACAGAGATAGCCTGGGGTGGAATCAGGGCTGTTTCCTTGGGAAACCAAAGACAACAGGATTCCATTATGTCCACACCAGTTGCCTCAGACACCACACCAAGGCTTCAGAAGCCAGCAAAGGGTCAAAAGAAAAAAGTGCCTGTGAAAGAAACGATAGGTGCGTATGACCCGTGGTGCTCTCACCCCTGGTCCCCAGAAGAACGCAGGGTGGAACGACATAGCTCCTCCCTCTTCCCCAACTATTCTGAGTCAAGTTCTGCAGGGGTATGGCAAGGGGCGTCCTGCTGAGGCAGGAGGTCACTTCTTGTTCACTTTTTGTAGCTCTGACAGACAGAGGATCAGAGATGTCGCCTGTCTCCCCAAAGGTGTCCGGCAAGCAGACTGAATCAGGCAAACAGGTGCCAGGGGAGAGTGTTTGCTTGGCAAAAAAAGGTGCGTAGGAACTCAGATGGAAGCCACCTTTGTAGATAAGTGTATACGGGATTGGGGGAAGCACTCCTCTTGCTCTCTTCTTTTGTTACATATAAAGTCCTCAATATGCTTGAGCAGGGAAGAGGCCAGCATTGGCCAAGCGGGCGCCTCTCATGGTCATGCAGGGTCTTCTGTTCCTGCAGATCCACAGGTCAGCAGCCTTCTGGCTTCCAGTGATGCCTCTGCAGGAGATGTCCCTGAGCAGAGATCCAAGAGGAAAAGGGGCCAAAGAAAGAGTAAACTGGAGAATATCAAGACAGGTATGTATCTGCCCCTTGACATTCTTGTCCAAGTATGAATGCATCTTGACACAAGCATACCACTATGCCTGGCCCCTCCCTCTTCCCAAAATCTCCTAAAGTTCTACAGGGCTATATATAGCAAGGGGTGTCCTGCTGAGCCAGGAGGTCACTTCTTGGTCACTTTTTGTAGCTATGGTAGATGAAAGATCAACACATTCATTTGTCTCCATGGGGTGTCTTACAGGCAGAAGGACCCAGGGAAAGAGGCACTGCAGAACAGCTGGAGCTTGACAAAGAATATTTCACTGTAACTCAGTGTCTAGTCTAATGTGTAGATAAGTGAAAGCCATTCCTCCCAGATGTTTCCAGATGTCACATGGAATTCTGAGAAGGGAAGAAGCCAACCACATCCAGGTTGTCCCTCTGGTGGTCACGTGAGGTCTCTTCCTGCAGATCCGGAAGCCTGTATCATTCTTGCCTCCAGTGATGCCTCTGCAGGGGATGTCCCTGTGCAGCGAGCCAAAAGGAAGAGGGTCCACAAGACAAAGACACTCGTGGATGTCAAAGCAGGTATATGTCCGTTCTTTGTCCCTGTATGAAGAGCCAGTCGCAGCCGAGTTACTGCTCATCATTTAGTCCTCGTGAAGTGACAAATTCCTGAGCAATGGTCAGGAAGTTGCCAGTGTCCCCAGCTTGGCCACACCCATGGTTACTGAGAAGCTTTTGTTCCCACAGCTACCCAAGACAGCAGCATGCCGGCCTCCAGTACAGCCATCCCTGAAGCTGGCCCTGGAGCCACCTCAGAGCTCAAGTTCCTCAGGAGGGAGAAGAGGAAGAGCATATGGACTGTGGACCGTATGGAGGGGACAAAACTCATAATGAACAAGAAGAGAAGACCCAGCTACCGCCCTGAGGACCTCGAAGCCTTCTACCGACTTCTGGGTGGGTTCTCTGAATTGAGGATTGGATACTTGGGGCCAACTCTCAAAAATTGAGAATTGAGTGTAGGGAGCAATGGTTCCAGCCTCCCCTGAGTGCTCCCCAGAGTGCTCCTCAGAGAGCACATGGGCCTCCAGGTAACACGGATGAAAGGGGCCCAAGGGTTATGTGGAGGTGTTTTCTTTCTGTGACAAATCCTTAGAGAGAAGAAAACAGGAAAAGTTACTGATCTGGTTTTTGGGATGCTCTAGCACCCAAACATTTACAAAATAAAGTTGCTATCAGCTCCTGTTAGTGTCATAGCAGAGCTTCAGAAGACCACCTAGAGGTGGGTAAGGACTATGACAGGAGAACTGTATGTAACCAGAAAGGCACAGAAAGTCTCTCCAAGGTGATATCAGGCCATAGATCTGGGATCAAGTGTGGCAACGGGCTGGGAACAACTTCAAGGTATACTACCTGGTAGAGCATCTACCAGCCATAGTCAGTTATTTATACATTTTTAAATTAATTAAAGCATATCCATTCAGCCCCTCAGCCTCCTCCACTGCATTCCAGTGTTCAATACCACATGTGGCTCTAAGGGGCCATGTTGTATGGCAGAAGAATGAAATGTCTTAATCACCTGAGAATGCTCCATCCGATAGTGCCCTTCCAAGGGTCAGGGAAATTACAGAAGACACACACTATACAAGTGCTATTTGCCTAGGCAATTGGTGAAGGACTCACAGGACACTATAAGCACAGGTCTTCAACAGAAAGGGGTGCCTTCAGGAAGGAGCTCTAAGCAGAGATGATCTCCTGTGGAGCAGGCAAAGTTGATCACTATCTCGGGGAGAGAGACCACCCAGGGAAGAAGGGAGGCTGTAAGCATAAAGATATGAACTTTCCCTCTCTGCCTGTATTGGTTAGGATTTTACTGCTGTGACCAGGCACCATGACCAATGCAAGTTTTATAAAAGACAACATTTACTTGGGGCTGGCTTACAGGTTCAGAGGTTCAGTCCATTGTCATCAAGGCAGAAGCATGGCAGCATACAGACAGGCATGGTGCAGGAGGAGCCGAGGGTTCTGCATCTTTATACAAAGGAAGCCAAGAACAGACTGAGCATCCTCAGGCATTTAGGAGGCAGATCTCCAAGCCCAAACGCCACAGTGACACACTTCCTCCAACAAGGCCACACCTTCTAGTGATGCCACTCCCTGGGTCGAGCATATACAAACCATTACACTGCCCAAGAACTCAGTCATCATATAGGCAGGGGATCCTGGCACAGTCCCAATATGGTGACAGGACAGGCCATGCAGTCCTAGAGATCTAAGGCCACACCTGAGTTGATGCAGTAAAATTTAACATTGAGAGCTATGTTAAATTCCTTTGGTGAGGAAAAGTATCAAATGTCATCACTGACCAAGCTCAAGAATCAACAACAAAATTCAACACTGCAAAAACAGCATGGGTGTGTCAATGACAGGGACAAACTATGTTTTTTATATGAAGGTTATAACCTTAAGAGAGGTCCTGCTTCCTATAAGGAGCCAGCTCATGGGGGGAGGTCTGAAGGCCACAAATTACTCCTAAAATGTCCCCCTGGGAAGAGGGACCCCACAATCACACCCTTGGCCCACCAGATGGGAGCTCCAACTCCCTCTCATGCTTGCCTCCTTTGCAGAGGATCCTGTGGTCCAGAACTTCTTGGCAGCGGACATTTTCTTCAGGGTGACCGACAAGGTAGCCTCAGACATTCTACAGTCACAGCCCTTAAAGGACAGGCAGACAATATTAGACAGTGGGAGCCCAGGATAACCCAAGTCTGCTACTGCCTGTTGTTGTTATATTCCCCCAACTTCTTCCTGGTTTTCCAGTCAGCTCATATCCACAAAGCAAGTGTATTCCAGCCCCTCATTCTGTGTATCGTTGGGTATGGCAGCTGGATGCAGAAGGTCCAGGCCCCGCTGTGATTTCTTGTCCTCTTGTCTACCACCTGCCTCCTCTGACCAGCTGTCTCTCTCCACAGTACCTGCTGTCTATGGTGGTGGAGTACTTTGGTCGAGTTGGGCTTCCTGGACATCTCTACAACAGGATCCACTTCTTCCTGGCCCTGTGAGCATCTCCTGGGGACCAGTTCTCAATCTGTCCAAACCCCAACTCACACAGCTTCCATTACACTATCAGGACCGAGTGATGACCCTCAAACCAGAGCAGTTGAAACTTTCAAGGGACCAGATAAGGGGAGGAAGGAGAGGGTCCTGAAAGTTGAAGGAAGTTGAGAAGGAAGAAGCTCCTGGGACACATGTTTGTTTGTCCTGAGCTGAAAAGTCAATGGGCCCTGTGTCCAGGATGCCCTGGGGATGGTCTAGACCGAGGTCAACCTGCATGGACTGCTTCCCTCCCCCCCCCTCAACTATGTGCTCCCACCAGCTCTGCCCCAGTCTGACTGTCACAGTTAGGGATATGCACTCCCCCTTCCCTGTGGCAGCTATGTCGCCTGTGACATGGAAGAGGATGACCCGATATCCAAGAGGAGCATCTTCCAATTCCTGCTGGGCAGAGACACCTGGCAAGACTTATACAAGGATTTCCTGAAGCTGCAGAAGGATTTCTTCCAAGCCATGGATTATCGAGCCTGGGTCACACCAGAGCAGTGTCTAGAGGTCTGCCAGGGTTCAGCTAGGGGAGCGGGTAGACAGGGCCCTGCCCAGGGAAGAGCAAGGATGGGCTCATCCCCCTGGACTCACCTCATTTCCCTCTCAGATCCAGAACCAGAACCCACACCACTGGGTCTGGAGCCGGGTGCGTCAGGGCGCCCCTTAGGTTCCCAGGCCTGGGAACCATCAGCAGGGCCGTGGAGCATGGGACTGCACATGAGCCAGGTGAGTGGAGGTCCCAGCCAGAGGCTCCACATGCATGGGCTAGCTCTGTCCTCTGAATCCCCGGAGCAGTATTCTGGGCTGTGTAGACATGAGAGGACACATGAGCACTGCTAAGATACAGAGAGTATACCCCAGTTCTCCAGCCAGATCGTGTCACGGGACCACGAAATCCATGACACAAGGTTTTAATCCACATGCCTTTTGTTGTTGTTGTTGTTGTTGTTGTGTTGTGTTTTATTTTTAACTCACAGAAAAAAATTTAAACTTATATTGTCTAGGCAACAACTCCAGTTTGAGCTCAGGTGACATTTTAAAATATACCTAGATGACAAACACTGGAGGAGTCCACTCCGGTGAAGAGGCTTCGCTGTGTGACTCTTGGGAAAGAAGAGAAATTCCAACCTCTGGTTTTGTATGTTTCACGCCCACATAAAGAAAGGTTCTCTGAACTGGGCCCATGGAGAACATGATCAGATCACATGATCAGGTCACATGTCAATCGTATCTATCGAAAATCTCTGAAAAATAGTAAGATTGCAGGGAACAAAACAGAGCGAACAGGCAGGGAATTCTGTGAGGAAGACAACTGCTATACAACCCAGGAAACAACCATGTCTGGCACCACGCTCCAAGGTACACCCTTTGGTTGAAATTTCCCTTTCTATTTGGATTTACTCGAGGTGGAGAGAGAATTCTAGTGAAACACTCAAGTGTCTCTTTGTCCTGGCAGACTGTTGTACTAAAATAGCCCACTAGCTATCCTACAGTGCTGCAGGGTGTGACTTATCTGTGCCAGTGGGTGGAGAGAATAGAGAAGAGATGAAATCAGGAACCCCGAGTTATAAAAGAAACCCAGTTTAGCGGAAGTTTTGCCTCATCCCCTGGACTTTTCTAGAATAGTAGAACTCAACACACACACACACACACACACACACACACACACACACACACACACAGATCTCAAGATACAGCATCAGAAGTCGTGGCTACTCTGACTTCATCACTCAGAACAGTGAGAAGTCACCCTAAGCTTCCATAGCGTATTCCACCCTAAACTTTGTGTGCAAAGTGCAGGAATTTACGTTTTCGATCCTAACAACACACTCTCTCTCCTTGTAGCTCCTGCCCACCCCTGCCATCCCCTCTCCCCCCAACAAGAAGCTAGAGCTTATCTCCATGATACAGGCACTGGAAGAACCCATCATCCAGCCCTGGCTCTCCTTAACCCTTCAGGATAAAGGAACCAGGAGAGCATGTGCCTTAGCCATGTGAAGCAGGAAAGCAATGCAGCCAGTGAGCCTCAGCTTCGAGGGTGGCAGGCTATCAAGGCTCCTACCTTGAGATTTCTTTCACTGGATACCATAACAGCTTGGAAGGGTCCACACAACCCATTATCTCCATCTACCGAGGAGCTATGATGTGTCACGCAAAGTTCAGGAGCCCTGGACCAGAGGAGGATGAACTTAAGAAGCCAGTGCAGGTTCTGGGGTGTAGCAGGAGACCAGGAAAGGAGGAACAGCTGAAGTCGGAAGATGAGAATGGGCCCACCTACTGGGCAAGCAATGTCTTTGGAAATTGTTGTCAATTTCCAAAATAGCCCACCAGGTCATCTGATAATGGCTTACCCCACACGATGATGGAGAACTCTCCCCAGGGGGCTGAGGGGAAGCACTGAGACACTGAGCATAAAGATGTGGAGACCTGAGGTGTAATCAAAGTAGGATAGAAGGGGGCCACATGAAAGTGCAGGCTACTACCACTGGGGAATGACCCAACCTGCAAATGAGAGTAAGAAGCAAAACTGGGTGAGGAAGAGATGAAGGGAGAGATGAAGGGATGGATTCCCAACAGTGGGGACAAAGTGGGGAGAGCTGAAGAGGAGGAAAGACGGATGGGCCCCGGAGGACGAATGGGGCCAGCCCCGGGGTGACAGTGCTGCTCGAGGTCTTGGCCAGTGTAAGGCAGAGAGGATTTGAAACAGAAAAAACAAAGGCATATAAATTCCGGACACAGCGGACACTGTTAACATTATCTTGGCTAATATTACTTTGGCTACACTTTAACTCTTATTGTTATAATTGCTTATAATTTGATTATACTTTTGGTTATAATTTTGTTATTTTTTTTACTATATTTTGGTTACATTTGTTTCATCATTAAATTTTGGTTTTGGTTATAATTTCTGTTTTATAATATTTTGGTAATATTTAGTTTAATCATCTTGCTTATAATGTTTCTATGATATTTCTGTTATGTTATTTTCATTATATTATTTGGGTTATAATTTTGTTGTATTTTATTATAGTATTTAGTATATGTTATTTTGCTTACATTATTTTTATTATACTATTTTTGTTATAATAATTGTAATTTATTTTAATTGTAATGTTTTGGCTATGTTATTTTTCTTAGGTTATTTTCATGATAATATTTTGGTTATATTATTTAAATTAGATTATTACATTACATATTAAGTTACATTACATACTAAAGTTATATTATTTTCATCTTACAATTTTATTATAACATTTCAGTAATGCTGTCTTGGTTATATTATTTTGGCTGTAATGTTTGGTTGTAACATCATATGGCTTATATTATTTGTGTTACAACATTATTTGTATCAATAAAAATGAATTATTGCTAAAGAGAGCTCTTGAGTACTTCGAAAAGCAAAATTCAGCTCTTTACTGTTTGAGAGATACCAAAGTGCTTCTGAGCTGCTAAAACCAAGGTTTGAGGAAGGGGAATCTGGTACCCCAAGATGAGTAGGATGCACCTCTGGATTACAAGGGAAAGAAGCCAAAATCAGACCGCCACCAGAGACCTGAAGGACATGTAGGCAGAAGACTCTGAGCACCTAAGCTCCTGGGAATCAGGAGGATATCTGGGCATTAAACCACATCCATCCACACAAATACAATAATCTAAAACTAGTGTTATTAAAAATAATACCAGAGATTATCTCTGTTCCTGATTTCCATCTTCTTCAGACCCATGGCAATAAAACTAGTTTGCCCCCTGCACAAAGCACACAGGCTGATGAGATCAATTGACAAGGTGAAAGGCCACACAACTCCAGCCTCTGCATTTTTGACCTACATGCCAAAAATACGTATTGGAGAAAAGACAGGCAAATGGACAGATGGAGCTGGGAAACCAGTTATTACACAAAGAATGAGACAGGAGCCTTAGGTTTGACCCTGCACCAGAGTCAATGCCAAATCAGTAACATAAGACCCGAAACTGTTGCTGGGCAGTGGTGGCGCACGCCTCTAATCCCAGCACTTGGGAGGCAGAGGCAAGCAGATTTCTGAGTTCGAGGCATGGTCTATAAAGTAAGTTTCAGGATAGCCAGGGCTACACAAAGAAACCTTGTCTCAAACAACAACAACAACAATAACAACAAAAAGACCTGAAACTGAAACTGTCAGAGGTAAAATCAGGGAAAACATTTCAGGACATAGGTGTAGGTGAAGGGTTCCCAAACCATTCCAGTAGCCCAGGAAAGAAGGCCAACAATGGCTGTGAGCTCGAGGTGCCGTATAGCTCTCTGTACATACAGTAAGGGCGGCAGTAAAGAGACAGCCTGCAGAGGCAGAGAAAATCTTGGCCCAGTGTACATCTGACAGGACTAACCAGGATATACAAAGAATTCAAAACAAGGAAATAGCCCAACTGAAGAGAGAAAGGAGAGTGGTGTGTGTGTGTGTGTGTGTGTGTGTGTGTGTGTGTGTGTGTGTTCATAATTTAAAAAGAAAATAGGATTACCTGCCCTCAGGCACTGTGGGTGGGCGGGAGACACCCGGAGACCTGCCCACACTGACTGCCCTGCCACTATGGGCAGGGGAGTCACCATGATGTGCAAGTTTGTGGTGGAGAGATGGGAGACAAGGAGAAACAGCAGTTCGAGCATCTTGAAGAGAGGGGGAATCTGGAGACGTGAGGGTGGTGGTGAGGAACAGCCGGATGGGCGTGACTAGCCCTGCCCCCGGAGGCCATGGTGAAGTACTGGCTCATACTCAGTCCTCACTCTGGAAATGCAGACACAGCAAATGAAATCTTCCTTTCTTCAGGAATAATGTGCTACAGTTATGAAAGTATCCAAAATGGAAAATACAGTGAAAGAATGGATAAACTCCCTGAATCACTTCTTACAAATGCATGTGAATCTTTATAGCAAAATATAAAAGTTTTATGGGGATAAGAGATCTCTTGAGGGCTCAGAGGAGATGCCACCTTTTCCTCTGCTGCCCATGGCCTGCTCCTGGAGTATGTTCAACAAACCAGAGAGGAAGTTCTGGTGGAATGGTATGCCATCAGTGAAGAGACTCTGGCCAGCTGGAGTCTGGGGAACTCGCACGGCTCTGGCTGGCCTTGTCCTTCCCCCCACCCCATTCCCTCTGCCTTGCTAAAAACTGTTAGATTACACCCCTAAAGTTGGCCCCCAAGATCCATTCCCTTACTCTGCTACTTCCTCCTCCTGAGGCTGACTACCAAGGTCCAGATGCCAAAGTATTGAAGTCCAACAACCAAAAGCTACCAATTGGCTCACCTAATTAACATGTACAATTAAAATTAAACACCTCATCCCAGCATGGGCTTTCCCTTTTCACCTTTATAAACTCTCATTTGCCTATGGGCCACCTCTGTCTCCTCTATCCAGAGGCAATCCATTGTTTCCCTGGAACAAATATCCCTCCTCCCTCTCCCTTGCTCCCTTTCCTTTCTCCCTCATCCTCTATCTCTTGTATTTGTCTCTTATTCTCTGTGCTCTCTCTCCCTCTGGGGTGAATAAATCTTTGTGCTGAGAACTTGGTCTTGGGGATGCAGAGTCAATGCCTCTCCTTTTAAGCACCTTCAGAATGTTTGAACTCACTTAGCTACCATCACTACCCTCCTCACAGAGACTGAGCTCTGGGTAAACTCTGAATATGCCTGGAAGGCCTAGATCTGAGAGAGCAGAGCAGGTGCTCACACGGGTGAGCGTCACCCAATGCTGTGCTAGGCTGAATGTCAGGTGCTCAGCTGTGCTCCGTCAGAGAGTCTTGGGGTGTCGGGGATCCGTTGGAGTTTCGGGATGAACAACTGGTGATACAGGTTTGGGGTTAGAGGACACAGAGAGCCAGATGTGAGCAAAAGAGCAAAAATAGAAAGGAGGGAGGGTGGTCTACAGGAACCTTGTCCACCATGACTGCTTTGAGAGGCAATCACAGGGCAAGCAGTTGTGTCATCAGGATTCTGTTTTAGAGTGAGACTTAATTACACATGGATTTGTTCTAGTTCATTGAGAGATGAAAACAAATGATAAGACAACCAGCTCATGAGGGTGGGTGGCCTGGCCCTATTTGGAAATATAACTGACACACAGCAGAATACAGAGTTCTGGCCCAAATCTGGCAGAATAATACAGAAAAAGAAACACCAGAGAACAGCCTATGCTTGGCAAATAATGGCATTACTATTCAGTTTTTGGCCTGTTATAGTCAAGGTCCATACTCTAGGCAAGTTTATACCATGTATAGTCATTTTATCATCTGTAAAACAGGTGAATTATACTTCATGCCTGACATAAAGTCTAACAGGTATTCTTACTGTACAAAGTAGCATCTAAAGTTTAGCGAGGGATCAAGAATTGTGGGGGGTGTACAGTAGTGAGCACTTACCCAGCATGCATGGGTCCCTACATTAGATTCCCAACACTTGAAACAGGAAGGAAAAGAGAGAGGGAGTGAGGAAGGGAGGGAAGGAGGGAAATAAGGAGGGGGGAAGGGAGAGAAAGACTAACTATTACTACAACTTTATTCTTTCTCCAAGAAGCAGGTTAAGCAGAAAGAAATAGCCTGGTTAGAATCAGACCAAGTCTTACTGTTCTGAGATGACCAAGAGAAGACAGGATTCTTTCATGTCCATACCAGATGCCTCAGAAATGGCTCCAAAGCATGAGAACCAACAAAGAAGGAAGTGTCCATGGAAGGTTGTTCCTAGTTCTCTTCACCATTGGGTAGAAACCAAGTTTCCTCTCACCACCAGCTCAACTCTTAAAGTCAAGTTCTAGAGGAGCACTGCAAGGGGCTCACTGTTGTAGCTATGACAGGAGAGAAGCCCAACAAACTCAGCTGTACATGCCTCTCCACAGAGGCATGCATCCTGCAGGCAGGATAATCGATCCGTGGAAAGCCGAGCCAGAGAACAGCACATACTTGACAAAGAACAGTATATAGTAATGTAATTCCTGGCCTCTTGTGTAGGTAAGGACAGGTGTGGGGAGGGGGAGACACTGATCATTCCTTTCATGTCCTCAGAATTCACATGCAAATTCCTCACCATGTTGTAGAAAGTAGGAACCATTGCCCGGGTGGGCCTCTCTCATGGTTATGTGGGGTCCTCACTCCCTGCAGCTCCTCAGGTCAGCTGTAGTGATGCTTCCGCACAGGCTGGCTGTCCCTGAGGAGAGAGCCAAGAGGAAGAGTGGCCAAAGGCAAAGCAAGTTGGTGGGTGTCAAGGGAGGTATGCACACTCTGTCACCGCTGAACCTCCTTGTCCTGAATTGATAGCTGAGTGATCGCTTGTCACCTTGTCCTCATGAGATGATGTCTAAGTTTCAGAGTAGTGGCCAGGAAGCTTTCCAGAAGAGTGGTCTACAGGCCTTTGAAGCCATCAGTGAGGCTGCTTCAGAGTTGAAGTTCTCCAGGAAGTAGAAGAGGAGCATGTGGACTGTGTAGCATACACTGGGGGGATGAAACTCTGGATAAACAAGAAGGAAAATCCCAGTTACTGCCCCCAAGGACCAAGAGGCCTTCTGTGGGCTTCTGGGTGTGTTCTGTGATCTGGGGAAATGCCTAGGGCTGGCTCTGAGGAAGCTGGCCTCCTCCAGGCTTTAGAAAAAAACTAGGTGGCACAGATTCAAGGACCACCAGCTATGTAAGGTGTAAGGAGTCTCCCTTCATGCAACAATAGGCTGACAAATTACAGGCAGCCAATATTTTTAATATAAAAATATATTAAACATTGAGAACTGCAGAGAAACAGATCAAATTGCCCCATTTGCCACATTCAAGGATCTACAACAATAACATTTAACAGACTTAATACCCAACATGTGTGTGTTAATGAGAGAAGCAAGAATGGTTTGTGATACTGGGCTGAGGACCTCCTGTGCAGAGGTGGCTACTTCACCCAAGAAACAGCTGCTGCTCTTAGTGGCCAAAGAATCCATGGAGAGGAAAGCCCACACGTGACCACTAAGCTCCTAGTTGGCACCTTAGCCTTCCTTACTCTCCTTCCTTTGCCTAGGATGCTGTGATTCAGAGCATCTTGGCAGCTGACATTTTCTTCAAGGTGACTGAGAGGCACCTGCAACACCAGAGAAGGAGGATGGATCTAAGGAGTAATTCCTAGAGACAGGAGAAAAAGAAACGTCCTGTATTAGATCTCCTGGGAGGTCACACTGCCCATCTTTATTGTCCCTGAACTCCTTCACAGCCACAAGGCTTCTAGACCCCTCAGCAAGTCTCTTCATGTGTGAAACTTCTGGCATGGCAAAGGGATGGTCCCAGGGTCCACTGAGATATTTTGCCCCATGTCCATTCTCCACCTCTTATTAGCAGTTTGCTCACAGTACATGCTGTCCATGGTGGTGGAATACTTTGGCCTATTTGGGCTGCCCGGACATCCCTACAACAGGATCTACTTCTTCCTGGCCCTGTGAGCATCTCCTGAGGACCAGCTCTCAATCTGTCCAAACCCTAACTGATACAGCTTCCATCACTCTATCAGGATCCTTCCGGGTACCAGGTGGTGACTCAACACAAAACTGAAATCTTCAAGTGGCAGGTGTTAAGGGGAGTCAGGACTTGAGGTCATAGACAGACATGCTGGTAATCACCAGAAGCCCACTATAGACTGAGCTACCTGAAGGAAGACACCACTGTGAAAGAGGACTTCCCTTTTCCTCAGCTGAGCACCACTCGGGCACATGAACAGTGTTGAGAATGCCTTGGGGTCCCTGTAGACTCAGGTCACTCTGAGGATGCGGCTTCCCTATACCTACCTTGTCTCTTAGATCTGTACTTCCCCCACTGTAACTTCTCAAAACTGCCCTGCCTTGGTCTAGGAGTTGTGGTTAAGGACATGCACTTCCCCTCATTGCCTGTGAACGAAAAAGGATGACCCCATACCTAAGGGGAGCATCTTGCTGGGCAGAGATACCTGGCAAGACTTGTACAAAGACTTCCTGAGGCTGCAGAAGAGTTCTTCCAAGCCTGGGTCACACCAGAGCAGTGTCTAGAGGTCTGCCAGGGTTCAGCTAGGGGAGTGGGTAAACAGGGTCCTGCCCAGGAAGAGCAAGGATGGGCTCATCCTCCTGGACTCACCTCATTTCCCTCTCAGATCCAGAACTAGAACCCACACCATTGGATCTGGAGCTGGGTATGCTAGGGCGCCCCTTAGGTTCCCAGGCCTGGGAACCATTAGCATAGTCATGGAGCAGGGAGCCGCACATATGTAGGTGATCTCTGTCCTCTGGGTCCCTGAAGCAGTATTCTAGGCTATATAGACATGGGAGGGGCTGTGCTATCTCCCATCTTGGGGTTTCCTCTTGGATGAGAGCACATGAGCACTACTAAGGTACAGAAAGTGCATAAAGCCCAGTGCTCCAAGTGGATTGTATCACAGGACCATGCAATCCATGGCACAAAGTTTCAATTTGCATGTCCATTTTTGGGGTGTGTGTGTGTGTGTGTGTGTGTGTGTGTGTGTTGTTTTGTTTTTTAGCTTGCAAAAACGTGTTGTCTAGGTAACACCCAATTTGAGCTCAGGTGACATTTAAAAATATGCCTTGGGAAAAAACAAAACAAAAAAAAACACTAGAGGAATCCACTCTGGAGAAGAGACTTTATTGTGTGGTTCCTGGGAGAAAAGAAGAGAAATTCCAACCTTGGCTCCTGGGTTCTGTATGTTTTGCTCCTGCATGAAAGAAGGTTCTGTGAGATGGGCCTGTGAAGGACGCGATCAGGTCACACATTTCCATGGGCAAATGAAGTCCTGACATTGCTAGTCTCTGAAAACTCTGCAAGGAACAAAACAGATCATGGGCAGGGAATCTTGTGAGGAAGATAACCACTACATAGCACAGAGACAGCCCTGTCTGGCATCACACTCCAAGGCACAGTCTCTTTGGTTGAAATTTCCCTTACTATTTGGATTTACTTGAAGTGGAGAGAGAATTCTAGTGAAATGTTCAAGAGTCTTTGTCTAGGCATATGGTTATGCTAAAACAACCCACTAGATAGCCTGTATATTGCAGGGTGTGTCCATCTATTTTAACCCTGGACAATTAAAAAAGGGAAAGAGGAAAGCAGGAACCTGGTCTTCAACAGTCAGCTAGTTGGTCAAAGATAATCAACCACTGGGGGTTTTATGGGAGTGTCAAAAACAACCACATTGGGAATCCTTAAATTCCAAATGCTATAGTATTCAAAACCCCTAGGGTTTTGTCCTTCATAGAAAGGTGAGTGACCACTGAGCTCCCCAGTTCTTTTCTTCCATGTAGTGTATATGAGATGTTTAAGAGTTTCCTTGCACTTTCCTTTGTCTAGTTCTTGCCTACCCTTACTAGCCCCTTCCCTGCCAAGAAGCCATTGCCTTATCCCTAGGATCCAGTATCTGTACAATGGCAGCAACCCACTTCCAGCCCTCCTCAGGATGTAGGCTGGAAAGTCCAGTGAGAACAAGCAGCCCTCAGCCAAGGAATCACTGTCCTCTGCCTTCAAATGGGTACCCTACAAAGGTCCCCTGAGTATCCAGGGCAAGGTCTCACAGCAATCTGGAAGGACACTCAAGGACAGCTGTACTTTTGGAGAGCAAGGATAGGAAGAGGAAGGTTATAGGGGAAAGCTTGAGAGTCCTAGACAACTGAAGAAGAAGGTAAAGAGATGGTGGCAGTGGGGGGAGGGGAGTGGGGACCAGGAAGAGATAACTGAGATGGGGAGAGAATAATTCAGGCTGGAGGCATGGAGACTTACATCGGGGGATGAGGGGCTTTCAGGGATGACATTCCTGGGGAAGCTGTCTTCAGAGTCCTTTCTGCACAGTCTACCAGATTACCCAATGAAGGGATTTGTGGGGAAATCTGAGATGAAGCCCTGAGGTACTGGGCATTCTAGTGTAGATGTGAGGCTGAAATAAAAGTAGGAATAGAAGTGACTTAATATGCAACTTGCATGCCCTAATGACTTAATGAGCAGCCATCAGGACCCAGGAGGGAGAGAAGAGGTAAAATAGGCAGGGGTGAGGGTACCACCAACACTGGAAACAAAGGGTTGGAAGAAAAGGGATGAGAAAGAGGGCCTGGAGAAATGGAGCCATCATAAGTGCAAAGCATGGATAGGTATCAAAAGAGTAAAGAAAGCAGATCAAATAGAAACTTAAAATAAGAAAATAAATACTACACATGGACCACATGGCTGAGGAGCATTATACTGGTTCCATTATTTGAGATATATTCTGTTATGTTTTGGTTCTGTTGTTTTACTTAATGGTAGTTTGGCTACATTATTTTTATTAATAAATATGTTTTGCTAAGAAGGACCCTAATTGACTCACAAAGCAAAATCTAGCTTTTCACTGCTTGAAAGATCATAGTGAAGCACTAAAAACTATGCTTGGGATAGGAAGGACAAGTAATTGGCAACCCCAAGATGAGAGTGCCATCTGGAGGCCAGAGGAAGGAAAGGCAGCTTAGAGCATCTAAGGCCTTTGGAACCTGAGGAAAGCCAGGCACTAAGGGTGATTCAATGGAGCCAGTAGGGCTCAGGAGAACACTTACCCTGCAAAGCCTGATGTGAATTGGATTCCTAAAGTATGCTACACAACAGAAACAAGAGAGACCATGCCCCAACAGGAAAGAAGGTAAAGGCCCACTCTCAAATCTCTCTTGGATTTGGAGAGATGGCCATTATGAGAATTGCCTGTTCTTGCAGAGAATCTGAGTTCAATTCCTAGAATTTACAAGGAAGCTCACAACAATCTGTAAATCTAGTCTCAGGGGATCCGATGTCCTCTTCTGGCTTCTGGGGGCACTGCAAGTGTGTGGTACATGAACATGCATTCAAAGAAGCACTCAAACACATAAACGAGTGAGAATTCTGTGGTATACATGTACCTTCACACACATACATTTTAAGAAAAATTTAAACATAAGAATCAAGTTGGTCCTCTGATGCTCATTGCCTACATGTTCACATCATCAGTATAAAATGTAGGGGCTCCAGAGATTAGAGTCCCTTTTTACTACACAAGGGAGAATCCAATTAGTTTTCTTTATAAACTAAAGCTGCTTCGAGCATTTGTTATTATTACCTTCCTCCAAGTTATTGCAAGTTCTTTGCCAATGTTCATGTTCTGCCCATAATGAGTCATCAGCACTAGTAAAAGAACCACAACTTCTGCTAGGTCTATTACTACTAACTGATCAAGTCTCATTTTTCCTTTCAGAAACAATTCAGAAATATTTTCTATATATGTTTTTTTTTTTACTTTGTATGCTAAAAACATTTATCCTAAGATATAATCTTCCCTTTGCACAAGAATTCCTGTGGAAGAATGATTAGGAAGCAAGATAACTAAGATACCAAGCCATATTTGGATACATTCTATATGTCTAGCCTGTAGTTTCTTTTCTACTAGAGCAAATATCTTTCCAGCCTCAGCTGACAATTTTCTTTGACTATTTAAGTCTTTATTACCTCATAAGGTTTGAAATAAATTACTTAGCTCTTAAGTAGTGCAACCAATTGTAGGCCATAGCCAGTTAATATCTCAGCAATTTTTGAAAATCACCAAGAGTTCTTAATTAGTCTCTCCTAGTTTGCACTTTTGTGGTTGAATCCTTTGTAGACTTATGTCCTAGAAATTTAATAGAACCTCCTCTTTGTATTTGTTTCAGGAGCAATTTGTAATCCCCAATAAGGTAAAATTCTCTTTATTTCATCAAACATATTTTCTAAGGTATCTCTATTTGAATCAGCCAGCAAAATATCAACTATAAAATGGTAAATTATGGACTAAGGAAACTGCTTATGAATTATTTTGAATGACTTGTACAAAGTATTGGCATCGAGTAGGGATATTTAACATTTCTTGTGGTTTTCCAAGGACTTTCCAATGATGCCTCCTTATTGGACAACTTCTATTAAAAGCAGGTACTGAGGAAACAAACCTTTCCCTATCATGTTCATGTAAGGAGATTGTGAAAAAGCAATCTTTAAGACCAATCACTATAATAGGCCATTCCTTAGGTAACAAGAAAGGTAATGGGATTTCAGGCTGTAATGAGTGATTTTCTTAATTACTCTCAGATCTGTCAACATCCTCCATTTGCTAGATTTCTTAATGACAAATACCTGAGAATTCTAAGGGTTGGTGGGCTCTTCTGTATGCTGAGCCTCCAGCTGCTCTTGGACTACTGTTCTAGTGCCTGTAACTTTCCTTGTGTTATAAGCCATTGTTCTATCCTAATGGGTTTGACAGTTTGCCAATTTAGTGGTAAGGCAGCTAGTGTTATATGAGCAGTGTCTTCCCCATACAAAGTTGAAGAGTCAGCCTCTATTGTATCCTATGTATGGACAGCTTGAACAGTAACTGTCTTCAATTCACCTTTAAATCATCTCCTCCCTCAGAGCCTGTCTTGGAGGCTCTGAAGTTAATCTGTACTTCCCATTGTTGCAATAAATCTCTTCCCCATAACTTCATGGCTATATCTGACACACATGGCTTTAACCTTTCTATTTGACCTTCTGGTACTATACATCTAATCCATTTTATTGTTTTACCTGAGACTATGTCCCAATCCCTAGAACCTATGTAGAAACTTTTTGAAGTACCCAAGCTGAATACCAGGAATCTTGGGAAATTGTTACATCTGCTTCAGTATTTACTAATTCTTCAATCTCAAGGGCATCTAATGGTAATTTTAACTTTTGGATCCTATCTTATACCAAAATATGTGGGAAGGATATTTGTTTGGTTTTGTTGGCATCTTTAGAATCTCATTTCCCTAAGAGCTGCTCTATCTCCATTAAGTGGTTTAAGTCTTGAGCAGCTGTTTGTCTTATCAGACTTTGAATTATCTAATTGTTTTCCAGAATAATCTTTCCTTGGTGGACAGGAAATGAATGGCTCATGTCTTTTGATGGGTCTTGAGCAAAGTCCCGTAGTCAGTTTTCTGAAATTAAGAAATTGCCTTGGATATCCTTGGATGACCTACATTCATGAGCCACATGACTGTTCCACATCACCTACATTTTACAGGAAACCTTTTCCCTGAATTATTTCTATTATAGAAGAATCTATCAAGAACTATTTCTTCACAGTCCTTTAGGGAAATGCGATCTTTCACAGCCACAATGGGCATTTTGTGTTTTTAAATCTCCTGTAATTGTTTGCCTAACTATAACCAAATTGTGAGCATTTACTTCCATGTCTGCAGTAGTTCTATTCCATTCATAAGGAGTGCAGATGTTGCTCTTAAAGGTTTAATGGTCTTTTTGCATTCAGCATTAGCATTCTCAAAAGCTAGATTCAATTAAACTTTCTCTAGCATTTGGATCTGACATCACTCTACTCAGAGATAGAGTTAATCTTTGTAAATAGTCAAAGAAAGGTTCACTTGAACCCAGGATTATCTTTGTAAATGACTCAGTTCATCCCCATTGTTCAACCTTGCCCCAAGCATTTAAGGTTATTGCGTGACATTGTCCTAGAACAGCAATTGAGGGTAATCTGTACTCTCAACTCAGAATATGGACTTTCACTGTCACTGATCCTTAGCAATATCAATGCCTCTAGTCCTATTTCATTGCTCCATGATCGAGGCTTCATCTTCCCACCATGTTAGTCATTATAACTGAGGGCCAGGCTCTAGGATGGCTGTCATCAAATCTCTCCAGTCTTTTGGAATTATATGATTCTGTGTGGCCCAGTTATTAACTATAGGTTTGACATATGGTGTGTGTAAGCCATAACTTGCTTACTGCTTCCTTAAACCTTCTGAAGAGTTGGGCAGTGGTGGCGCAGGCTTTTAATCCCAGCACTTGGGAGGCAGAGGCAGGTGGATTTCTGAGTTCGTGGCCAGCCTGGTCTACAGAGAGAGTTCCAGGACAGCCAGGGCTATACTGAGAAACCCTGTCTTGAAAAACCAAAAACCAAAACAAACAAAAAACAAAAACAAACCTTTTGAAATCCTGATTACCATTTTAATTCATCCCTCGTCTGCTAATTCCTTTATCAAGGTTGGGAAAATCATTTTAGGTTTCTTACCAGATATATACTGCCCTATAGTCTTGATACAAGGTAGTATTGTATGTTCTGTTCTTCCCGAGTCTCTTAGTTTCTATCTCAATTGTTTAAAGAACTTTTTGTAAATTTTCTTCTCAGACTTGTTTCCATTTTTCATTCTTTTCCTAGATCATTATCTTTGTATCTTTTTTATAAACCTAATTTTTCTTCTAAAGTTTGTTTTCAAATTGCATTTTGTTTTATTGCTGGTATTTTAGCATTTTCCTCAGTCTGTTTTTGTAAATTCTCCTCTAAAGCTTGCTTCCAAAATGTATTTCTCTCATTTTGTTTCATCTCTGATATTCTAGAAGACTGCCCCTCATCTCAGTGCAGCTGGTAGTGAGCTGCCTGGGGAACAGCAGCAAGAGGCCACAGGAGAGTGGTCAGTCATCCAGACAAGGAGCAGGAATGCAGAGGTTCAAAACACAGATCAGTTAGTCTGACCTATAAAACTTTGTAATTTTTTTCTAAAGTTTTATCCTTTGAGAGGACATGAAAAGCCAAAACAATTAAGATTAAAATTGAGGATTGTTAATATGATGCCATAATATGATCTCTCTTCTATCTTGATTTCAAAGAGCATTAGAAAACTCTAAAACCTGTTATTGTCTCTCTCATCTTTATATGCCTATATCTTTAAATTTTATCTTTTTTGTTTGTTTGTTTGTTTTGTTTGTTTTCGAGACAGGGTTTCTCTGTGTAGCCCTGGCTGTCCTGGAACTCACTTTGTAGACCAGGCTGGCCTTGAACTCAGAGATCCACCTGCCTCTGCCTCCCAAGTGCTGGGATTAAAAGTGTGTGCCACCACCGCCTGGCAAATTCATCTATTTTTATTTGCTTATATGTATATGTGAACTTTAATATCCAATTCTTTTTTTAGCTTTAAAATACAATTTTTTACCTTTCTCAAGTTTCACTGTGCTCAGATTCCTTTGTCTCCCTCTGCTGTTCAGCTCCGGATACTGCAGTGGTTCTTGGCTCCTAGGTTTACAGGGAAGAGCGAATTGCAAAAAAATGTTTCTGTGTCTGGATCCCAGCAGTCCTGGATTCTTGTGGGTGCAGTGTACATTCACATAAATGCATGTTGTGACCTTTCCCCACTATGCCTTATGCCCTTAGGGTTTCACAGATGGCTGTTCTTTGAACCTCTGAATTCTGGTTGCATGATCTGGATGACAGACCCCTTTCCCTGTGGCCTGTTGCAGCTGTTTCCCAGCTGCAATGAGGGGGAGGTCTTCTTTGGCCCACAGAAACACGTGTGCCAAAGTCTAGCAAGTGCTGTAACCTTAAAGGTGCTCCTTTGACCCTTCTAGCTACAGCAGGTGGACTAGCTCTTCTGGTCTGAGACATTGCATGCTCACCAGCCTCAATCAAATGCTCTCTAGCACACTTTCCATCCAGGACTCCAATCAACTGAATATGAAATTAAAAGGTTTGGATTTCTTGCCTTATATGTTGAGTGTCATCTGTAAAAACCAAGTTTTCCTCCTGGCCCCAAGCTCCTGAATAACAACCTGCATGCAACTATCCTCTTCTCTGTGGTCAGCTCCTTCCCAGCCTGCCTCGAGCCTAGAATCCTTACTGCCTATCAGATGTTTCACCTTCTATTTCTGCCTCAGCTACAGGCGAATCAGCTTTAAATGACAGGTACAGCATCCATGTAGTACAGAGGAGGTTTTCTCTATACACACATGCACCCATGCATCAGAGAATCAATGACATGCCAAAGTAATAATATGCCGAAGTCCAACTTAGCAATATAATGAGTTTATTGGGGTCACTTGTAAGAGTAGGGGTTTGTGTTGTTCCAGAAGCAGGAACGACTCAAAAGCAGCTATATCACCAAAGCCCACCTCAACATGGGTAACAACTCTACACAACTTGCAGGCTGCTTGACTAGGCAGGCAATCTCCTCTCCTAGGCAGCCAGGCCTCTGGGAAGCTCTGCTGGTAACAGTCAACCTGTTCCTTTCTGTCCTGTTCCATACAGTTCCATTTCTACAGCCTTGGGGAAGCACTTTGTGGCTCTGAAGCTTGAGCTTTCTGAGACATGTGATGTTTGTTTAGTGCCTTGAGCCTCCCCTCCTCCTCCTTCCTATAAGGATGTTTCAATCAGAAGGAAATTGTCATGTAACACTAGGAACACTAGGTTCTGGCTTTTGTCTTTGCTTTACCCGCCCTCCACCTATGAGGTGACCATGACAGCATGACCCAATATGTCTTGAGTTCTTAAAATACATGGTCTGCAACCCCACAGGCAGAGACTTGAGACATCCATGAGCTACAAAGAAAAGCTAACAGCTCATCTAAGCATTGGAGTATAAAAGAACAGGAATTAAGATCTGGCAGGTGCCTATAAATCTTACTAAATGTATTATGAAGTTCCTGTTTTAAAATTCTGATATGAATGTTTCAAGGAAAAAAAAGTCTTAAAAGTACACTCCAAAATATTCTAAAGGAGAAAGATTGCAGTATTAAAAGTTTACCAAAGACGTGTTCTTAGCTAAAAGACAAAGGCTTCAACAAAATGCTCTATATGATGTGATTAATAGCGATAGACTAAGTCAACAATAGTGATAGACGAAGTCAATGGGAGAAACACCAAGAAAACACACAAAAGCCCGTGTGATTGCAAAGATGCCCAACTGCTTTGCAGCATGTCCAGAAGCTCTGCCAAAGCGAGTCCTTTCAGTTCACACTGAGGGGTTGTTTCTGATTCTCTTGGACTCAGAATCCATGCAGGCAGCAGCAGACCAGAGCAGGATCAGGTGTAGCAGATTGGGTAGAGCCCAGAATGCTGAGGACTGTGATGGAGCAGTGTACCTGAAGCCTGGCATCTGAGCTCAGTTTGCCTTTGCTCCCACATCACACCTTGAGGGAGGAGCACAGACATCAGTACCCTTGGGGAAACAATCTGAGCACACTACTCGATTGTCTGTCTGTTGGACAGTACCTAAACTCAAAGCAGCTACACCTTGTGTCTCCATTCCACATGTATCGGAGGAGAAGCAACATCCTGGGTAATCAGCCTTCCTTTGCAGTCAAAAATGCCACTTTTGACACTAGAACACTTCAGGTGTTTCTCTGGCTCTTCCCTTAACGTGGTTCCCAGGAGGCTGGCAGCTGTGTATGGTAAGACTGGTTCCCACAGGATGGTTTGGAGACTAGTAAATATACTAGTTTATCTGATGATCCTAACATGCTGACTCAAGAGCACTAGAGTCTCTTCTTGGTGCCCGTCCAGCTGACCAACAGGCCCATCAATGCTGTTTCCACTGAATTCAGTCCTTTTTTTCACGTCCTCCGGTGGCAACCATTAACAATTGAAAGTGAAAAATAACTTGGACAGTAGATTCAATACTGATGCAAATTGAATGTTCACCACCACCTGCCATTTAATTGCAATCCTTAATCTAAGAGTGAAGGAAAGCAGATTTTGCCCTCAAAGTCAGCCACAAATTACCTTGCAGCAGGCAGGCAGATGGACATTACCAGATCCCAGTGGAGCAATTTCTATTGTATTTTCAGAAACAAGCAGGAAATCACTGAGTAGGCATTCCTACTTGTTTACAGTCCCACTGATCTGAGAGAAAGCTGTGAGCACAGGTTGAAACGGAGTGGAAGAAGCGTTCTTCCTGCCACATGGGGCATCATAAGCTGTCCTGAAACCCAGAATACAAAAGCACTTTCCAGACCTTTAGTTCAAACAGGCTGACTTCCTCTTGACACTCCTCTGTGGGGTAGTTTTGTATTTTAGGTATTTTGAGTAGGTGTCATGCACTAGCCTGCACAGGCTGCAAAAACCAAGTACCCGACAAGATGGCTTAAGCATCAGAAATTTATCTCTTATACTTCTAGGTGCTGAAGTCCAAGACTGTCTGACTGGTTCCTCACAAGGGCATCTTCTTGGCTTGTGAGCAGTTGTGCTATGAGTTCTCACATGGTAGAGAGAGAAAAGTCATCTCTTTTCCTCTTCTGAAAGGCCATTGAATCTACCAAATAGGGACTCACCCTTCGAGTGTTCTTTAACCTTGGCTACCTCCAAAGAGCTGCAGCCTCCACAGCTGCACCGAGGGCAGGCTTGGGCGTAGTCCAGTACTCCATGATGAGCAATTCCTCATTCAGTAGAAATCTGCTCCAGTAATGGCATCACTCACCATGGGAAGCACAGACTCATTGTAGAGAAGATAAATGTAAGAGACAACCAAGAAACTCTCCCTTGTGGTAGCAGAAAGTCCACTCTCACGATGTGGCTTTTTAAGCCTTGCCCTTCTGAGTACAGAATCTGAACACTAAAGTTCAAAGGCTTCAAAACTCAGCCTGTTGATCTATTCTCTGAAGTCCAAAGTAATCAATAGTTTTGAAAACAAACCAAAAATATTTATTTACAAAAGTGAGTTCCGTCTGACGTTTTATACATCACATGACATGTGGACAGCACCAGTGTTATCTGTATTTTCAACATGGATTTTAAACACAGTGAGGTGTACGCATCTGAGTTCCCTTGGTCACAAAACAGAAATGCTGCCTTAACTTTGCTGCCATCAGGATTCTGTGCCGCAGTTGTTTTTGGGGGGTGGGTTTACCACCAGAGGTGGTCACATAACCATCGGCTGTGGATTCCCAAGCAGCACAGGAGCCAGTCTTAGCAAAGCTCGGACTGGTATCTTCAGGTGTCTGAACCTGTAGAGGAGTTCAGCAAAGCTTGTGTTCCCTGAAGATAGAGAGATGCAGAAGGTTACATCACTACACAGCCGCGGCCACACAGCCCTCCCAAGCTCAGCACACCACACTTGAGCCAGGAAGTCTTCCTTCTAGACAAAAGCACCCCAGTGGCAATCCTTGAATTTTTAATTTCCTAAAACAATTTAAATTTATCCATTCTGTACTTTAGAAATTAACCGCTGTGAAAACTCATTTGTGTACATTAAATTCAATTAACCTCAATTACTATAAGTGATTTTGAAAACTGATTTTAATACTTGATTTTTAATATGTGAGTTTGATCTTTTACAAACAACATCCACAGACTGAAGACTGAGAGTTGATCTACTGCTTCTTACTCTTGGTTCCACAGACTACACATAGGTGTGGGTTACTATGCTGGGGGGTGGAGGGGAGCTGTTTTTATTGTATGCAACATACTTAATTTCACCTACTTTGTTTTCATTGCTGGGTACTTCTGTATTCTACAGTTATTGGGCTTAGATCTGGGTACACTTAAATTTCAAGAAAACATCTTAGATCACAACTTATGTTGATCCTTTGAGATTTGTAAGGTGTGACCACAACACTGTGTAGTGCAGAGGTAATTTACTTCCTATGACTGAGGGACTGAGGCCATACCCTCCTAAATTCTAGTAAGGATTCTACGAAGCAGTGGGACAGGCACTAGTAAACGACTGGCAGGTTATCTGCTAGTCCACTTGAGCTTTTCCCTCCAGAAAATGCCTTTATATGCAACTTTTTGGCCGATAACTTCTAAAACTAGGAGCTGCCCTGCTGCTTTCAGCACAGCTTGTTCCTCTCTGACAGTCATCTTGCAAACTCTAGCTCCCTTGGTCTCTCTATACCCTCACGTCTCTCCCACAACTCAAGGAGGTTTCCTGGCATTACATGGGTTCCCTTTCCCTACCACAGTCAAGAAACTCCCAAACAATCCAACCAGAAAAGGTAACAACAAACCTTTAACTGCTCTTATGCATTTGACTAACTTTTGTATTTGTTTCCATGGGAAAGCCCACAAAATATAAGCAATTCCTCATGGCCATAACTAGGTCTGTTTACACTACAGTTTTCTCTGAGGTTTCCTAAATCACATAAACAAAAAATGTCATTAAGCCAAAAGTGATTGCACATTAACAGAACAATCTTCTTCTCAAAAGTATTTTTTTCACTCTCAACTAAAGGGTAGCAATTTAAATGTGACATGAATAAATCAGGTTGTTTTATAGACAAACTTAGTGCCTGATTCCATACTGGACATAGCACTTAATCAATAGCTTTTAAGTTTTCAGGGTAACAGAGACTGTGATTACATAAACCTTTTAAAAACTAGGAAAATCATATAAAGTTATAAGAAAAAAATCAAATAAGTTCTGTAAATATAGCTCAGTGGTAGAATGCTTGACTGCCATGCCCAAAACCTTGAGTTCAATCCATATAACTTAAATAATAGATATGTCATTTATATATGGAATAATATACACATTTAATTTATAGTCCTGCTCTAAAAACATCTTTTTTCAGAGGTAAAAGGATATGGTTTGTTCTCCTTTCAGGAAGCATTCCCAACAAACGCAAGCAGGAACAAAGCTGAGAACTGCATTGGAGAAGGTGACTGACAGGAGCTTCTCCCTAGCCAGACACTAGTGAGGACAGATACTGAAGAGGCTGAGATGGGTTACCTTCCAGACCCATGGGTGGCAAGTGTCGTGGTGCTGGCACAGAGTGGTAGACGAGGAAGCAGGCGAGCATGCTTAGCTGAGACTTCTCAACGGGCTGCCCACTAAGGTAGGCGTGCACACACACATCACCCCCGGCTGTGAGAGGACACAAATGGAGGGGAGATGAACGAAATGGGGATGATTACTTTTGTTACCTGTCCATCAAGTGCATACTTAGCCCTGGCACAACCCAGGCAGTGCTGCCCAGTTTAGTGTGCTGTGAAGAAGTGAGGAAATACACACAAATACAGGTGATTCCAGGGTAACAGAAGCCCACTGTCAAATCTTTCCTTCCAGTCTAATATTCAAGGAAACTGACTTCAGCCCAGGACTAGAATGTATTCTTAGTAGGAGATGATCAAATGCAATGCCTATCTGAGTGCTTCTGCAAGTCTGACACAGGTCTCGATTCTGGTGTGGTAGGTCTGGAGGACTGGCAGGAAAATGCACATGTAGCATAGTGCAAGCAAGCACTGCTGCTGCTCAGGAGTCATACTTTGAGAATTCTAGCCTAGAGCAATCAAGGCAGTCCTATCCTTGGACACAGTGGTCAGCTGAGGACAAGTGGCCTAGGCCATTCAGTGAAGACACTCTGTGACAGGAGGAATGGACTGAGGAACAGGCTGAGATGCAGCTTGGGTCTTTCTCTCTCTCTCTCTCTCTCTCTCTCTCTCTCTCTCTCTCTCTCTCTCTCTCTCTCTCTCTGAGTGGCATGAAAATCTGGAGGAAGAAATTGCTGGTTATTTTCGTACCACAAGGGGACAAAGTGACCAAGCAGAGGACAGCAAATGGAAGTTTAGGTGTAAAGTTGAAGGTCCAGCAATTACTGAGTCGGGTCTCTTAACCCTGTCTTAACTGTGTACCTCCGGTAATCTGAGCTTACTGCTAGCCTCATTATTTCAGTTCAGTTCAGTCTTCTGTTATAGGCATAAGACATATGAACCAAAAAAGAAAATTTGAGAGAACAAATAAGAGAGATAAAGATGTCTGGAAAACTGAATCCACCAAGTGTCCTAAAGAACCACAAACTAACTAGGTCTCTATTCTAAGACTGTGTGTCACTGCCAAATAGTGTTTACATTCTAAGATGTTTGCCATCAGAGAATTTGCCAAGACTCAATGGCATACTTCTCAATAGCAAAGGCCTTCTATAGGTGTTGAAATACCAAACCCAATGGAAAGAAAACACTGACATTTATTACATAACATTTTCACAAAAGGGGAGGGGGATTTAAATGTCAATCAAAAACATTTCGAAGTTGCACAGTGCCGGCATAGCTGTGTCCTTCATTTGCTCTTCACAAGCCTCTTTACAGTCTGACTGTCAGGAACTTATTTCCTGGTGTCACAGCAGGACAGCTTAAATACTGAAGCAAGAACTGTCATGTCCATGACTAGGGTTCGTTTGTACTGAAAGCAGGTCACCATCAGATACTTGGTGTAAGGACCTGAATAAACTGAAAGGAATATAAAGATCCAGGAACTGACTGCAGAAAAGTCAATCTCAGGTACTAGTGACATATTGATGGATTCCCACAATTGTAGCCCTCGTGGGAGTTAGTATGAGTAACTTAATAGTTTCCTTCTTTCTCAAGTTAGCACGTCTCCTGGCAGAGAGCCAGGGTCACAGGATGCTCAAGAATATCACGGACTCAGTCAGTATGTTCTTTTCTAGAGCAGGTAAATGTTTTGTTTTTTAAAAGTCATTGAAGTACATAACCAGACTTTGACTCTTAAAAATCAAGCTATAGATTATGCCCAGGTTTACCTTGTTTGCCAATGGAAACTGTTAGGAATAGAAATGCCTCGGTTGAGTTACCCTTCAAGCACAAGGACACAATGCCACCATACCTTGTAGCCACTGGTCCAGGGTGGCATCAACAGTGCACTTCACCACAGGCAGGAACTCGGAGTTTATAAAGAGCCCTCGCTTAGGATAGGTTTGTTGCCTTTCTTGGTGGCCTCGTGAACTGAAAAACTCTAAGATCAACTTTATCTGCCAAAGATCAGATGTGTTTGACATGTCTCTATTTTTAAGACTTCTTAGAGCCTGTGTGAAAAATCAGAAAGAACAGTTTGTTTAATCAAATGGCAAGATGTTCTAGTCATGTTGTCTTGAGGGTATGTTCAAATATGGCTGACAAGATCAGGCTATGGAGATTCATGGGGTTGGCTCAACAACCCTGAATAATGGAGACCCCCTACACACTGGGGTATAAGTCTCTGGGGAAGAAGTTGGGGTACAGTGACATAGCAGGGACAGACAGGAATCCCAGCGCGACAGAGGCCTAATCACACTGATGTTAAGAATCACCAATAAATGTACAAAGTGAGTTCCAGGACAGCCAGAGCTACACAGAGAAACCCTGTCTGGGGGGTGGGGGGAGATTCACCAATAAAGGTACCATGGCTACCACTAGAGAAGACACATTCATCCATGGAGACTGTTCTAGATGGTGGAGGATGTGAGGGTACCCAGAGTTTTTTAAAAGAGAACATTTAACCAGCAACCAAGAAGCCTAACTTAGCTGCTCTGCCAAGAGAGGCAGCAAGTAGAGCTCCAGCACAGTACCACAATCACTCTCTGCAACTGAGAAGAGACGGATCCAGACAGCAACAGCATTCTGGCCCTGTGCTTCTGCTGGAATGTAGAACACTACTTTACATACTGTGATTTTCATGCCTGGGGAATTATTTCTTGTTTTTCCCACTCAGCTATCCACAAGATTATTTTTATCATCAAAGATTAGTTCTATGGCTTGAGACAGAGTCCCAAATGCCAATCTATAAACTCTTCATATTTACTGCAGAATTTTTAAAACTATGGGTTCTGGATATTGCCCACTTAGAAGGTATAGAATAGGATTTGAAGATCCTGCATTTTAAGATTCCCCAGATTAATTTTAGCCAGGTTAGAAAACTACTGGCTAAGCTAAACCGTAAACATGGGTCTGAAAAACTATGAGACTGAGAAAACTATATTAATAACAACCCTGATGAGAAGGTCAATGCTTTAGGAAAGCTCTCAGGCATTATGTCCCTGTTAGGCACTTACAAAATATCAAGAGAATCAAAATGAACACCAACTCCCTAAATCGCCAGCTCCTAGTTTTAAACTGCCTGCAGATGCGGCTAAGGAGGTAGAAGTTCATATCCAGCAAATACCAGGGCACACAGGACTGCTACTCATTTGTGGCCTTCCCATGAAGAAAGGAGGTAAGAGATGACACAGGAAGACTAAATCAAGAAAGGAAATGATCTCTCCTTCCCTGAACCAAGGAAAGAAGACAGAAAGGGATGTGGGACTCCCAAGAGGAAGGCAGCCTTCCAGAGAGCACTCCTGCTAGCACCAAGTCCAGCCTCTGGGTATCAGCATAGAGCTGTCACCTGGAAATGGTTTCTTGGTAAGTTGTCTAAAAGCAAGCAAGAAATTGAAAACTGAATACATGAGAAACTTCCCACACTGTGTAGTAGGTCATTTGAAGTACACCATCAATTGCATCAAAATGCAAATAATTTTGGAATCATACCTGATCCATTGCTATATAGGCAGGCAACATCTCTGGTGTTTCCTGAGCAACACACTCATAAAGTATTGAAGAAAAGAGGTCCAGAATCTCCTGTTTCTATGGAAAAATACAATTACTTTATAGCACATCAAAGCCTATCACAAAATCAAGTCAAGAAACAACCATGTAACAGCCACTAATAGCTCATTCTGAAGCTCTATGATAAACAGTGTAAACAGTGTGAACTGTTTTCTCTTTAGAAAGTCATAGTCCATGCAGTGTTATAACATCAATGAAAACCCAGAAAGGATGGTGAGGTAGCAGCAGCATGTGATCTGGTAGATTAATGATCAATCTAGGGTTTAAAAAAAAAAAAAAAAGCTGTGAGAACACCAGAGACAAGCCTTCAGAAGGCTGGGAGTGGGATCCAGAAAGGCAGCCTACACCAACACAGATGTAGGGGTGAACAACACCCTGGTTAATAGAGTTCTCAGAGTCAAATCCACAAGTGGGCCCAGGAAAGAGGAAGATGTGGTGGCAACAGAAGGCACAGACTTTATCAGCAATCTCTAACACATGTAAAGGATGTCATCAATCTCAAAGGCAGACATGACTATTAACAGGTGACTTTGGCTGTCTATTGATAGAACTAACAAAGTCCCTGGTACCCAGCAAACAATACTTACTGGACCCATGCTCACAGTTGGTTTGCAGAAATATTCAGCAAATGACAGAAGTGCTGGATCAGAAGTGAATGATGAAATTGTTTCTGGCTAAAAAGAAAAGCAACGCCCACTTTAAATGAGATAACCAACTATTACTTCCCTTCCTGCTCACACCCTGAGGCCTGAGGTCATAAGACCCCTGTGATTTCCCCAAATGCGGGGAAACTCAACTGCATAATTTGTGGTAATGGGGGAATTCAGTTCAGCTTCCCGCCGCTGCCCCCCCTCCGCACCCCCAGTAAAGAAAAAAAAAGAACTCTACCCCCTCCTTTCACATAATGGTCCCACAAGTCAAAACAAGCTAGAGCTTTGTCATCCTGGTCTGTTAGGAAGTTACAATCTTTTGCAAAGGTAATATGAAGTATTGACTTACCAAAAGGTCAATAATAAACATGTTTTCTTTCTTATAAACTACCCACACTCACTGTCTAACTAAAAAGCCTGCTTAAAAGTACAAATACTTAATCAGGCACTGATGGTGCACGCCTTTAATCTCAGCACTCAGACAGAGGCAAGTGGATCTCTTGAGTTTGAGGCCAATTTGGTCTACAGAGTAAGCTGCAGGATAGCCAGGGCTATGCAGAAAAGCCCTGTCTCAGGAAACAAACAACAAAAATCCCAAATACTATAGAAGAGTAAGGAAAGGAGTCTCATTCAAGTGAGCTTCCAAAACAGGACAATTTGTGTCCTTAGAGGAACAGGAAACACACAGACAAAAAGACAAAGGGGCAGCTGCCTGGAGTAGTTGAGGAGGTAAGTGTTAAGGACAAGTTGTAATTGTTCTAGTGATAGCTACACATTTAAAAACAATTCACATTTAAAATTAGCTAAGGTATTAATTTTATTTTTTGTGTATTTTACTGGATTAAAAAAAATTAGTAGGAAAAATCCTTGGTATAGCACTTACTATTCGAAACTGAAACCAGAATACTTCAGTTTTGGTTCCTATTTTGGTTCTGGACTCCCGGAAGGAGCTGTCCTTTAATTTATATACTTTCAATATTCAAAATTAAGCTCAAGTTTACCTATAAATTGAATTAGCTTTTCATATAGACTCTAATTTTTAGAGAAAATAGTGCTAACTTAAGCCAAAAGAAAAAAAATCTTCAAAATATTTCAGCAACAATCCACATTTGACATCAAGGCTGGAACTTTTATACATTTACATCCTGATAACTGTGAGAAAAGATCAACGTCAAGTGACCAATTCAGATGAGATGTAAGTTGAACTACAAAGAACTGCTACCTCCTTACTCAGGAATAAAGAAAGCGAAAACCTTGGCTGCTGCACTAACACATCTTTGCTTATGACCCGAGACCCAGGCACTCAGAGGCTCCTCAAAAAACATCTGCCCCTGAACTTAAAACTGAGACTAAATTCCCAAGTTTAAAGCTAGATGTGTTACAGAACAGATTCTTAATGACGAAAATGAATTCTAGAACACAGAATATGCACCGAACCTTTCACAGTAATGAGCTTTAACTATTTTTTTTCATTTTAAACAGTACTGTAGCTGAGTACTAGGAAATAATAAACTAAAAAGCAAGACTCAAGCTGCCATTTTCTCTTCATCAAGATTAAAGCAACAAATGTGGTTTAAAAATGGGTTTTCCCTCCAATGGAGTACAGCCAAGCATGGTGGGGTTTGCCTATTAATCCCAGCCAGCACTCAGGAGACTGAGGCACACAACACAGTATGAGGCCAGGCCTGGGTTACAGCTGAGTAATAGAACATTTAATGCTAGCATGCATAAAGTCCTGGGTTCAATCTCCCACACTGCAAAACAGAGTCAAAGGGAGCCAGGAGAGGCGATGTAGACCTGGTCAACACACTGAAACGCTACTGCTAACTTACAAATTCTTTCTCTCTTAGAGGGACTAGTAAGTAAAATAAACCAAATCTTGCTTGTAGATTGTGGAGGGGTTTTTTTATAGGTGGTACTAAACACAAGTCTTACACTGAATACTAGCAGGCCATCCCTATTTTATTATGGGTGTCACATAAGACAGCAAGAGAAACCATGGTCCACTCAGCTTTACAATCTGCAGCAATCAGAGAAGACGCCAGAGAAACATAACACTACCTTGAAAGCCCGGGCTTCAGAGTTCCTGTTAGCAACAGTCTGTGCCAACAAACTCTGCCAGCCCATTGGGTCTTCTTTGTAGGAGAGCTGGCCTGCCCTGAGCTTTACATATAAAACTCCATCCTTGGAAAGAATGGACCTGGAAGAAGGAAAAAAGAGAGGATTTTATGGGAGGTATTATTAGCAGCTCTCTGCTGAAGTTGGTGTTTTCCGGTGCCACTTTTATGGGGGAGTAAATTGTCCTCATTCTCCGGCAGGATCATTAACTCTGTATGAAATGACTGAGTGCATATAAGGGAGGGCAGGATGCACCCCCACTCTTCTGTGATGTCGAGATTCATGAACTTGTTCAGTGGGAAGGGATTCCACCTGCTCAAGAGTGAGCCTCTCCAGGGTCTTACCTAACACTGCTGATTCCTGCACCCCTAGCAATATGCTTAGGACACCCAAAGTGCTAAAGCTCTACTAACTGTTTTGTAGTAGAAAGAAAATACTAATTAACCTAAGAAAGAATAAATAGAAATTAGCTACTAAACAATAAGAAGACATAACTGGAACCAGACTATGAAGACTATGAAACTTTCACATGCTTATCAAAACATTCTGTGAATTTAAACAATTTACATACTGTTATAAATAGTCCCCTTTACACTAAATATTACTGTTCCCATTACTATCTAATGCTGAGTCAGTTCTAGTTTCTCAATGAACATGTATAAACATTTACCATTTGACTTTCAAATTAAAACTTTAACATTCTAAAACAAAACCCGCTTCAAAGATATAGACCACATTGCTCAACATACCGTATATGCTGTCATGCATGAGACCAGTGAGTAATGCTACCCAGACACTGCTCTAGAACCCATCTCCCTGTAGACATCCATGCACTGCTGGAAAAGCTAAGGTGAGAACTCAGCATACTTACCTCAAGTGCTGTTCTCCCTTGCTTAAATCTATAAGCAGTTCCCAGTATCTTGGCCCTTTAACTTTCATCTGCAGGGACAATTGTAAACACAGTCACTCAAAGCTGGCAAACTGAGCAGGCTTCTTAGAAGGAAGAGTGACTCAGTCACTGAGCCTCCTATATGTTAAGGAGATCCAACTGCCTGTGAACCATCCAAAAGGCATGTGAACCATGTTCCAAAGCACATAGACCATCAATCAAAACCTCTAAGATAAGACTTCCTCTGCCCTTCATGAAGTCCTCCTGCAGTTCCTTTGTCTTAAATAGGAGGACCTTTACAGAGATGCAATTCTGTTTCATTTGCCCCCTGGTAAACCTCCAAAGTCACACCAACTTACCTGCTTTAAAAGATGAAGCTCTGGAAGAAGGGTTGGAGCCATCAGTTCTTCTTTGGTCTGTTCATACCACTGAGTGCCCTTTACAAAGGTAAAACAGCCAGCATGGGCCAAATGGTCACTGTGTCTCTCCTTGCTCATGGTCTGTACTAACTATGAAACAGTACAACGTCTCTAACAGTCTTTGCTTGGCTGTGCTACACTGAGTCCAGGGCCTGGTGCATGCCAGGCAAGTGTTCTTCTAGAGCTGAGCTAAAACTCAAGCCTACATTCTATCACGGGGCAGTCACCACCTCAACACCTTGGTGCCTTGCCCTTCACTGGGCAGCAATGCCAAAGGGCTGTGCTTCTACAGCATGGGTTGATACACAAGCCCCCATTTGTCAGCCCGGTTTGCTCTGTGACAGTTGCTTCAAACTCTTCAGCTAGATAAGAGCACTCCATACAGCCCTCTAAGTCTCACACTTCCAGCACTGCCCCCACACCTGGCCCCTCATTTCCTTCAGGAATGACATCATCATTGCACTTTAACATCTCAAAATGTAGCACATTCTGATGAACAGAAGTATTTAATATGATTTGCAATCTATGTATGAATCCCAATGAAAGACAAACAAATTTAGGACACACAAATACAAAGTTTGGAGATTTTGAATGTTCAACAAACCCAAACTTCATTTGGGAATCATTATAAACCAAACTCACTTTGTAGAACACAAGAATTAACCACATAAAGTTACCAGGAATATTTTCCAATGATCAGCCTAAGGACAAGGAAACAGCTGATAATGCCAAAAAGTTACACACAAATATGAGAGTGAGTGGCGCTGGCAATGAGCAGCAACTTAAGAAACTGGGTTTTATGACTTCAACTTCATATCACCACCTTTTGCTAAAATGCTTTTAAAATACTCTAACCTGAAAAGTTGACAAGGAGAGTTAGTTACCTTGTAAGTAACTTCTATAAGGGCATAGCAGGGAGTGTTGGTATCCACATCCACGGGTACCAGGAGCCTTGGTTCTGCAGCTAGCACATAGAGGTGCCGAAGGGCCTGGAGATGATACCTGTGCACAAAAACCAGAGAAGTGAGGAGACCAGTGACGTGAAGGAGCCTGACAATCGCCACTGCTGACAGGCTACACAAAGCTGGGGTGGTAAATATTTTCCTATGAAGAATCTGAAATAAAGATGACAAATTCAATTAAAAGTATAGAGAAATTCTAGTTTAAATTTTGTATTATACTATTTAGTGTGTATGTGTATGCATGTGATACATGTATGCAGAGGTCATAGGACAACTTTTAAGGAGTCCATTATCTCCTTCCACCGTGTGGGTACTGGGGATTCAACTCAGGCTATCAGGCTGGTAGGCAAACACCTTGATCTACTGAACCATCTGGCAGACACTAAAGGGTACGGAGAAATCCTAAGAAAGTACTTATATAATCTTTGATACAAGAATTCTTTATCTGAGTTTACAGGTAAAAATTTTTACAAGAAAGTAACAACTGTCCTAACAGGAGAGTATTTACTAATGGTGGTCTAAACACTGATTTAAAACAACAGTCCCATTCGACCATTCTGGGGTGCTCCTCACAAAACACCTCTCATCACCTTTCTTGGGGATATGCTGTGGCTGCTGCAATTTTCCTCGGGGTTAGTAGGGAAGAAAGGACACCAGTTGGTTCACTTCAGAGAACAATACTCTCTATGTACACATCCTTGCACACAAACAACTGAAATACCTAGTAAAACACTGATGGGAGAGAGCGCCAATATGTGTGTACATTTGCTTTTGAATCTTCACATTAAAAATTTTAACTTGAGCCGGGCGTGGTGGCGCACGCCTTTAATCCCAGCACTTGGGAGGCAGAGGCAGGTGGATTTCTGAGTTCGAGGCCAGCCTGGTCTACCGAGTGAGTTCCAGGATGGCCAGGACTACACAGAGAAACCCTGTCTCGAAAAACCAAAAAAAAAAAAAAAAAAAAAAAAATTTTAACTTTAACAATTTTTGATTTTAGAATGTTAACATAAATGTTTAAGTTTTAGATACCACTAAAAAGTAATGAAATGAGAGTAAAAAACAAAAACAAACAAAAAACAAACAAACCAGGGTTGAGGAGATGACTCAGTGCAGTGGTAAAACATACATGGCTTAAGGATGAAGACTTGAGTTTGGATCATCAGAACCAATATAAAAGTCAGTGCAAGCCGGGCGTGGTGGCGCACACCTGTAATACCAGCACTTGGGAGGCAGAGGCAGGTGGATTTCTGAGTTCGAGGCCGGCCTGGTCTACAGAGTGAGTTCCAGGACAGCCAGGGCTACACAGAGAAACTCTGTCTCGAAAAACCAACCAACCAAACAACAACAACAACAAAAAAAAGTCAGTGCAGAGTCATAGACCTGTAACTCCTCCAGTGCCAGGAGAGTGAAGACAAGTGGATCCTGGGATTCTGGGGGCTCTGGTGGCTAGCCATTTAAGCTCTAGATTCAGTAGGAACCCTATCTCAAAAGTACAGTAGAGAATGACAGACAAAAATAATATCCAATGTCAATCTCTGGCCTCCACATGCACATACAGGCCATACACACAACACAAATGCATGCACACGGGACTGGAGAGATGGCTCAGTGGTTAAGAGCACTGACTGCTCTTCTGAAGGTCCTGAGTTCAAATCCCAGCAACCACATGGTGGCTCACAACCATCTATAATGAGATCTGATGCCCTCCTCTGGAATGTCTGAAGACAGCTACAGTGTACTTATATATAATAAATAAATAAATCTTAAAAAACAAAACCAAACAACAACAACAACAACAACAACAACAACAACAACAAAAACAAATGCATGCAGAAATGTACAACTTGGAAAACCTAGTAGTGATAAAAAACAGCCTCCGCCGGGCAGTGGTGGTGCATGCCTGTAATCCCAGCACTTTGGGAGGCAGGGGCAGGCGGATTTCTGAGTTCGAGGCCAGCCTGGTCTACAGAGTGAGTTCCAGGACAGCCAGGGCTACACAGAGAAACCCTGTCTCAAAAACAAAAACAAACAAACAAAAAACCAGCCTCCTTCTTCTCACTCAAATCTATTCACCACTGTCAGTGTATTGAAAATAAAACTGGCCGGGCAGTGGTGGCGCACGCCTTTAATCCCAGCACTTGGGAGGCAGAGGCAGGCGGATCTTTGAGTTCAAGGCCAGCCTGGTCTACAGAGTGAGTTCCAGGACAGCCAGGGCTATACAGAGAAACCCTGTCTCGAAAAACCAAAAAAAAAAAAAAAAAAAAAAAAAAGAAAGAAAGAAAACTGAAGGGTTGGGGGAAAGAAATTCCTGCTATTAGTTATATTTAAAAATGGGGGAAAGGCAGAATTGGGTACTGAATACTGGGCCTTACACATGCTAAGCAGGCACTCTGCCACTATACCATACTCTCAAACCTGCATAGAGATTCTTCAGAATTATCACCAAATTGCATACAGCAGCACATGCCTATAATCTCAATACTTGAGAGGTTGAAGTAGATTACAGGTTCAAAGGCAGCCTGGGAAACATACTAGTTCCATGCAAACTTTAAATATACATTAAAACCTTAGAGAGGGAGGAAGGGAGAGAGGGAGGGAGGGAAAGAAAAGTCAACCAATCACATATCCAGCACTCCCCTGCAATGACCTGGTGACCGACTGTAACAACTCACTGAAACACTCTAAATGACAGGACGGGGTCCTCCTGTCAGAGTTGTTCTTTAAGTTAACAGTGTTCTTATGTTCTTATGTTCCACTTAACAGAGTTTGGATTTCAGACTACTTTTACAGTGCAGACTTTTCCTGTCATCGGTTATACTTGACACTAGAGAGCAAAGTCATGCATGGTAAGTGACTTTAAGGGCTCCTGACATTTTACTACTAGACAAGAATGCTGATGACTTTCGGACAGACAAGCCGACCCAGTGCTGGCTACCTACAATGTCATTTATCAGGAACTATTGTCTTCCCTTTCCCAATATACAAAAGAAGTTCCTTATTCTGGACACTTCCCTAGAAAAGGAAATGTTAGTTATTCTTTGTGCCTGACAAAGCTCTCTAAATGCTCTCTAATGTTCACGTTATATAACTTCAGACTACTGCTTCCTGCCACTTCTAAGTTGTCTGTTTTACTTTTTATATGTCTCCATTTTTGGCCCTCTTTGATGTCATTTACACAAAACCTCTCAACAATTGTGTAAAACAAAGAACTCACATTGCCACTAATTTAGATTTTTTTTCTCGTAATTAAATAATTGTAACAGAAAAAAGGTATTGTTTTGTACTTCCCTAAAGTTTGTATGGTTAATTTATACCTAAAGATAATTCTATCTGGCTTACATCTGGATTTACAACAGCTTGACACATGTGAGAATGATCAGGCATCAAACACCCAGAATTTTCTCCTAGTCTAATACTTCGAAAGAGACATTTAAAGGATTTAGCTAGGGAGCTAGGTTCAGAAACAAAGTGACAGTCCATGGAAGTAAAGCAGACCTCAGGAAACAGGCTAAGCAACGAACGCACGAGACTCACCGGTTGTCAGTGCTGTGGGCTGGGAAATGTGGGTAAAGGGCGCAGAGAAGGGCAGCGATGGACGAGTTGGATGTGCTCAAAGAGTACCTGCAGGGCGAATTCAGTGAGACAGACACTATTAGCGTCCCTGCCCATGACTTCACGCATGCTTGGGTCATGAGACTCTATGACAACGTACACTAGGACGAGGCCATGATAAACGAAGCGCACTCTTGGTGGGGAGCACCTCTCTTCAGAGTTACTCTTTACATCACTTTCGGACTGACTACTAGTCAAAGCAGAAGCTATTCTACAAATGTTAAAACAACCCAAGAATTAATAAGCAAGACTTACCCTAAAATAGCACAGTGAGGACGAAGAAGTATTTTATCACTTTGATAAATCAAAATTCAAAAATGAATATTCATATATTAACATTAGAAACTTGGGGATTAAACCCAACAGTGCAGGATGTTATAAATATCAATATTATAGAAAACATAGGACAATTTAAAAATAAAAAACCACTAAAATGCCGTGCCAGGGACTGGAGAGATGGCTCATTGCTTAAGAGTTTGAGCTGCTCTTCCAAAGGAGCCAGGTTTGGCTCTCAGTCAATTTATTAGGTGGTTCACAGTTGGCTGTAAGCCAAGCTTCAGGGAATCTAAACAGGCACCAGTCCTCACGTGCATAAACCCTCACAAAGACGGACAGACAGACATATATATATACAAACATATAATTAAAAATAAAATATTAAAAAAAATAAAGGCAGACTCTCAGCTAAAGAAAGTGATTCACTCTTAAAGAGAAGCAGGAGTCATGTCATGCGGAATGCCGAGGATGCGACTGTGAGCGTTGATTAAATGCAGGTACTTATTTGAAAGAAAATACTTTTAAAAGTCATAAATACTAAAAAAATAAAATCTTATAGCGAACATTCCTTTACCCGTGCTTGCTGGCTCTTTTAATTTTTATTGCTGTGCCAAGAATTCACAGTTTGGGCCTGTTCCTGACAGGCAAATGTTTGATGACTGACTTACAGCCCCAGCCTTTAAGCATTGATAATTCTAAATTTAAAAAGAAGCAACTGTCACAAACTATACTAAGAAAATACACAACTTGCTCATAATCTCTACCTCACAAGACACCTCATAAGTAAGTGTAGCCATAGTTGAAGACAACATGGCAAGAGACTTCAACCCTCTGCAGCTGGTGCAGTCAATGCAGTTCTAATTAATGTTATATCCAGTTATCCACTATGGAAAATGACAAATTCCAACATTTTTATGAAAAAAGCCAACAACGGGAAAATATAGTTTTAAAAGTGAAAAAAATAGATCACTTATATAGATCCCCCTCATGAACTCCTTTATTAAAGAACAAACAAAACAAAAACATTCATTACCTTCCTCCTCCCAAAAAGAGAAGGCCCAGGGCCATGTGGTGGGCCAAGTGGAAGCCATAGTTCATCTCCCCACCCGTCTTCATATGCAGGAAGCGACAAAGCTGCAACACCTTCAGGTTCCCAGAGCCAGCCATCACCATGGCGAGAGACAGCAGGACAACACTTAGGCAGGTTTCGAGGTTATAGGGCCCAGTCTGGTGACACAAAAACATTACCTAGTGTTACCTTTCTTCATTACCAAAAATATCTGACATTGGAAGATTACAAATTTTTGTAATTTTAAAACTAAATATAAACAAAAAATACTCTGGAGCATTTTAAAACTAAATCTAAAAAAATGAATACTCTGAGTATTATAGTGAATAAATGCACTACCCACGGAAAACTTATTATTCCTCTAGACATCACTCTCAGAAATTCTTCCTGTACATACATATGTACTCATAGATGAAAATCAGACACTACTATACATGCTAACTCTTTTAATAACTTATAAGCAATTTTCAAACACATAAAACCTTATATAGCATGATCTTGCTACATCCAATGTATAAGAGCATATGGATATGCTATAACTTAAATAAGTGGGCATTTTTGATATTTCTAATTTTTTTTCACATTATAAAAATTACTGCACAGATTTATGCTGTTAACCAGGATATAAAATCTTGCAGTCTCCTTGTTATCAGAGAAGTAATGTCTGGAGAACAACTGTATATTCACTAGGTGTTTGTCTTTGTTTGTTTGTTTGTTGTTTTTCAAAACAGGGTTTCTTTGTGTAGTCCTGGCTGTCCTGGAACTCACTCTGTAGACCAGGCTGGCCTCGAACTTAGAAATCCACCTGCTTCTGCCTCCTAACTGCTGGATTACAGGCGTGTGCCACCACCGCCTGGCTTGTTTGTCGTTTTTTAAAGGACATTTTGGCATTCAGTAACATGACAGAATATGAATATGACAATCCACGAATATTATATACTTCATTTATTCTCTTGTCACAAGAATTAGCAATACACACAGCCTTCCAGACTAATCATAGTCTTAAGGGTAATCATATTCTCTCCTAATTGATTACCTTAAAACCAAAACATAAAGAGAGCAGTGCTTCAAACCTTGCTTTAAAGTCAAATAGCAAAGGTATTTGATAACCTCCAAGTTTCTGGTTTATCTATAAATGTTCTTTGTTTACTTTATTCCAAAATAGGGGAAAGAAAAAAAAAATAAGACTTACTACAGAAGCATTGGGTGCAGATAAATAATTCATAAAATCTTTAGCAAATTTATGCTGAAAAAGGAGAAGAAAAATTCAAAGTTAAAAGTGGCATCTTAAGGCTTGGGCTGTAAGACAGAAGGACAACTCACAGCACAGCAGCATAAGCCAAGACAGTGCTCACCAGACAGTTAAATGCCGATAAGTTCTCTGAGCCAGCAAATCGAAAACCCAGAGACAAGCAGGCTCCTGCGATTATGTAGACGTGTGCTTGCCTGAAAACAAATCACAAGAAACATAATGTTGTCATTGTCCTTTAAAATCCATTATCGCCTATTGTCTTGGAATAAAAATAATAAATATTCATCTTTTACAAACTAATTTACAATTTCTGAGAGGGGTGAAGAGGATCTCTATCCAATCAAGAGATCTCTGTGGGCCTCTGCAGAAGACCACGTAACCTTCACTGATATAGCCCGCCTCTTACATGACATTTTTCACATATTACAGGAAGGACACTTTTAAAGTGTTCCCCACCAAAGAAAGAAGGGAAAAAAAAAGAGATAAGTACAATTAAATTTTTTTTTCTTTTTTTTCTATTTTCTTTTGGAGACAGGATCTCATGTATCTCAAATGAGGGATCAGAATTACTCAAATCAAGCACTGGTTCTCCTATGTAAGTAAACTTATTTGACAGGTGCTAACATAGTTAACTAATATATTACATTACTTACGACAAGGTTTCCAAATTCAAGTCCTCCGAACAAGGCAATTCAATTTCACTCAGAGAGATACTATTTTCTCTTATAATCTGTCAAGACAGAAAAGCAATAAAATCTTAACACCTCTGTTCTAATTATAAGTATGTCATGAACTAGCTGTCACAGCCATATTATAGAAAATACGCCCCAAAGATAGTGATTTACATATACATGGATAAACTGTAACACTCATATGTAATAGAACTTACCTATACCATCATATGGGAACAGGTTATTTCAGTTTTAAGAGTAGATGCATCTATGGAATCAGTTTTGTTATTTGTTTGGTGGGGGGTGGGGTGGGGTGCATGTTCAGAGACCTTCTTATAACTACATTTCTCTCTTAAATATAGGAAATCCTGGAATTAAATTCAGGTCACCAAGCTTGGCAGCAAGAGCCTTTACCAACTCACTGAGCCATCTTGCAGGGCCTCCTTTGGATCTTTAATAGAACATGTACCCTGAAGCTTCAAGCCCAACTTTAAGGCCACACACCAGTAGCCTGACAGCGCTGTGACTCATCTATAAACAAACATAGGAAGTTAACCTACCGACATCTCTTAGAATTAGCAAGCTGCATACAAAAGTATTTTGTGTTTCCCTATATAGCCATGGTCACAAGACCACACTAATCATCAACTGAAAAAAGCATCCCTAAGAATATGAGCTGTAAATAGCTGGGAAGAAAAGCTCTCTAGAATCTGGTCCTTTATCCTTTTCCTATGGTCTCCTTAAGTTATAAAAAATAAAAACAGGAGAGATCAAATCAGAATCACTTGAAGCAGGCTAAAGGTGCACAAGAAATAAAAGTGTGGTGTGTGCTTGTGAGCCCAGCACTCAGGAAGCAGAAACAGGAGGATTCCAAGTATTAGACCACCAGGTCCTAAGAGCCTGCTTCCGGGTTGCTCCTGCCCTCCCAATCTGAAGGATTCTGCCCATGTAACATGCACAATGCACTAAACTCCAGCAAATATGTACTAGTCGTTGCAAATCTTCACGGCTCCCTGATCCACGACAGGCAGAAGCTGAAGCTGCCCAGGTGCCCAACAAAAGGGAACAGCAAAGAAACTGGCACATTCACAAGACAGAACAAACCTACAGATGGACGATTAATACTCTCAGTGATATCACACACCACACTGAGCAGAAGGTTCACACAAAAGATATGTACTGCAGGTGACTTCATTAAAATAAATTCATCAGTTAAAATTTAACTGACTCATCCTAACATGGCGTTTTCCCTTTCATCTTATAAACCACCCTTTGCCTACAGGCAACATTTGTCTCCTGTCTGTATCCTTTCTATCCAGAGACAGTCCTGTGTCCCTCTGGGAAAAACACCCTTTACCCATCTGCCTTCTCCTCGTCCTCTGTCTCCTCTCATTCTCTTACTCTAGGACAAATAAATCTCATTTGTCCTAAGAACGTGGTCTTGGGGTATCTCTAGCAGACTTTGAGTCCTACAGGTACCGAGGCCTGAAGTTGAGGTCAGCAATCTCCCTTGGTCCTTCTTCTGCCTTATTCACTGAAATAGGATCTCTTAATCAAACAATATATCTAGTCTTGTCAGCCAGCTTATGCAAGGGATCCCATCTCTACCTTCTCCCACGATAATTATATGGGACCTGGGGACCCTAACATCACACACACCCTAGCATTTCAGAAAGCACAACCACACAAGTAGAGTATACACAGTAAGCGTAGTAAACAAAATTCTAGCACTACCCATTCACCACATCAAGCTATCAGATAGCCAGAAGAGGTTTAGAGATAGCCTTGGGCTTCCAATGTCTGGGATATAATGGTTCACATGAAGAATGTGAGCACTTGAAGGACCAGGCTACCTCAGCCCATGACCACCCCTACAAAGCAGTACCAGCCTGGGGAAAGACCTGGACATTTAGAAGACCTGTGGTTTTCTTGCTTACAAGGCAAGCACTTTAGCTGCTGTCTCATCTCCTTGGCCTTCAGTATACACTCATAAAATTAAAGCTCCTCTGTCTTCAAAAGAGCCCCCTAAAGATGAGCAGGAAGATTGCTTAGCAGTTAGAAGCAGGCACTGCTCTTCTGGGACTTGAGTTCAATTCACAGCATCTATTATAGGCAGCTCAGAACTGCATGTAACTCTAACTCCAGGGGGATCTGGTGCTTCCTTAAGCACCAGCACCCATATTTAAACACATACATGCTTAAAAATGATCAAAAAATAAATCTTAAAAAAGAAGATACCTACAGGTAAACAACTGCTTCCACAAGAAAAAATGTTCTATAGCACTTTGGAAAATCTCACAAGAAATCACAATTTACGTTATTAATGTTATAATATTAGCTGTACCTACCTGAGGAACATTGCTGTCAACCCACTTGGAATTTGGTAAAATATCATCCCACAAAATCAGGCACCGAGCAAGTGTCTTAAAAACGAATTATAGACAAAATTAATTAGGCAAAGCTCATGTATTTCCCAACAATTGTAACAGTAAGTAAACTAAGAATTAGTTCTCAACTAATAACTACTTTAAAACAGACTATCAACTAAATATATAAAAATAAAGACTTAGATCTTAAAGAAAAATCACAAAGGAAAGAGCCATAGCTCAGCATACATGTCAATCTAAAAGCTTGGTAAGTTCAAACATAAAATACAGAACAATTTTAGACAGCACTAAACAGTTACTCTCATTACAACCGTAACAGTACTATCGCATCCTCAAGGACACTAAAAATAACACAAGATCCTGGTCACATATAAGAAGCATCATTCCAATTCTTATCTATCACGGTGGTCACCTCTCCTAGCCCTTCTAAGTTCTTTTTTGGTAACTCCAAAAGAACACTGCCAGTCAGAAAAATATGACAGCCTAAGGTAAACCCTTACATGGAAAGGCATTTAGATTTGCAGCTAAACTTGGACCCCTCATGTCAAGAAAAACGAAAATGACAAAGTACTATACCCTAAGCAAGAGGAATTCTGGTTTCACAAAGTCTAGCAGATACATGGTATCAGGAGCTCGCAGCCAATCGGCAATGGATCTGTTGGCAGAGGACACCAGGGAAGGTTACTGCTCAAAGAGGAGGCCAGGCATTCAAAAATCAAGATACCAAATCATCTCTCTCCTCCAGCAAATAATGCTTTTCATGATGCTTCACAAATGCTGATGCAATACTTATGTTTTGATGTCTTACAATATAAATAAGTTCCACAAGGGTATGTTTAGTTTTGTCTTGTTCATTGAAGTATCTCCCATATCAGTTAACATGCATTCATCCAAATAGATTAATAATATCTTTTGCCACTTTGTTAAAACATTGTAGAGTTTCATGAATCTCAGAATATTTTTCAAATTAAAAGAATTAAGGTGAGCTGAGGACACACGTCAGGACAGACTGGGAATAGAGAAGGGTTAATTATTAGGAAGCTTCTAAACAAAGCAGAAACTATTTTTATAAACGGCAACCAAATACTAAATAATGCTAAGTATTTCTGGCTAAACAGTACTCACAAGGATATGGTAAATTACTGAAAGGAAGTAGGCAGTTCTTTGGGCTTGCCCTCTATAACCTTTTCTTCCATATCCACTTGAAAATACCATGGGGGGGGGGAACTTACATCTAAATTAAACACAGATGGTCTTTTGATTTTTGAATCATGATTCTCTAAACAATACAGTATTAACAACCATTTATATGGTGAATACAAGGATATTTCATATTATAACTAGTCTGTAGATAATTTAAAGTGGCAAAATGAAGTACATTAATTACATGCACATTTCATGCATTTATGTGACATGCTTGATCATTTGTGGGTTCTAGTCTGTACAGGCTCTGGGACCAATACCCAGAAGACATTGAGACAAGATTTCTGACGCACACCATTACCAAAGAAAACAGTGCTACATAAAGTCTACTTAGCTCCATTATCCGAGAGAACAGAGAGAGAACAGACATCAGGCTACTCTAGTTCATGGGAGATACACATGAGAAGAGTGTACTGCTGAGGGCAAAAAGGATGCCATGTGTCATGCAGGACAGGTGAGGGTGTGCAATACCTGTTATTGGTTTTTAAGTAGATCATAGCCAAAGCCAGAGTAGCACCTGGACAAGTCACGTCCACATTTATGGTATCTCCTTCCTGGTGAGAGAAGTTACTCATGTAAGAGCTCCAGCGTGCTTACAGCTGTTGGTTGGAAAGCCACTACTATGCAGCTAACCCCTCAGCCTCTATGGCTCTAGTTTTTCCCTCTGACTTCACTTACTTTGATCTGGTAACTTGGAGACTTATGTTTCTCCCTGTGCATTCCAGTTTGAAAACGCCTATGACCTCCGACCATGTACTGATACAGCTGCTCAGGCACATTGAGATCAGACATACCAATCAAATTGCTGCCATGCTGGAAAAATCAAATAACTGATATGAAAGAAGTCTTAACAGCAGTAATTCAGGAATACACATTAATGACAAACAAAGGGACACACTTCAGAAGAGCCTATTTTAATTTTGATGTTTCTTCCAATTACAATAAACATACACATTAATTAATGCCAAGCTATTAATTCTCATAAGTTATAATGTATTTTAGACTTAAATGCTTTTGTTTTATAAAATACAGGAAAAAAAAAAAAAGACATAATTACACTCAGAGTAAAAGAAAAGATCAAGTACATATTCAAAACCTGAACTGGGAATACCCGAGGACTTTCATTACTGCACCAGTGATCTTCAAGCAACCACAATAACTTATTGAATACTTATTCAATACCATGCCAATTCTGTTGTATTTAAAATGAATTCACTAAATTCAACAACCCTATTTGTCCTTGTTAGTTATACTTGTTAACTTGATACAGCCTAAAGTCACCTGGCCTGTGGACATGTCTGTGGGGGGACTATTACCTTTATTATGAATTGATGTAGGAGGCTCCAGTCCATTGTGGGTGGCACCACCCCTAGGCAAGTGGTCCTGGGTTATAAAACACTAGCTCAGCATGAGCCTGTGGGCAAGCCAGACAGTGCGCAAACAAGCAGCACTGCATGGTTTCTGCTTCTGGTTCCTGACTTGAGCTCCTGCCCAGCATGGACGTGTAAGCAACAGTTAACTGCATCCTCCTTAAGGTCAGAGTGTTTTATCACAACAACAGAACAAAACTAGGGCTCTACTGAGTAGCTACTAGTAAGAATCTCATTTATAATGCAGAAAGAGAGGTGCATTTAACCCAGACCTAGGTTACCTAGCTACTAAATGGCAAGGTTGTATGTTAAACACAGCAGTTCTGCTCAACAGCCATGGGGCTGCTTAGCAAACAGACACTAATGTAGTTAAATGATTGGCTTCATCACAAGTCAGGACCAAAATTCCAGTCTCAATCCACAGTGTGATGTTTTTTACATACTGCCACCTGCCTCTTTAGCTCGTATGTCAGATGTGAGGAGAAAGCACATAGCCAACAATGACAGATTTTCAGAATGCACATAAGAAGCAACATGCTCCATTACAACATTCTGAATATCATTTAGCTTGACTACAATACTGCCTTGGTAGTTCTTCAAAATCATATTCCGAGTACAAAACAGTAATTACATGAGATATTTTTGGTAGCTTTGAAGACTCTCTTGGATGGAGTTAAAGATGAGTCAACCAGATATTACATTCTTTCACAAAGCAAGATCTGCTATGGCAACATTCTGGAATGCAGTGATTACAGAGTAGCAAATGATGATTAGGGCTATTTCTACAATTACGACAGATTCTTAAGGCTTCTAATCATATATATTTTCACTATATTTCTATTCATGTATGTACAGAGAAAAAGAGAAGGGAGTGATCAATAGCAATATATTTATGTGAATAAATATATGTGTCTGAGTGTGGTGTATGTGCATGTGCTACACATGTATGGCTACTTGTGTGTCTGTATGTGCACAGGAGCCACAGTAGGATGCTGGGAATCCTGCTCTATCATTCTCAGTGGGTACTGAAATCCAAACTCAAGTTCTCATGCTTATGCAGTAGACATTCTTATCCACTGAGCTCGGTTTCTTCCAGAGTGGGTTATCATTCTTCATCTTAAGTCTTGAACTTTTTTAAGAAATTTCAGGACTAGAGAGATGGCTCAGTGGTAAAGAGCACAAGCTGTTCTTCCAGAGGACATGGGTTCAATACCCAGCACCCTCATGGTGGCTATCTGTAAACCTAGTTCCAGAGAATCCAATACTATTTTATGGCCTCTGCAGGCATTGCACATACATGGTGAATAGATACACATGCAAGCAAAAATTCATACACATAAAATAAAAATAAGTATCATAGTTTAACTGCAAACACTTAAATCTAAGGAAAAATAAATCTTAAAATCTCACTTCATTATAGTTTTTCTCCACTGCAAACTAGAGACAATGAAAAAAAAAATCCAGAAAGAAGAAAAGGTTGGGCACTGGGTTAGGTCACAGGATAGAATTCAGAGTTGAGCATCAAGGCTGTTCCTTTCAACTCAAAGATGTCCTGTGTAAAAGCAGAAGACAGACTACTCACCCCCAAGCAAACCATGCCTAGGGCCAGGCCAGCAGCTAAGGAGTATGACTCTCTGTCAGTGCAATATTCCATTTCTGGACCAGGGGGCCGCCCTGTGGAGGACAGAGAAACACAGGTCAAGCTAGCCTATTACAAACCCCAACTTATTCGACGGGCGGTGGTGGCGCATGCCTTTAATCCCTGTACTTGGGAAGCAGAGACAGGCAGATTTCTGAGTTCCAGGACAGCCAGGGCGACACAGAGAAACCCTGTCTCGAAAAAACCAAAAACCAAAAACCAAACAACAACAACAACAACAACAACAACAACAACAAAAAAGACCCAACTTGTACCAAGTTTTAGGGAGCTTATTTTCCAGTTGCTTGAACTGTTCAAAGATACTATTCAAAAGGTATCCAACTTTGTCCCTTTCCCCACTTCAGCATTCGAGCAAGGTGGTTTGGCCTCTGCTCTGTTCAATCCTCAGCCCGTGAATTTCCTGGCCTTTGTTCTATATAGAACAACCCAGCCTCACCTGGAAGCTGGGGAAGCATTCTGGATCTGCAATTCTCAAGCCTCAGCGGGGCGAGCTGGTGCCAACCACCTGCTGAGTCTGGAGCCAGCAAAGATCTGGCCTCCACCTCTAGCCTGGGGGGAAGGAATTCTCCAGACTATATATTGCCTAACATTTATTAAAATTACGGTCTTGAAAGGCAATGTCTCCTTGAGCCAATTCTTTTTGCACTGCTCTCCCATCCATCCCATAGTTTTCTCTTGCGGAACCAGTCCAGAGTAGCTACAGATAGCTACGGAACTCAACACAACTTCCCAGTCTACCTAAAACTCCCAAAAGGCTCTTAAATTTACCTATTAAAGTGTCTCTCAGCAAAGACTTTCAAATACTGGGACAACCTGGGTTTTACCCCCCTCCCCCCCAAAAAAATTGCCAAGAAGTAAGAATTGTGGTTTTTAAAGAGACAATTACTTTGGGACTGACCAGAACTCAGTACTGCCAAGCCTGACAACCTAAGTGGCATACCAGCACACACATGGGGGAAGGGCAACCCCAGGCCAGCACACACATGGGTATAGGGGACAACCCAGCCAACCATCCTCTGACCTCCACACTAGAGTCAGCCCCAACACTTAAAACGAGGCAATTAGCCGGGCGGTGGTGGCACACGCCTGTAATCCCAGCACTTGGGAGGCAGAGGCAGGAGGATTTGAGTTCGAGGCCAGCCTGGTCTACAGAGTGAGTTCCAGGACAGCCAGAGCTACACAGAGAAACCCTGTCTCGGGGAAAACAAACAAACAAACAAACAAAAACCAAAAAAACGAGGCAATTACTTTTTAAAAACTATTTTTACTAAAAACATTTACAATTTAAATTTTACTTTTATTATTTTCAAATGCATTAGATGCGATTTAAAATGCCTCAAGTGAATAATAAATAAAATGTGCATTTACTTTCTGCTTTTAATTAAAAAATATTTCCAGATTTTCATTTGATTCTATATAATAGCATATATAGTGAGAATTTTGCTTTCTTTAAAAACACAGATATGTTATATGACTGCTTTTGTTTTAATCCAGGTGTGAGATATGGGGCTAGTTCAGACTGTCCACAGTGGCTGACTATGATTTGTCTCATGCTCTAGCAGGGGTGTGATTCTGCCAAGCTGAAGATAGTTCATATTTGGAATTCTGGAGACTCTTCAGAGGGTATAAAAATGCCAGAGCCCCAAGAGCTACAGAGTCTCCTGCCCCTCCTGCTGTTACTGTTTATGGTCATGAGCAAGGACATGAGAAGAAATTGGATATCCTGATGACAAAGACTGGACTTGCCCCAAGAACTCAATGCCCCTAATCAGCAGGAAGAAGTTTAACAGGATCGACACCAACTTTTCCCCTCTAACGTTCTTTCTCTCCTACCTAGTGTGTGTGTGTGTTTGGGGGGGGGGGGAGAGTAGAGAAGAGATGTAGGTAAAAGAACCCAACAAAGTAGTCAAAAGTACAGTTATAATCATGTGTGTCTATAGTAAAAATTCATACTTTTAAAAGCATTTCATGCTGGGCAGTGGTGGCACATGCATTTGATCCTAGCACTTGGGAGGCAGAGGCAGGCAGATTTGTAAGTTCAAGGCCAGCCTGGTCTACAGAGTGAGTTCCAGGACAGCCAGGGCTATACAGAGAAACCCTGTCTCAAAGCAAAACAAAACAAACAAACAACCCCCCCCCACACACACACACACAAAAGCATTTCATTCTACTAACAATATGCTTTAGGGCACTGGTTCTCAACCTGTGGGCCGTAACCCCTTTAGGGTGGCATATCAGATATCCTATATATCAGATATTTGATTACGAATCATAAGAGAGCAAAATTATAGTTATGAAATAGTAACAAAAATAATTTTATGGTTGTGGGTCACAACATGAAGAACTGTATTAAAGGATCACAGCTTTAGGAAAACAAAATGTGTTATGTATAAAGACCTCTCCTTCCAGAAAGAAATTCCTTTTGGAATTTTGTTCTCCAGAGTAAATAAAAAACTAACATTCAGAAGAAAAGATTGTGTGACCATAACTAGTATAATACTTGTGCATATACTAGCAGAGAGATAGAAACAGCCCCTGAAAGCAGCTTGACAAGATAGCGCATGCTATAATCCCAGCACAGGGGAGGTGGGGAAGGAGAAACAGTTCAAGAACAGCCTTGGCTGACACTCTACCATTTATACACAAACAAACAAACAAACAAACAAACGAGGGTGGGACTGGAGAGGTGACTCAATGATTAAGAGCACTTCTGCTCTTCAGAGGACACAGGTTTGATTATCAGCACTCATATGGCAGCAGCTAACAACTGTCTTAACTCCAGTTCCAAAAGATCCAACACCCTCTCCTGGCCTCCACCGACACTGTACATGGTGCACAGACATACATGCAGGCAAAACACACACACATAGATATATAAAACATACATACATATAATACATATATAAGTTTAAAAAAAATTTAAAGCAAAAGAATAAATGTTCTGAAATAAGACAATTGGGCATTTTAGAAAACTTTGTAATATACAATATTAAATAATTTTAAAAGATACTATGACAATGAAGTATTTTCAAAGGCAGAATACAGATACTGTGTGCATCCTGGTGAAAACTTTATCAAGAAACACATATGAATCAAAGATGAAATCGTGTCTGCAGAATACAAGAGGTGCACTGTGGCTGTGAGACAGGCTGCATCACTAGACAGCACTGGGACAGCAGCTTCTGCTTACCCTCTAAATGAGTAAACTAAATAGCAGTGCTCAGGACCTTTGAGGACTTTTTCAGACCTGTAATTATGCTACTTTGTGTTTTGGTATAGGAATTATAGTTAGTCTTTTTGCTACTTTGTGGGTTCTTCTTTCTTCCACCCTTCTCCACCCTTTTTCTTCTACCTTTTTATCCCCAAACACTAGATGAAAGAAAAAAGAGAGGAAAGGAAAGAGATGCCTGAATAAAGTCAGGGGTTCGAAGGGGTGACTACTTCCTGCTGATTGAGGCATCAAGTTCCTTGGGGGCAAGCTGGATCTCGTTTCTTCTTTTTCTTTGTTGCACATAACTACTTAACAAACCACAACTAACAGCAACTAATAACCCACCACCACCAAGCCCAATAACCAACTAAAAACCCCCTAACAACACATCTCCTGGACCCTGGAATTTATACACCCTCTGAAAAGACCACAAAATTCCAAATGTCTCACAACTACAGAAACTATCTGTAGCTGGCAAAACCATGCCCTTGCTGAGCACAAGGCACAGTCAGCTGCTGTGGACAGTGTGAAGCAGCTCTATGTCCACACCTGGATTCAAATGAAAACATTCTTATTTCTTTGTTTTTGTTGTTGTTGTTGTTGTCATTGTTGTTTAAAAAAAAAAAAAAAAAAAAAAAAGAAAAGAAACCAAAACTACAAAATAGTCACTACAAGGAATGTTTCAGTTTTGTAAATAACTTCTATTCCCACTACAGCAGATCAGGGTCTCAGCCCCAGTTTTCCATGTTCCATGTGCATCCACTGCCTTATATCTTTCTGGTAGACCTGCTAGATGTGGCCTGGGTTTTAGCTGATGCAATAGCAAAGGACTGAAACACTTTTACTACTGGATTCCCCTACATACACATAGCCATGACAAAATACGGATCTCTAGCCTGGGTCCTAGAACAGCAGGTGAAGAAGCAGAGCAAGCAAACCACAGACGTGCAGCCTACGACAGAGCCAGCAGGCCACTGGATGGTGGTTCACTGTGTAGAAGCGAAACAGCAACAGCTATGGGACGCAATCACGCCAAAGAATAATGCATCCTCACTATCAAACTCTGAAGTTCAGAACTCCAAAGATTTTACTCCCCATGGCTTCCCTACTGGTAGTCACGTTCTAAGCACATTAAATGCCAAATTCTAGAAATAAAAATGCCTAATGTCACTAGACCATTATAATCATCCTACTCTAACAGCAGTTACTGTTGTTACTTTATAAGTTAAACTTTGTCAAAGAGTGGCCTCATACTTCCAACACTATTCCCTAAACAATCCAAGTACAGCACTGTTTACATAGCTTCTATATTAAGATGTAAAGCCCTTACATTTACCATGATTGAAAGGTAAGTGAAAGGTATGAGGTGTGCACAGGTAACAGGACATAATCACATGGTTTTTTTGATGTGTTCTTGTCCAACAGAAGAAAACAAGGTGGGTATAGGAACCAAATCAATGGAGTTTTAAGTGCAGGCCATTCCTAGACACTGCCTGGTGTGAGATGAATGCTCAGCCGTGTCCAGCAGAGGGCAGCTGTGGGCTTGTCCAGGCTTCCCACCTGTACAGCAGCTCCATTACTTGTGAGCTTGGCTTTCTTTTTTCTTTTAACTAGCTGATCATTAAGTGTTCATAAAACTACTCTTTGTTTTCTTTAATTTCATAATTTTATCATTTTTGAGGGTATATGTTTGAATGGAAAATGTACACCTGTAAAAATTAAGCACTATTAACTGCATACCTATTTCAGCCAACAGGACTTCCGCAGTGTGTCTGTGAGCTGTGCCCTGATAAACAAGGCCAATGCCAACCACGGCCGCCACTTGGACATTGTGAGGCACGTCAAGCTCTGTGGATGTCGGGGGTAAGAGAGCAGGAACGTGAATGCTAAGAAGCCGGGTAATTGACATGTCCATGGTGCCAAGTTTTGCAGCAGAAACACCAAGTAGCAATCCAATGCTTGTCATTTCATGGCCCTATAAAAGCACGCAGAATAAAACTCAGACAATAGTAGAACACACATACACACAAGCATGTTTTCAGAAGCAGACATTAACCTTTCATGTTGTCCATAGAAAGTGTTCCATCTTAGTTTTTGAGGGATGGGACCTAGAACTCACAATCAAGTAGGCTGGCTACCAGCAAGCTCGAGGTCTTTTCTTCACCTCCCCAGCACCAGAATTACAAGAGTGCTAGACCACCGCTGGCATTTTTATGTGAGTACTAGACACTAAACTCAAGTCTTCATGTCTGCACAACAAGTATTTTACTAACTGAGTTATCTCCCCAGGTCCACAAACAGATCTAAGTAGAACAGTGCCTGCCTCTCAATAAGCACCTCTACACGGCAGGCACTGGGAGCACAGTAGCAAATAAATGCATGTGGTCTTGGCTCAGTGTTCTAACAGGAAAACATGCTAAATTAAAGACATACAAAGCCACAATTAAAAAAAAAATACAGAGAATACGAAGACTATTTAAAGGAGACTAACATTTTTTTAGGAGGGGCTGGAGAATTATTAGACTCTCTAAGGAACCTGATCACATTAGCCGGTAAGTAGAAGGAAGTAGGACACTCAAAGGAAGAGCAGTGGACAGTAGCAAGGAGGCTGCAGAAGTGTGCAGGATGGTTCTGAGTAAAGGGCACACAGATCGACACTTGAGAGTGTCCTGCTGGGAGATGAACATATTGGAGGTGCAGGAATAAGGCAGGACAAGCGGGACAATTAGGAGGTAGTAGGGACATGTGGCATCTTGCCAGGATGGGCATGCCATGTTCTCACCTTGGTCAAGTAGTCATGGATATTGAGAGTAGCCAGCTTGGTCAGGTGCCCGTTCAGACCCAGGGCCATGAGAAAGCCGGCATACTCGTTGGCTAACTCCGCATGCTTTGGCTTGTTGTAAACAATCCAGGCTGAGTCTATCTGGGAGGCCGGGGCTATCTTCAGGCCGGCAGCCACACCATTATGAAAACTGGCCCAACTTGCCATGTTGGGAGGCACGTCGATGTTTCCACTGTTAAGATCTACAGTTGTGTTTCGTGGAGGGGCTCGCCCTAGGCAGACAAAGGAGAAGGGAATTAAGAGAATTTACATAATTAAAATTCAAGTCTTTAAAATAAAGTTATACTCAAAACCCCTATTAAGAGCTAGAGAAATGGCTCAACAGTTAAGAGCACTAGTTTCTCTTGCAGAGGACTGAGATTTACTTCCCAGCATCCATATGGCAGCTCCCAAGTATGTGTGACTGTTCCCTGGGGATTCAATGCCTCTTCTGTCCTCTTTAGATTCCTTCCCATACATGGTACACATACATACACTCAGGTACATATATACACATAAAATAAATATTTTAAACACTCTCTCTCTCTTACACATACACATACACACACACACACACACACACACACACACACACACACACACCTTGCTCGTGGTAGCACAAGCCTGTAATTCAAAAACCCCAGAGGCAAAGGCTAATGGATCTTAGTGATTTGGAGCCTAATCTGGTCTACATGAGTTCCAGGCCAGACAGAGTTCAGGGTTACATACTAAGACTCTGTTCCCCAAAACACCAATCAAACAAAGCAAACCATATTGTTTAAAATATTTCCAGGCCCATATTGCTAACACACAATAAATAACTGACAGCCTTGGCTTCAGACAGTCTGGTCAGAATTCTCCCTGCTCTACAGCATTTGCGGCTGCAGGGAGAGAGAAGGAAACTAATGAAGGCCAGGGTCACAGTTTAACTACATGAGTAACGAATTCCAACAGGTTACTGAGGACACTGATGTTCATTTCAAACACTCACCTCTGTGTTGCTATCTGAATTTTAAAGCAATGTGAAGTTTAAGAGGCAGGGGCCTTCAGAAATCTGCCCTTTCTCTGACTTGTATGTCTACCCTCTTCACATATATCTGTAAGCATCTAAGTATGGTTCCTGCTTGGTTCCCATGCATCTACATCAGGTGACAACCACCTGTACTGCAGCTCTGTTCTCTCACCTCCATATGCACACTCATAAATAACTAAATATTTCTTTTAAAATGCCAAATTTAACTGAACATGGTAGAGCATGCCTATAATCCTGGCATTCAAGAGGCCTCTCAAGAGGATGGAAATTTTGAGGCTAGCCTGAACTACATAGTAAGACACTGTGTCAAATCAGAAAGTATCTGTTTACAGAGCAGTTACCCAGGGAAGAGTAAGGAACATTCTCTAATATGAAGGTCCACAAATGATATAAATGTTTGTGATGTTATAAGTTCAGTTTGTTTTTTTTCTAATTCCTTTGAGTTTTTATACATATTGTGTACAGGCATGGTGAAATCATCTTTAAATTCTGAATGGCTTATGTTAGTTCAACTCATCAATGGACACTTATGAAACTGATGACCACTGTGCCAAAATGACGAGATGGACATTTAAAACAAATAAATTAATGAACAAAAAAAGCTACCAAAATCTTCAGAACTTTGAAGACACAATTATAAAGATGTCTAAAATGTCATCAAAACCAAATTCTGAATAAATCAATATTTTATTTGTAGCTATACACACAGAGAAACAATGAGGGTCTCAAGAGAACTAATATTGTACATATTAGACTTTAACATCATTTAAAATTTTTAGAAAAGCACAACAAAACAGAATCTCACTATGTTGCCCACGCTGGTCTGGAACTCAGAGATCCACTGCCTCTGCCTGCCAAGTGCTGGGAGGGAAGGTGTGTGCCACCACATCCAGTCCTAATTAGTTTCATCTTTTTCAACAATAACTCTTTTCGAACTTTTTATATCTTAAAATAATCACATTAAAATGCAAAATTCGTAACAGGCTATATTCTAACTCCTTTGTTTCCCAATTGGTAGCACTGTTCTGGAAGACTGTGGTATTTGGGGGGTTTGGGAACTACTGGAAGAACTGAGCCACTGAGAGCTGGGTCTTGAGGTTTCCAGCCATCCTGTGTCCTGACTGTTCAGACTTGAGGAAGCTCCAGCCACGAGTAGTTCCTATCCTCATGCTTTCCTGCAGTAATGGACTGCATCCTCTTAAACCGGGAACCAGAGACTCTTCTTTCCCCTAAGCTGCTTGACAGGAGTATTTTGTCATAGCTACGAGAAAAGTAATACGATTTGCTATTTGAGTTTCCAAAGCCACTATGAACTTAGTGTGTTGTTAATGAGCACAGAATTTAACATACCTGTCAGATTCAGTTTAGGAATAGGCAATGGCTCTGTCGGAACAGGATGATATGAGAACAAGGTAAACATTCCTCGTCCTACTGGAAGGGCCATAGTTCTTTGACACAACTGGAGCAGTCTATAATGAAAATACAAACCAACACACAAACAGTTAACAGTGTTCAGAGTTGGAACTTAACGGGAGGGAAATATTCTGAGAGGAACTAAGATGGACATAAAGTCCTCACAGAGCAACCACCGCAGAGATGGGAGGCCTGCAATCCTCTCACAATTCTACTCCCATCAGGATGACGCACAGAGTTCCTTTATTTACTTTGAATGAATCCCAATTCTCTTGGGGTAGTAAAACATGAGACTTGAATTCTACTCTGATGCTAACCTATTCAAAGAAAGTTTATTATCTGGGTCGTTCTTGGAGTAACTTTCAGTTGAGCTGCATTAGAATGCTGAGATCCTCCTCTCATTCTTTCTACCAATATGGCCTCAAAAAGGACACTTACCTCTGTTTTGTACACAAAGAAAGGAAGTAAAACAGTCACCAGCAAGTCTACACACCAAGTATGCTCAAATTTAAAAATGGCTTCTCTTGGTCACACTGAACCCCTAACACCCCACTTTTGTTCCTGCATTGAATCTACTCTAAACAGGTCCTTGGGAAAAAAACTAATAAAAAATTTCGAAGTTGCCATTCATAACTAAGAAATGGTTTTAAACGTTCCATTTGATACTAAGGAAAGGACCTTCAAAGGCTAACAAAGGGCTAACACTCTCTGCAAACAAAAATATTCATTAAGCTGATTTCTCTCTAGTCACATAAATGTACCTTTCTAGCTCATTAGAAAGGATTCTAACATTCTAATGTTCTACATTCCTTGAAACTACAGCAGTAGTTTCATGACTTACTGGGAATTCATGACATTTAAACCCAAGAAGCTGGGTCCTATACAATGTTTTGGTGAAAGCTTTACACATAATCCAATTACACTTGAAAGTCATTAAATTAAATCAATATCATCAATGCTGTAGCCCCTGGGTGCATAAGGCCACTAATAGGATGTGTCATGGTCCCATTAAGTACCAAGAAAAAGATCTCCAATGAGATTTAGATCTATTAAGCAAAGGATACATTCTGATTTCAGATATAATAAAATAGTGTTTCTCAACCTTTGGGTGGTGAACCCTTGTGGGGAATGTCAAATGACCTTTATACAGGAGCCCCCTAAAGCTATCTCATATCAGATATTTAAATTATAATCCCTAACAGCAAAATTAGTTATGAAGCAGCAATGAAAATAATTTTATGATTGGAGGGTCACTCTAACATGAGGAACTGTACTAAGGGGTTATAGCATGAGGAAGGTTGAGAAGCACTGTACTAAAAGATTACATAGAAAAAGAACCAATGCACTGTTAATAATGGCTGACCACAGTGAATTTACTATGCACTATGATGTATATTAAGTGTTCTGTAAAAGAACTGATTTGGTACCAATAACTAATGAGGTATAACTGTTACACTCATGTCTACTACAGCTATTACTCATAAAATAACATGTTAATCAATTAATCCAAGTTCATCCAGCAATTACTATAGCCTTACTACAAAAACCCCTATTCCTAACTATGTGCTCTCCCCTCAATTTCACATGATAACCTGAGTCCACATGGTGAGGGGGAGAGAGAGAGAATTTAGGCCTTTCAGCAGACTACAGCTAAGCATTAGCGGCGACTGCCCTTCTAACAGTAAGAGAAAAAGCTGAGCTGGTTCACACACCTACAATTCAATCTCCTCAAATCAGAAGCTCAATGCAAGCCCCACCTGAGCTAGAGAGAAATCAAGGCCAGCTAAGCAACTTAATAAGTCTGATGCCAGGGGAGAACAGAAATAAAGGAGAGATTTCAGAGTAGAGGGAGGACCAGTTGTCTCACACTCCTGTCCCTACAGACAGAGCCACTCCCAGCACCTGCCTCATACCTTCTAGAACTGTGTTCGAAAGTCAACTTCTGTTCCTAAGTGGTTTGTCAGATATTTTTCACAACAAAAGAATCTAATACAAGTGGTATGAGTTTAAAGCACTCTAAAAATTAACAAACAAGTGCCTCAAAGACACAGAAGAGTAAGTCCAGTATATACTTCATTTATCAATTCTGTTACTCTCTTAGATTTGCCTTTTCTGAAATAATTTATATTTCAAGAGGAGGGTACAAGTATACCCTCAAAAGCCAAAATGTATTTTTAAGCTATAGATGTTTTACTGGCATTGGATATAAAGTTAATATAAAAGGTAGATTTTTAACTTCAAAGTAAGTTACTTCATTTTGGCTTATGTAAGACAATTCCCTACAGATCAACTTGATCTAAGTAAGTCCTCAAACTAAATTCTCTCCCAGGTAATTCTAGACTATAGCAAGATTACATTTAAAACTAACCACCAAGCTGGCAAGACAGCTTAATGAGAAAAGGCACTTGCCGCTAAGCCTAATGGTCTGAGTTGGATTATCCTGAAGCTTAGTGGAAAGAAGGAACTGACTCCCAAAAGTTGTCCTCTGACCTCCACATGCACACTCTCTCACACACAATAAGGGTTTAAAAAAGAAAAGTTAAAAAAAATTAAAGGAAAACAAGCTAGTTTCAAGTTTAACAGATTGGACAGGAGATGAACTATTTTACCTGTTTTCTTTTTCTTCAATGAACTCGTGGTCACTGAGTTCTGGGTACTGCACCACATTGACACGGACAGGCTGTGCACTTTGAAGCAGCCTTCGCACATCCTGCACCCGTAAATCTTCACTCCATATTAATGACATAACCTCATGGTTCAAGTCATTCATGCCATCATCTTCCTCCTCTGCCTCAGTTCCTGAAGACACTTCTGATGAGAGTACCTGCGTAACAGATTTTAGAGTAGTGATTTAAAAGGTAGTCGTGTGCCTAGCTCAAGAAGGGCAAACAGGCTAATGGAACAGAACTCTACACTAGAGGTAAGCATAACCAGTAAGCTTCCCGAAGTCACACAACACTGTCATACAGGTGAGCTCTTCTGCACTGGGACAGCACCATGTTGCCCAGGCTAGCCACATGCTCCGGTTTCATTTTCTCTGAGTCTATATAAGTGTATACTTCCTACAAATGCTAGTTTTCTGATCCATCAGTTAGTGTGGAGGCAACAGTGTTAGTCTGGAAAAAAATGATATATATGTCCAGATAAAAACTTATTTTGGTTCCCATGGAATAACTAATCTAAAACAAACTATAACATGCACCACACAGCACTTCCACCAAGAGGCCACATACATGATGGTGCTTCCCTAAGATAGGATGTAGACACAGTGACCCAGCTACAAACACTATCATGCTCATATGTCAGAACTACCTAAGGACACATTTCTCAGAATGTATGCCATTGTCAGGCAATAAACAACTCTATATCCTAACCTACAGAACACACACACAAATAGCAGAACCATGTAGAAGATTAGCAACAAATAATTGAAGAAACTAAATTTAGATAAACTTCCCTAGACTGACATTTAAATAATATATAGACTGTTAATGACTATTATTTATAGTGTTTATATGCTGAATGATCCTGAGGAACAAAAGAAATCTAAATGCCAAAGAGTTTGTGTGTGTGTGTGTGTGTGTGTGTGTGTGTGTGTGTGTGTGTGTGATGACAGGGTCTTACTTTGTAACTCATGGTAATTCTCCTGCTCAGTCTTCCAAGTTCTGGTTACAAGCATATACCACCACATCTGGATTTTGTTGGTCAAGAAAATAAATGACCATTTTGTATTTAAAACAGGACAAACACCAAGTCAACTAGAGTTATTATTTAGATACAAATTTGAGATCAGACTCTCATGGAAACTGAATCTGGCCCAAGTTCATGGCAGGCAACTATCAAACTAGGAGACCTATTTTAACACACCCATGGTCAAACTACACTGTAATGATGTGATGATGATTCAAAGGCTAAAGAGACAAGCCTGATTCCTACTGTTTGCTCAGGGATGTCATAGATCTCTATGAGTCCTATAATAGCCAGACTGGTATACATAATAATCCTGCCTCAAAAAAGAAAAAAAAAAGAATTCCACTACTACTACTAATAAAAACAACAATAATTATAAAAAATGAAACAAAAAATTATCCTTGTTTCTGGGCTTCTTAGAACTCATTCTGAAATAGATTTAACCCTAAAAGAGAAAGTATTCTTCCTCAGGCTTTAATTTTACTATTATTCTGGGACTATACAAATTTATTTATACCTATTTAAAAGGCTAAATTCAAAAAAATCAAACGCTTCAAAGAGTAATCAACAACAAGTACTATCATAGCTAGGCACACTGAGGGTACACACAGGCTCTGGGGTTGCCTATGTAGTAATCGGTTGCCTCTACAGGAACAAGTAGGAGAACAGACATGGCAAGTGGCTTGCTGACTCTGTATCTATCCTGATTCTGGGCAAAGAAAGGTCCAGGCAACACAGGATAGTCACAAAGTTCACAACTCCCAAGTTCAATTATAAACTCCATCTGGCTTTATAACATATAAGGCAAACTGATATGCACAGTAGCCAAAATAGATAAAGGTACTATGTGGTACAGAGTGGAAGACTGCTTCCACTCTGATTTTATCTGGGGCTAAAACTGAACTTCCCATGTTGACACTCACAGATTTGCCTCTGGGTAAATTTCCTTCACAAGCCTGCTTGGAAAGGTCCTGACGTCCAATCAGGAGACAGACAGCTTCTGACCAATCTGAATCAGGCTGCTCCCGACAGTGGTAGATCGCATCTCTGATGGGAAGAGCAATCCCAAAGGGAAGAGTCTCCAGATCTCTTAAAGTAAATCCTTGAAGTGAAAGAAAGATGCTTTTCAGTTAGAGATCTGCCACTTCTCCAATCATCCTCTAGTCAGTAAAAAACCACTGAAGTCACCAGTACTAAGAGCTGGCCAGGTACAGGAAACAACAGGTAAGCCTCACCTATAATCAACAGTGCTGTGAACTGATTAGCATTACTTTGGGAGTTGGTATAAAAGACACCTCCACTCCTCTGGTTCACTGTAGCCACAAAAAGCATTGTGCACATGTGCACCAAAATATAGAAATAAAAATAGGAACTTTGTTTCATTATGGGGGTCAAAAGGCATGAGTCAGGGCAAGTCCTATTGTCTGTCTTCAATAAATGACTTAGCTACATCAATCAGCTCAGCTGAATCTGGTACTTGTATGTATGTATACACATAAAACACTCAAACATACACTCCTAAGCAAAATATAAAGATGATTAACTGAAAACACAAGACAAAGGTAACACCTCTGTCTGAGTGACAGCAGGCAGTGAGCGCTGGTTGCACAGATCGCAGTGTTTGTGAAGGTGGACAACCAGTAGCCAAATTCGCTTTAGTATTATTCTCTACATAAACATTTCATACACAGTTTTGAATGTTAAATACATTTAATATTTAAAATACTTGTAAAACTCAGGCCAATTCAAATTTCTTTTCTAGCAACAATCTTCTAAACTTTACAATATTATCCACTATTTATGATATAAAACTTCATCAATTATTGAAGCAAAAATATTTTCTTACATAAGAATTAACTTTTAGTAAATATTAAGTGATGTACAGTGGACAGAATTCACCCAATATTTTTCATTTATGCATCCTATATGTACACTGTAAGACAGCTATTGTTATTTTTCTACGAGTCATAAAAGAAAAGAACTGTAAAGACTTTCACTGAAAACAGACTCCAGGGAAGAATCAAGAAACACATATGACCTCCTGGAAGTATTGTTTTTTTTAGGTACTATGTAGAACAGTCTCAATTTTTAGTCATAAACTCATTTCAGTAACCATTTTCCCCAGCAGAGAACACAGTCTTACTATGTAGCCCTAGTTGCCCTGGAACTCACTATGTAGACCAGGCTAGCATCAAACTCAGAGACATCCACCTGCCTCTGCCTCCTGATTAGAGGTATGTACCACCACTACTGGCAAGAGGTTTTTGTTGGTTTTGCCCAATTATTTTTTCAAACAAAACACTTTAAACCCAGGAGTGATGGCATTTGGACCAAGAAAAAAAGAATTAATTTTCTTCCCTTCTTGTTAGCTGAAAATTCATTCTTAACACTGCATAAAATCTCGGGTCTTTTCTGTTTGAGAGCACAGTGCTTACACAATTGATCTTAGATGATGACAGAGTGCTCATTTCTGATACTCAAGTCTCAGAATGGCTCGACACTTAGAGGTATAGTAACTAAAGTTTGCATTCTGAGACCAATTTACAGAAGTGCAGCCTCAACTGATCCACAGGGAATGAAATAAAAACGCTGGTGTCCCAGCTACTCTCCTATAGGAAGCTGTAAAGGTTCCACTTGATCTCTATCTTCAGCCATTACAGAAAACCACTGACTCTCCGCATGCCTCCCAATTGCAGGGAGAGTGGTCTGGAAGCAGGACCTAGTCCTCAGGAGCAGCACAGCTCTTACCTACATTGGCCATCCAGACAACTAATTTCTCGGCCAGAGTAGAAACTGAAGCAGAATGCTGGACAGTAAACCTAAGGAGAACAAAAGCATATTAAACATAAACACTCAACACTGCTTTCAGCTTTCACTATAAAAGCACAGTCTGAAACACACTACCTGTTTTCTTCTTGTTCTGCTTGTGGCTTTTGGGGAGCTAAAAGGCAATAAATGGAAACTTTTATTTGAATAGACATCCTGGTTAAAAAAAATAAATAAACATGCAGAAGATATTTGGAAGAATTCATTAACCAAATTTTTTAAAAATAATAAAGCCAGCAGTACTGTGGCAAACTCTAGAGGACAGCCGTTTCCTTTAGACTAACACAGTCCTATACAACCACACTGGCCATACAGGCCAGGTCTGTCAGATCTGAAGTAATCTGGTATTTGAAATTCAGTTGTGAGAATAGACTAAATAGTACTAAAAGAGGCAAGATGTTGTTTCTAAGGTTTGCAATACTGAACACTTTAATATTCTGTCTGTGGGAGTCAAACATTGTAAAAACTTACTTAAGGTTACTTTGGATAAATACTGGGAAGTTTCATCAGAAACACAACTCTCATCACCAAGGGTGTAGAGGGCAATACTCTGCAGAGAAAAGGAACTTGTTACTTGTTTTGTTTTTGTTTTTTTACTTTTAGTCTTCAGTTGTTTTGGTTCTTTTTCTTTATGAAACAGGGTCTCACGTAGCCCAGAGTAGCCTAAATTCCCCATGAATCTGAAGCTGACCTTGGCCTACTGAGCCTCCTGCTTCTGATTACCTAGTGCTGGGGTTACAGGACTGTGTCCCAGATCCAGATGAACCTGTTCTTATTAAAGACTCCTGCGTTTCAGATGTACAACACTGTGAGTCTGGACAAACATTATTCAACCAGGTACCTACTATCACTCTCAATACAAAAAAAGCTACATCATATCCCAAACATCACCCCAAGCCCACCCACCCTCATGTTCTATCACAATCCCTCTACACAAATGTTAGAAATAACTTTACTTGTCCCCTAGCCCATCTGTCCTACATGACAGAAACGGGATCACACAGGATGGAATCTTCCCAGTTCTACACTACAACATAGCACAGCTAGGAGATTCATCTCCGCCATACTACAATCAGCACTTTGTTCCTCTTTACGGAACAGTACCCATTAGAGATGTGCCAACTTAGTAATCTACTCAAGAGTTGATGAACATGGGCTGGAGAGATGGCTCAGTAATTAAGAGACCGGTTCCTCTTCTAGAGAACCCAGGTTCAATTCCCAACACCCACATGGTGCCTCTCAACCATCTGTAAATCCAGTTCTAAGGGAGCCAATGTTTTAGCTCCATGGGCACTGTGTATACACGATACACAGTATACTTGCAAGTAAAAGACCCGCACAAAATAAGATTAATGATTTCATTTTTTTTTCTTAAATGCACACACATGTTGTTCCCAGTTTCCATCAGTTATAAGAAAACTGCTTCATGCCTTCACATTCTGGTCTTTATGTGACCATATATTTCATATTAAAGAGTAAACTTGCTTCGGCTTATAGAAAGTACATGTTAAAATTTACAAAATTTTGGAGAATTCTTTTATTCCTATAATTAAAGAGTTCAGGTGTTCCATACTCTCAAGTTTTTAATTATCCTTCCAGGTACCTAGTCATACCTAATAGTACCTAACAGTGGTAACTAATCCAAAGGATATCTCATTTAGTCTTTAATTTCTTTAGAAACAGATATACTCAAAACAAAAGCAAGAAAACATGCAAAACAGTTCAAATGACTTATCACCCACTAAAAAATTATTTCTGTACAGTATGTGGTGTATATATACATGCACATTCCTACTGAGTGCTCATGTGTGACTATGGACATGTACATGGCACAGCATATATGTGAAGGCCAGAGGGCAAACTCAGATGTTGGCTCCTGTCATCTACCTTGCTCGTGAGAGGGTCTCTTAGTGATGAGAGGGTCTCTTAGTGATGGTTCCTTTGGAAGAGAAGCCAAGTGATCTTAACCACTGAGCCATCTCTCTCTGGTACCTCCGGACACACAACAGGGGCTCTTACTCACTGCTGTGTAAACCAGGGCCTGCAAGCTTATAGGGAATCCTCCCATCTCTGCCTCCCACTCTTTCCTGTAGAGCCATGTAACTATGAGGCTACAGTATCCTTATTTATGAGCATCTTCACGAATCACTTAAACCCCCAAAGGGCTATAGCAGTATTCCAACAAGAGGTATGTAAATTTGGTAAATTCACAGAACCAGAACAGAGGATATCAGGGATCAAAGAGAAGAGGAACAGGAAATTACTGTTTAACAGTGCATGGTCCAAGCCTGCCTGGGTTACAGAGTACTGTCAACTCAACGCCAAGGAGGCAAGCCTTTGAGTACATTTGTAACTGTCTAGACTTAGGTTAGCCTCTGAGAATGTCTGAGGGATTATCCTATTTATCTTAACTGATACAATTCTTAGTGGGACCGTTTCTTAAGCAGAGGAACCAGACCATGTAAAATGAGAGCACAAACTAAGCACATATGCATTAATTCATTGATCTCTGCTCTTGACTGTAGATGTGATGTGACCAGCTGCTTCAGTTTCCTGACACCTTGTCTTCTGCCCAGAGATGGACCTGGAATTGTGAGCCAAGTAAGTCCTTTCTCCCCTCAGCTACTTTTCTCAGGGTGCTTTATCATAGAAACAGGAAATGAAACTAATTCGGGTGATGAAAAAATTGTAGAGAAAGATGGTGGTGATGATTACATATGTGAATTAAAAAACACACTGAACCACCCTTGTGGACCCCTACCTGGAGCCATGGAGGACTAAGAAGGCCCTGTTCAACATGAAACAGAACAGAATAGAACAGCAAAGGGAAAGATGAAAGGATATTTAGTTTTCTAACCTTCAAAAGGGGATAAAAGTAGTAGGAGTCCTTCGTATGCCTGAGAAGACCCCATTTCAGGAAAGCTCCCTAACAGGCCTATAATGTACCAACATCAAGAAACAGAAGCATATGTAGTAAGGAACTCAACTTTACCAGTGTCCTGTGGGTGGGTCTATATCCAAGTTTGAGGACTGTATTAACTATTCAAGAGGGACAACATTCCAAAAATAAATATACATCTTTGAAAAATATTTCACCAGGACTTTTGATAACCACACGTAAAGTAATTATAAAATAGGCAAAGGTTAAGACAACTTCTAAAAAGAATAATCATGGAAGAGTATCACAAATCTTAAGGCTTACTATGAAACTACAGCAATGAAGACAATGTGGAAAGCACATACATCAATAAACCAGGAAAAATGTTTCCCCCAAGTCCAGACTGGGAAAAAAAATGCTCAACAGACTGCTGACAGAAGCACAAATACGAAAGGTGTGGTCACAGAGAGATGGACATCCTAGAGACTAACAAAGCTCAACCCAAGTCAGGGGTGGTAGTATTTCCCAGGATCACATCAGTCTGGATTCTGAGGCAAGATCACCAGTTCAAGACCACCCTAGTCTACATGGTAAGATGCTACGTAAAAAACAAGAAAGAGAAATGCTTTCTTGGCAGAACAATGACACAAAGTACAAAGCAGGACAGAAGCAGCAAATCACATTCTGACGGAACTCCTCAGCAGAAACCTCAAAACATCACCACAGTCACTAGGAAATGCAATTTAAGAGCAGTGAGGTATGACCACATATCAGCCAAGCTGAAGTATCAAATAATGGACAAGAATTCACGGAAACAATCTCTTAGCATTGCAGGAGGCACTGTTAATCAATCAGCCACTCTGGAAAACAGTTGGCAATTTCTATAAAGCTGAGCATATACCTAGTGTATATGCATTAGTCCCAGCCCTCAGTCCCCACCCTAAGAAAATGAAAACTGACAATGATGTGAAGGCCTATGTGTGACCATTTAGAATACCAGCACTTATAAGCACCAACTGAAACCAACCCAGCTATTAGATAAGCAAACTCTGGGGCAGCAACATGTATGTAGTGGTCTGTGAGCAGAAGCTAGGATCTGGTGACACATGCAACAACTTAAAGAGGTATTTGAGAGAAGTGCTCCTCCTCTCCAAAATCATTACTACAAATGTTCAATATTCTAACTAAAATGGCAATTATATAAAACTATTTACCTGCTGAAATGTATAGAACTGTATGGGGGAAAGAAATACTGTGATTTTTACTATAATTTGTGTGTGTATTCATGTGAATAGTGTATGTGCTATATGTATGAAAATTTAAAGAAATAAGATAATCAGTCAATACTCTAAATACATACCAAGACCACCAGCCTGCTCCTCTCGCAGATCCCAGGAAGGTAAGGATAGGGCAGCATTCCTTCACCCATCATGCATGAACTCACCCACTGATAAATACTTGGAGGCTCAGAAGTAAAAAATGAGGGATGATGCATAAATCCCATCTGACCTTTAAAATTACACAAAATGTTTATAGAGACACATAAACACATTTAAGACAAAAAAAAAAAAAAAAGATGGCCATAATAAATATCCTTTCAAATTATAAGAATTACATTTTCAATATTATCCAAAATGAATCATATTCCTGTCACAGTAAATACTTGATTACATTATTTATAAATTTAAATTACTTCTATTTTATTCCATTCTAAATAGAAATTTAACGATGTTATGGAATGAGACAACTGATTCCAGAAAAGTTGTTCTCTGCACTCCACACATATGTAATGGCAAATGCATACCCACATGCATACACATATGCACCATATGCAAAATACACATAAAAGTAATTTTTAAGTTGTTTTTAAAGAATATAACTTTCCCCCGTCTACCTCTATACAGATGAAAAACAAAGCGACACAAAGTCTGCTCTTCAGCCCCTTCAGTTCAAATCTAGGCTGGAGCATGGAGTTTCCATTTCAGTTGTTTACATTTGTGCTGTCCAGCAAGGTAACCCCTAGTCCAATGCGACTACTAAGTACCTTAAATTCAGCTAGTGCAACGAGGACCTAAATTTTTACTGCTATTAAAGCCAAGTAAACAGGACATTGGCTACTAGCTGGACACCACAGGGGTTCAGTCCAGGCATTAGAGGCTATCTACTAAACTTTGGAATGGGCAAACTAAAGAAGTTGCGGCTTCCTTCAACTCAGAGGCCAAATGTTTCCATTTCAAAACTGCTTGGCTAAGATAAGAAGATGTCTATCTCTTGCTCTTCCCAGAGACACAACAAAACCACTATCCACTGAAGACCTGAAATGGTGTCAACACTCACCTTGGTCAATGGTGCACACTTGTCCAGTGGTTTTGACAAGAGTTGGGTAATCTCTGTAGTAATGGTCCAAGTAAGGCTCCAATTTTAAGTCCCTAGAACATTCAGAGCAGACACAAACAAGTGTTACAACAGCCTCATTTGGCTGACTTTTTGATTTAAGAAGCATGGCTATGAGGTTTTCAAACCTAGAGTACCTTCAGATGGAACTGGTTTCACACACCCAACCTTCTGGCTAGACAAATTTTATGAAGGTCAAACATATAGACAGAGCACTACCTGGCTCCATCCAGTGGTTTACTGGGTGTGTCATCCTAGGAAAGTAATCTCCACAGACCACAATACTTTGTTCCAGAAAACAAAGATACACTACCCAGTTCACTGAGGCTTCATGACTATTGTGTAGTTTTGCTTTGTTTTGGTTTTTTCTTTCCTCAACTAAAATGGTCTCTCTCAGGTATAGTATTTCTAGCAGTTTTCCAAGCACAAGGATAAAAGGCATGTGCCACTACTGTTTGCTACAAGGTGTGTACATAAATAATATATATGTGGGAAATACAGGGCATAGTGGCACACATCTGAAAGTCCTAAAATTTGAAAGGCTGAGACAGAAGCATCAAAAGTTTGAGGACAGCCACAGCTACAGGGACAGGTACTATGTATTTTAGAAAGCCATGATCAAGGTTTAGAAAAGTTAAATTACAAAATGGAATTTATGATAGCAATGATCTGTCATTAGGGAAATGGATCATCAATTAAACATGCCATGTTTCAGAAAAGTATTTCAGAATGCTCAGTACCACAGAAGTGCTATCATCTTAAGAGGTTGAAATGCCAACTTTAACTTAGTAGTAACCAAGGGTCACAAAAGTCCAAACAATACTAAGTATGACTTAAGGAGTACAGTGCCAAACAGGGTGTTATAGTGTAACGGAGGCCGCCTTCCCCCAAACAAGGCTGTATAGTGAGAGCCGCCTTCCCCTGCAAGGAATCACAGCACAGCAGTTGCAGCACTGGGGCCACTCCTGCCACACACACTGGCATCTGCTCTAGCACTGCCTAGCTCGCTCTGAGGCTCCCAAGGCCACAGCAGGACAAGTATCTGGCACTTAACCCATAACCACAATTTTCCATGGGAAAGCGACATATAAATGTGGACACTGTTATGGAACACAGGAGCAAGAGTGCAGTCAGGCGGCTTGTCACAGCAGAAAGCCCACAGTCACCCCTGCTTCTTGTATCTTTCCCTGAATCCTGAGATGAAAACTAAAAATCCTAGAATGCTAAAGGCACATACTTCTCCAGTAAAAAACAGCTTTACAGTTTGCAGACAATGCTGTGGGGGTCTGAGAAGGGTAGATTGGAGAGTTTTTCTGCCGAGGTTCTTATGACATATCATAGAAAGTCCTCTAAGGACCTCTTGCAGTGTTCTAACACCTACCTTGCCAACTGAACAAGGAGGTCAATAAGAGAACAAATTCCTTCTCCCATTAGAGTATTCAACTTGAGCTCTTCATAAACCAGGTGAAGAACAAAGAAAATTGCAGGAATGTGAGCGAAGAGAAGAGTAGAAGAGTCCAGAGTGAGGTTCTGTGAACAATCTTCATCTTTTGCCTTTGAAACTTCCAAAGCAGTCAAACATAGAGATTTGTTCAAAAGATGAGACTCAACATTGTGATGGTACTCTGAATTCAGTAAGTATTCCCAGTCCTAAGAAGAAGAAAAAAGGACAGCAATTATTACATAGTGCCTCCTGGAAGTGCAATTTAAAGATAAAGAGCAGGATGCTGGAGCGCTTCAGCGGCTAGGAGTGCACACTACTCTTGCAAAGGGCCTAAGGGTGGTTCCCAGAACCCATATCAGGTGATTTCAACCACTTGAAATTCCAACAGGGGCTGCCACATCTCTGACCCCATAGGCCTCTTCACTCAAAAACAAAAACAAAACTGGAAACAGCCTAATATAACCATCAACAGAAATGTAAAACAAACTACAATTGAGACTAGCCACTTGGTAATAAAAAGAACACACAACTGGTTAACTCTCCATATATTATACTGAATGACAGAAACCTTATGTATACTGGAATAAAGACTATATTATTTCATTTATAACAAATTCTACAATAGGCACAACTAACATGCCATCAAAGAATTCAAGTCAGGACTTGCTTGAAGAAAAGGGGAGCTGGGCAGTGGTGGCGCACGCCTGTAATCCCAGCAGAGGCAAGTGGATTTCTGAGTTTGAGGCCAGCCTGGTCTACAGAGTGAGTTCCAGAACAGCTGGGGCTATACAGAGAAACCCTGTCTCGAAAAAACCAAATTCAAAAAACAAACAAAAAAAAAAAAAAAAAAAAAGAAAGAAAGAAAGAAAAAAGAAAAAAGAAAAAAGAAAAGGGGAAAAGGGGAAAAGGACTGACTATAAATAGATAGTACAAAATGGTCTGTGCTCTGGACCACTTCAGAATAAGCCAGAGAAATGCTACATAAAAGGATAAATGCTCTCAAATACTTGATCAGTTATCAATAAAATATCTTGAAGCCCACACTGAACTCATGCAAAATATATACGTTTATAGTAATTTTATATGATTAAAGATGAAAGTAAGTAAATAACAGAAAACGTGACAGATTCTATCCTTCAAAATAATCTACTTAGAAGTGAAATAAATACAGCAAAACATAAAGGAAAAATAACAAACTGATAGGAATATATATCTGGGCAAGTCTCTGCAGACCAGTAACATTAGCAAAAAGTAACAATGCTTACGTCGTCAGATCCGGTTTCGGAAGGTCTTGCTTTCTTGGGTGCAATGACTGGGGAAAGTGATCCTTCGAAGTCAACCTGAAACATGACCCCAAAGCAGACGACATTATTGTGACTTTATTGCTGTTAACTAATCAGTTTAAGGACTTGGATTCTGTTCTGCTAATTACAGAAACTGAAGAATGTCACTGGACACCCATTCTAAATGTTATCTGGCCCAATGTCTAAAGAATTCATTTCTTGAGAAATAGCTAGACACGTGTAAAAAACAAAAACAAAAACAAAAAACACTGGCAAATTACTCAAAATAAGACAACTTTCCAATAAGGCCCAAGAATTAGCTATTTGCTTACATATGATAACATGGAATGGTTCTGTGAAAAAAATTTAAGGATTTGCAAAATTCCTATCAGTACCATTTTCATGTAAAAGGCACCATTAAAAGTGTCTACAATAGCTATTCTGAGGAACAGGAGACAATCATTTGCTTCTTCCATTTTCTAAATCTTCCTCAGTGAAAAAAAATAACTTTAATAATGAAGAAGAAAAAGCTTTAAAAAAAAAAAAAAAAAAAGGAGGTGCTAGCCCAAGACAAAAACATATAGGTGAGTAGGTCTGAGACCGGGGTACAAAAGGCTAAGTATACTCCACAGTAACGGCTTCAGGGTCCTACGCTTGAGTAATTGGCCGATCTCCAAAAGAACACACACACCCACACTGAGGGCACTCTGCTGGTGAGTGTGTAAACCGTCTATGTACACCCTGCAAGAATGGCTCAGAGGCGGAGCTTCACACCACTATCCTTGGTGTTCCAAGGCTAAGTCTGTGACCTCTCTGCCATACCTACCAACAAATCCAAGAGGTCTATTTAAGTCATTTTACACAGATAACTGAGAAACAGTCAAATCAGGCATCAGTAACAATCCCAGCACTTGGGAGGCAAAGTCAGGAATGTGGTGAATTCAAGACCAGCCTGGGCTACGTACACAGCAAGACCTTTAAAAAAAAAAAAAAAAAAAAAAAAAGACAAAAAGAAAAGAAAAAAGAAAAATGTGCTTTAACACATTTTTTATAAAGACTGAAGACCTACTGAGTATTTGATTCATGCAATATAAGACAACAAGCCTTAGTATTATCCTGACATATTCTAAGGCTTTCCTGTTTTTAAGTTTGTTAGGTTCTCTCGGTGTTATATAGCCAGTTATACAAGCACTGCATTTATAACAAGATAATGAAGAAAACAACTGTAATTACTTACACTTCGGGTCCATGCTAAGCGGTCTGTGTTATAACCCATCATGTTCAAGAGACAAATCACAAATAAGCTCCATTCTGAGTGGCAGCTGGGTCCTCCCGGGGCGCTGTGCACGTTGTACCACTTGACGAGTACCTGGATCGCTACTTCCTTTGGCAGGACAAACTTGATTGCTTGCAGGCACGTTTGCACTGTTAAAAGCCAACACTGATGTTAGTACGCTTCCTATGATCGTCCTTCCCCCCTTCAAGTGGGAAGGTTCAAGTTGCTACCATGTCAAGGCCAGCCACTAAAGAAGAAACTCACTAAGGAGTCTATTAGGACAAACACTACCTCATCACTATCAATCACTTTAAACTACTAAATTCAACAGGGCTCACGGAAAATCTGAGGATAGCCCTCAGATCCCTAACTCTGGATTAGAAATAAGGTGAGCACATAGCCCAGTTCTCCGGAAATAACCCTGATTATACCCACTGCTGCAGGGCATAACTGCTCCCTTCTCACTCGCAAACTGTCCAAATTTGAACAATCAAGTTTACTTTATAAAAAATATCTAATTTCTACACCAATAAATTTATATGAAATATGGATTAAATCTTCAGTACAGTCAACATGCAACACAGGCGCCTACTAACAGGAATGCTCAGGGATGCTGCAAGAGTTCTAAATGAGTGAACATTCCAGTCTATCCTCCCTCACCTGCCGTAAGTGGGTTAGGGCAAGCACTATATAACACACACTGCTCCGAGTTATACCCAGTCATTAGTGTGAAAACCAGCTACAGTGGAGAGCCCAGGCCTGTGCTGTAAACAGCACAGATTCACTATTGGGAGAAGATGGCTCCAGACAGTTTTCATTCTCACTCCCTCCACTGTCATGAACACTGTCTTAGTCAGGGTTTCTATTCCTGCACAAACATCATGACCAAGAAGCAAGTTGGGGAGGAAAGGGTTTATCCAGCTTACACTTCAACACTGCTGTTTATCACCAAAGCAGGTCAGGACTGGAACTCAAGCAGGTCAGGAAGCAGGAGCTGATGCAGAAGCCATGGGGGGATGTTTCTTACTGGCTTGCTTCCCCTGGCTTGCTCAGCCTGCTCTCTTATAGAACCCAAGACTACCAGTCCAGGGATGGCACCACCTACGAGGGGCCTTCCACCCTTGATCACTAATTGAGAAAATGCCTCACAGCTGGATTTCATGGAGGCACTTCCCCAATTGAAGCTCCTTTCTCTGTGATAACTCCAGCCTGTGTCAAGTTGACACACAAAACCAGTCAGTACAATTGACTCCTTGTCAACTTGACACACAAACACATCACTATTAAGCCTCAACTCTTACTTTCTTATTCATCCCCAAGATCTAAATAACGTTAAAAGTCCCACAGTCTTTACATATTAAAAGTCCAATTCCTTTAAAATATCCAATATCTTTTAAAATTCAAAGTCTTTTAAAATTTCTCTTAACTGTGGGCCCCACTAAAATACTTTTCTTCCTTCAAGAGGGAAAAATATCAGGGCACAGTCACAATCAAAAGCAAAACTCAAACTCTAATGGTTCAATGTCTGGGATCCAACTCACAATCTTCCAGGCTCCTCCAAGGGCTTGGGTCACTTCTCCAGCTCAGCCCTTTGTAGCACACACCTGGTCTTCTAGGCTACAGCTGCCTGTACTCTACTGCTGCCGCTGTTCTTGGTGGTCATCTGATTGATGGTACTGGCATCTCCAAAACACTACTGTCTTCCACTGTAACTAGGCTTCACCAATAATAGCCTCTCATAGGCTCCCTTCATGATGCCAAGCCTCAATTCCTTTGCATGACCCCTTCAGTCCTGGAACCTCAATTGCAACTGAGGCTGCACCTACACCAATGGCCTTCCATGGCCCCTCACAGTGCTGAGCCTCAGCTGCTCTTCATGACCCCTTCATGTCTTCAAAACCAGTACCTGGTTTACTCTTACACATTACCAAGTCCAGTCACAGCACAAGGTACAACCTTGGCTATCTCTGGAACACAGCCTCTGTGCTGGCAGAAAACATTTCCCAGAAGATTTCACCTCAATGATGCTGGTCTCTTCTTAATCATCACCAATTTCTTAGCTCCAGCTAACTAGCATCAATAGTCCCAGTAACAAAAAGGTTTGCTTTAGTGGTTCTTGTATCTTGTTAATCACAGCTGATTTTAGCCCCAGCTAACCAAAACCACAGAATCTTCACAATCAAAACATGGCCCTGATAAGAGTCTCTAATCTTCCCTCTGAAATTTCAGACGCCAGGCCTCCATCTTCTACATTGTTCTCAACATTATCTTCCAAGCTCTTAACACCGAACAGATCGAACAGATCGTCTAGCCCAAAGTTCCAAAGTCCTTCCACAGTCCTCCCCAAAACATAGTCTGGTTGTCACAGGAATACCCCACTACACTGGTATCAATTTGTCTTATTCAGGGTTTGTATTCCTGCACTAACATCATGACCAAGAAGCAAGTTGGGGAGGAAAGGGTTTATTCCGCTTCCACTTCCACATAGCTGTTGATCGCCAAAGGAGGTCAGGACTGGAACTCAAGTAGATCAGGAAGCAGATGGAGGGATGGTTCTACTGGCTTGCTTACCCTGGCTTGCTCAGCCTGCTCTCTTATAGAACCCAACACTACCAGCCCAGAGATGGTAGCACCCACAAGGGGCCTTCCCTCCATGATCACTAACTGAAAAAATGCCCCACAGTTGGATATCATGGAGGCACTTCCCCAACTGAAGTTCCTTTCTCTGATAACTCCAGCCTATGTCAAGTTGACACCCAAAACCAGCCAGTAAAAACGCCATCTTTAGCAGCATGGCCTCATCAATCTGCTGCATGAGCACAGACACTGCAAAGACTAAAAGCATATGGCTATAAATCTTAGAAAACCAAAAAGGCATGTTTTAGCTGAAAACCAAACAAGAATAAACCAGATGTTGCAAAGGAATCACTTTTACAACCAGAACCTGCAGGCTGGAGAGATGGCTCAGCAGTCAAGAGCACAGGCTGCTCTCGTAGAGAACCTGGGTTCGGGTTCGACAGCAACTGACAACCATCCTAACTCTAGTCTGAGGGGACCTGACAGCCTCTTCTGGCCTCCACAAGCACTGCATGCAGACCAAAAAGGGGGGAGGGGGGAACTCAAATCAAAGAAACAAACAAAAAGAACAGAGTGGTAAGAAGCTGAGAGTCACAGTACCCAGTTCCGAGGTGGCCACTTCAGGGATAGTGATCCTGACCATGGAGCCATTGCTCAGTTCCTAGTGAAAAGAATAGAAACAAAATCCAACTGCTTAAGCATTCTAAGTTTTTAAAAGCTTTAAAAAAAATAGTAATTTTTACTACTGTTGGCCTGTCAAGGCAAACTACAATAAAACGAACTGCTATATTTTTCAACGAGAAATGAATGCCTCTAACTAACTATGCATTTTTGTAAAATACTTTCAAAAATTCTTTTAATAATGTTTTTATCTAAACACTACGAGACACCATCAAAAAGTAACTTTCTCTGAAAAGACAAAAGCACAGCAATATGAATTGATGGATTAAATATGCTTGTTTTAAATAAACTTGTTAAATACTTGAACTAACTACTTGAGAACTTCATACAATGTCTTGTTATCATAGTCAGCCCCAACTCCTCACAGATCCTCCTATTTCCCACCCCCCAACTTCCTGTCCTCTCTCCTTCTTCTTAACAACCCATCAAGTCCAATTTATGCTTGCTACCCATATCCTCCTGGATGTGGAGCAATCTGCTGATGAGCGGTCCACACAGGGTCACATTCTTAAAGGAAACTGACCTTCCCTCCCCCAGGAACCCCCCACTCCCCACAGCTCCCCATTGGGGTTGGATTCAGTAAATGTTTCATATAGAATTCTCGACAGAATTAAAGTAAAATAGTACGAAATGATAGCATGTTTTAAAAAATCTGAGATATCTGAATGACAAAGTAACTCGCAGTTAAAGCCTGGCTGGCACTTGCATTCAATTCTTAGAGCTCACATGAAGGTGGAAGCAGAGAACCAACTCCACAAACTGTGGTCATTCATGTCATGGCCACATGAATGCATACCCACACACATATGCACATTGTATAACAATAATAAATGCTTGAAATCATGAGAAAATTCTTTTAATAATGTTTTTATCTAAACATTTTAGATAAAATTTATCTAAATTTGTTTTCATTTCATAATTTTACACATAATTTTACATCCTGCCAAATATGAAGTATCAGGCAAATAAATAACCCTTAGCCAGCTACTCCACCCTCTGGAGGATCAGCCAGCTACTCCACCCTCTGGAGGAGGACTTACTAGAGTGACTCTGTTATGAACAGGGTCTCGCACAGAATGAATGTAAGTTCCAAGCTGCTGGAATGTGCAATCATCATTGTAAAGAGAATCATTAAGTTTTGAAGAATCCCTCAATTCTGGAACTGGAGACAACAGAACCACCTATTTAAAAAAAAAAAATCACAATATAACACATATGAAAAGACTTTGAGAATTAAAGACAAGGAACTGTATTTTTGCATATGGTTTAATGTTCCAGTAATGACGACCCTGCAACAAGCCAAGTTCTTCACAGAAAATTACAAAAAGCACCTGACTGACAACATACATACACATCCACATTATAACATCCTTCAAATGTGGACCACTTGTCTCTAGGCTTTCCAGTCCGGTGAGCACAGGCATCAGCCTAAGTTGCTCACAGAACTCAGCCTCATTTCTTAGTAGCACTCACAGCCTAAGAGAATAAACACTGCTGGCCAGCAGCACACTCTCCTTCACACTTCCCCAGGCTGCCATGCCACTCTCTTCCTTTCTGCACACATGAAGCTCAGACTCTCCTGATCTCTCCCTGTGGACACAGACTTCACTTGACCTTCCTAGCTTTAACCCTAAAACAAATAATGACATGAGAAAATTCTCACAAACCTACAATGACAGGGGAACTGCACTCAGAACAATGTCTTTTCATCCACCATCTTCAAAAACACATTAGTAGGGTGTGGATCCCAGTTCTACCACTTAACAGCTCTCTAACTTCAGACAACTAAGTTCCATGAACCTCTCTGTGCATCCACCTATAAAGTGAGGACCAAGTACCTTCCCAATTGGTAAAGTTTTTATAGGAAAATACTGATAGAGCAGACAATGCCTAGCATGTAGAAAATTTTAAAATAAAAGTTATTATTATTAGTAACTATTATCATCCCACTCTCTGTTCTATTCCACCCAACATAACTATTTACTCATTCCACAGATCTGTTGAGTCTTTATGTGTTAAAAGATGGAGATACATGGATTAAAAGATCTAGAGACATGGTAGTGGATACCTGTAATCTCAGCACTGACAAACTGATGGCAGGGACATCAGGAGCTCAAGGTTAGTAAAGCTTAAACAGCAAGTCTGCAGCCAACATGAACTACACGTAACAGCCTCAATCATGTCCTTGCCCTGAATGGTCCTTTATTTACCCTTCTTACCCTCAAGATTCAGGCCAGCAACCAATGGTTAGCCCAACTTGATACCCATCCCTGACACTGTTAATGCTTTGCTTGCAGACAGGAGCCTAGCTAACTGTCCTCTGAGAGGCTCTCTCCAGCAGCCAATGGAAACAGATGCAGAGATCCAGAGCCAGACTTTAGAGGGAGCTTTCAGGAGTCCTGTGGAAGAGTCAGAGGAAGGACTGAAGTACCTGAAGGGATAGGAACCCTACAGGAAGACCCAAAGAGGCAACCAACCTGCACCCTGGGGGCTCCCAGAGACTGAACCAACAGCAAAAGAGAAAACATGAGCTAGACTTGGCCCCCACCCTGCACATGTGTAACAGAAGGGCAGCTTACTCTTCATTCAATCCCCCAACAACTGGAGCAGGGGCTGTCCCTGACTCTGTTGCCTGCCTATGCATCCCATTCCCCTAACTGGCTTCTATGGAGAGGATGAGTCTAGTCCTACAGTGGCTTGATGTGCCAGGGTGGGTTGATACCATAGCAGCAGGGGGCAGGGGGCCCCACCTCTCAGAGGAGAAGAGACAGGGTAGGAAGAAGAGCTACGGAAGAAGAAGACTAGGGGGAGGGTTGTGACCAAGATATAAAGTCAGTAAATAAATTAATGGGGAAAAAAGGATTCAACCTAGGATTCTGCTCAGTGAATGGAGGTGCATTAGCGGCTTCTATTCCTCACTTAGAACTTTTTAAAACTAATTTAATTTTATTTTATATGCATTGATGTGAGGACACCAGATTACCTGGAACTAGAGTTGTGACAGTTGTGAACCACTATGTGGTTACTGGGAATTGAAGCCGGGTCCTCTGGAAGAGCAGCCAGTTCTTAATTGCTGAGCTATCTCTCCAGCCCCACTGAAAACTCTTAATGAGCTATCGTAAATTATGATTTCTTATGCAGAACACATACCTACTATATCCTGAGAAATTCTGAGATCTTTATACTTTAAACAATGTATCATTTTAATCTCTCCACATCTCCAAAGAACATTTTTCACAGCACAAAGGTGGTCAGCATGCAATATCTATAACTGTGCTCAAAGACATGTATTCATAAATATTACCTAAAATTAAGTTAACCATAGAAAGAGCTAATACTAGACAAAACTTCTTCAAAACATGGTTAACATTTGACAAGACCTAATCTACTTCTTACCTCATCCATTGATCCAAGTAATTTACTGAGAGGCTTCGGAGTGCTAACACCATCGAGCGGAGTGCTGGGCCGAGGCATCATGTTGGACATTGTCAGGGAAGGAGCTGGAAGTCCAGGAATAAAAACTTTCCCCACCTTTGAGTAATAAAAAGATGAAGGGGAGGTGTCAGTGACTACATCACCTTAATTTATATGTTTAGACACATAAGCTAAAAGTTCTCTACATATGTTAAAGTTCATGATCACTAAACACAACTGAAAAGCAAAATGCACATTTAGCAACCTCTCAAAATCTATCAACAGTTAATACCTCAGTAAACCATTTTTTGCAAAAAAGCTAAAGACAGGGCTGGAGAGAAAGCTCAGCAGTTAAGAGCACTGACTACTCTTCCAGAGGTCCTGGGTTCAAGTCCCAGCAACCACATGGTGGCTCACAACCATCTGTAAGAGGGATCTGATGCCCTCTTCTGGTGTGTCTGCAGTCTACAGTGTACTCATATAAATAAAAATAAATAAATTATATATATAAAAAAGAAAAAGAATGCAATTTTTAAAAAAGAGTTGAAGATAGTATATATAGTATATAAGCTCTAATAAGCTACATCTCAAGAGTCATATATATAACTCCTTTATATAAAAATTCAAAAACAAGGAAAAGTGAACAAACGGATACTGACATGTACATATGCGCAAAGCTAACAATAAAAGCAAGGGGCAGTTTCCTGGACACGTCAGGATACTGTATTGGAGGGACAGGTGGTAGTTACACTCAGAAAACATAATAAAGCTACTGGCCAGCCAGGCCAGGGGTCCTAAGACCTGTACTACTTAGTGAGACCCTGCCTTAAAAACAGTAAGAATAGAAAAAAAATAGAAATACTGATAATACACTTCCTTCAGTGTCTTTAAGTATATATTTTTTATTATGTATTTATTTATAATTTCTTGAGACAAGGTCTCATTATGTAGCTCTGCTGTTCTGAAACTCATTCTGTGGATCAAGCTAACCTTGAACTCACAAGAGATCCACCTGCCTCTGCCTCCCAAGTGCTGCAATTACAGATGTGTGCCTCCATCCCCAGCGTAAGCATATACTCTTAAACAAATGTTAAACAAATGTTACAAAAGGAAGATACAACTGACATATATAACACTTAGTAGAGTGCAATCCTGAGACAATGCTGGCGCTTCCCAAAGCTGTTCACGTTCTGTTCTCAAACTGGTTTCTAAGACTACCTATACACAATTCCCATTGGGGGATTACAGGAGCATACTGTCAATGCGTTTAACAGTGACCTTAATCCAAATTAGGACTGGTCTCCACATTTAGCTTCATTTTCCACAAGAATGTTCCTCCAAATTGCACAGAAGCAGCAGGGCCACCTATAAATAATGGAGGTAGTTCTACCCGAAACACAAAGCACTGCTCTCAACATACCCGGACCACTCCTGTGTACAGCACCAGGTTCCCATTGCCTTCTAACACCAACATGGTGTGTATCTTCTAAAACACAAAAAACAAAAGCTCTTGTATTCTGCGTAAATTGATACAATTTTCCATAATAACTCTGATAAAGCATAACAATTTCACTGTGTGCTTACCTCCACTGGGGCTGCATCTTTTGCATGTATGTTGGTGACAGAGCCAAAGATAAGCTGAGTCTTGTCATTACTCTCTTGAAACTTTACACAGCTAAATATGAAAATAAAAACAAAACAAAACAAACAAACAAAATGAGTTATAAGAGTGCGGGCTGGGCGCTGTGGTGTATGCCTTTAATCTCAGCTCTTGGAAGGCAGAAGTGGGTAGATCTCTGTGAGTTCGAGGACAGCATGGACTATATAGCAAGTTCCAGGACAGCCAGGGATACACACACACACACACACACACACACACACACAAAGAGAGAGAGAGAAAGGGGGGGGGGTCTGTGTTCAGTACAGTTGGGAGCAAGAAGACAGACAGTATGGGATGTTAGGACTATTATGCAAATCTGCACATATGGGAAAACTGCTTGAATCCATATAAATATATATGCATATGAACACATGTGAACAAAAGAAAGATACGTGGATCACATTCATACCACTTTCCTGATTTTAAAAACATGATACAGTTACCACTTGGAGAAAAAAAGTACATGGGGGCCAGGGAGCTAGAAGGCTCAGCAGGTAAAGCCCAACAGCCTGGGTGTAATCACAGGGCCATATAGTGAAGGAGAGCAGATTCCTCCAACTTGCCCTCAGACCTCCACAGGAATGCCATATGACACACACACACACACACACACACACACACACACACACACAAATTTAAAAAAAATTTTTAAATTTAAAAAGACTCTCTGCCTTTAATACCAGCACTTGGGAGGCAGAGGCAGGCGGATTTCTGAGTTGGAGGCCAGCCTGGTCTTCAGAGTGAGCTCCAGGACAGCCAGGACTACACAGAGAAACCCTGTCTCGAAAAACCAAAAAAAAAAAAAAAAAAAAAAAGACTCTGACATAGAAGGATATCTCTCTAATTTTGCAACTTGCTGAAGGAATAATAATTCCTAAATAGATGACAGTTCTTCCAGACAACCTTGTTCTTGGGAACAAAGTTTGGTTCTCCATATCCACATATCAACTCACAACCATTTGTAACTCCAGTTCCAGGGGATTCAACGTGTTCTTCCACCTAGAACCATTGTGAGGTACCATGGAAAGCACATACATAGTACAGACATACATGCAAGCAAAACATACATACATGCAAAATAATTTATTTTTAAGAAAGCATCAGGGAAATATGAAAACACTTGATGCTTCATTGGGACAGATACAATCAAAGATACTGATGATATCTAACACTGTTTAGGATAGAGACATAAGAGGAGTCTTCCAGATGCCATTTATTTGCACCAGGGAACCAAGCACCTCCACAGCCTTCTATGCACAGCCTGTCAGGAGAGCAGCAGTGCCTCCACTTCTGAGCACAGAGGTGAGATCTCCACCTTCTCTCTGGAGGGGAACAGCTACAAGCGCACAGGGCATACGATCAGTGGAGCAACTGGGACAGGAACCTTCTGGTCGCCATTTGCACCAGGGAGCCAGGCAGCTCTACAGCCTTCTGTGCAAAGACCCTGCCAGAAGAGAGTTGATCTCCCAGGAGTATGAACACAAGGCTTACAGGCCCACAGGAGGAACAAGCTCCACCCAGAGACAGCAAAACCAACTAACACCAGAGATAACCAGATGACGAAAGACAAGCACAAGAATCCTACCAACAGAAATCAAGGCTACTTGGCAGCATCAGAACCCAGTTCTCCCACCACAGCAAGTCCAGAATACCACAACAAACCAGAAAAGCAAGAGTTGGATTTAAAATTGCATCTCTGATGCTCATAGAGGATTTCAAGAGGGACATAAATAACTCCCTTAAAGAAATACAGGAGAAGCCGGGCAGTGGTGGCGCACGCCTTTAATACCAGCACTTGGGAGGCAGAGGCAGGCGGATTTCTGAGTTCAAGGCCAGCCTGGTCTACAGTGAGTTCCAGGACAGCCAGAGCTACACAGAGGAACCCTGTCTCGAAAAACCAAAAAAAAAAAAAAAAAAAAAAAAAAAAAAAAAAAACAGGAGAACATGGGTCAACAAGTAAAAGCCCTTATTAAAGAGGAAACACAAAAATCTCTTAAAGAATTACAGGAAAACACAAATAATCAAGTGAAGGAACTTAACAAAACCATCCAGGATCTAAAAATGTAGAAACAATGAAGAAATCACAAAGGGAGACAACTCTGGAGATAGAAAACCTTGGAAAGAAATCAGGAGTCATAGATGCAAACATCAACAACAGAATACAAGAGATAGAAAAAAAGAATCTCAGGTGCTGAAGATACCATAGAAAACATTGACTCAACAATCAAAGAAAATGCAAAATGCAAAAAGCTTGTAACACAAAACATCCAGGAAATCCAGGACACAATGAGAAGACCAAACCTAAGGATTATTATAGGTATAGAAGAGAGCAAATAATTTACAACTTAAAGGGCCAGCAAATGTCGTCAACAAAATTATAGAAGAAAACTTCCCTAACCTAAAGAAAGAGATGCCCATGAACATACAAGAAGCCTACAAACTCCAAACAGACTGGACCAGAACAGAAATTCCTCCCATCACATAATAATCAAAACATCAAATGCACTAAACAAAGAAAGAATATTAAAAGCAGTAAGGGAAAAAGGTCAAGTAACATATAAAGGCAAACCTATCAGAATTACACCAGACTTCTCACCAGAGACCATGAAAGCTAGAAGATCCTGGGCAGATCTCATACAGACCCTAAGAGAACACAAATGCCAGCCCATACTACTATACCCAGCAAAACTCTCAATCACCATAGATGGAGAAACCAAGATATTCCATGATAAAAACCAAATTTACACACTATCTGTCCACAAATTCAACCCTACAAAGGATAATAGATGGAAAACGCCAACACAAGGAGGGAAACTACACCCTAGAAAAAGCAAGAAAGTAATCTTCCAACAAACCCAAAAGAAGATACCCACAAAAACATAAAAATAACATTAAAAATAACAGGAGGCAACAATCACTATTCCTTAATATCTCTCGACATCAATGGACTCAATTCCCCAATAAAAAGACATAGACTAACAGAAATATTTTCATGTAACTATTCAATTTTATCAGAAAATGTTTATAATTCCTCTTTCAATTAATTTAACAATTTTTATGTCTACCATTTTATCTGTATTATTTTCCATGATAATTTTCAATTTTAACATGCTTTTCTATATATTTCTTCTTTTTTATCAGAAATATTTCCCATGTAAATTTCTAATTTTACCACAAAATGTTTTTAATTTCACTTTCAGTTAATTTAGAAATGCTTATGTCTACCATTTTATCTGTATAATTTTCCATGAAATAGTCTATTTTAACGTTTTTCTATATATTTCTTGAATTTTGTCAGAAATATTTTCAATGTAAATCTTCAATTTTATCAGAAAATATTTATAATTCCACTTTCAATCAACTTAGAAATATTTTCATGCCTATCATTTTATCTGTATAATTTTGCATGAAATAATCAATTTTAACATGTTTTCCTATATGTTTCTTGAATTTTATCAGAAATATTTCCATGTAAATCTTCAATTTTATCAGAAAATGTTTATAATTCCTCTTTCAATCAACTTAGAAATATTTTTATGCCTACCATTATATCTATATAATTTTCCAGGATACTCTTCAATTTTAACATGTTTTTCTATATTTTTCTACAATTTTATCAGAAATATTTTCCACATAAATCTTCAATTCTATCATAAAATGTTTCTACTTCCTTTTTCAATTAATTTAGCAATGTTTTTTATGTCTCATTTTACTCTTTAATTTTCCATAAAAATTGTCAATTTTAATATGCTTTTCTATATATTTCTTGAATTTTATCAGAAATATTTCCATGTGAATCTTCAATTTTATCATAAAATTACTTTTTTCAATAATTAATTTATTAATTAATTAAAAAGGATAGAGACATAAACCTCACACACTGGATGAAGAAATGAAAATCAGTATAGCCTATTTGGAAATAAACTGACCAATCTCTTGAAACATTCAACTTGAATTTAGCAGTCAATCCAACAATTTCACTGCTAGATGTCTACCCAAGAAAAGCAGAATTACTTATGTCCATACAAAGATATGTGCCCACAAGTTCCTAAATCACAGTGATCAATCAGTGAAAACAAGCAGGTATCATGGCACAAGCCTTTACTCCAGAAGGAGGCAGAGGCAGGCAGGCGGGTCTTTGGGCTTAAAGCCAGCTTGGTCTACACAGAGTTTCTGGACATCCAGGGCCACACAATGAGGTAAACAAACTATCCATCAACTGGTAAGCAGGTGAACATGACCTAGCTATACAATGAATACAGTATAGTAACACTGAGGAAGTCCTCAGATGTGTTCCAACAGGGTGGATCCTAAAAATCACTGTGAAAACTGAAAAAGTTGATCAAAAAAAAATGTATCTAGCAGGGTGTGGTGGTGACAAGCACCTTTAATTCCAGTACTCAGGAGGCAGAGGCAAAGCAGAGCTCTTTAAGTTCTAGGTCAGCCAAGGATACAAAATTACAAAAAAAAAAAAAAAAAAAAAAAAAGAAAGAAAAAAGAAAAAAAGAAAAAACTAAATTAAAAACATATATGATTCTAGATGACATGAAATGTCCACAGAAAAGAGACAGGGCAGAAAGCCCCAGGAATGACTGCCTGAGACTGCAGCAGGGAAAGATCAGCTGCGGATGGCAGAGAAGATCTCCACAGTGATAGAAATGTTTAAGCCTGAACTGTGTTGGTTGGTGGCTACACTCCTCTATAAATTTACTGAAAATCATGATACAACAAGTTAATCTTACGATATAACCTACTTCTCAATAAGGTTACAGAGGACAAATAGAAAGGAGAAGGAACCAGCTCTAAATGTCGCCAGAGATAATGGGAAACAGAAACACTTACCATAGCCTGGCGTGGTGGCGCATGCCTGTAATCCCAACACTTGGGAGGCAGAGGCAGGCTGATTTCTGAGTTCGAGGCCAGCCTGGTCTACAGAGTGAGTTCCAGTCCAGACAGGACTACACAGAGAAACCCTGTCTCAAAAAACCTAAAAAAAAAAAAAAACACTTACCGTAACTGAAGCTGGGATTCCACTAAGAAGCACAAGAACTTCTGTCCACACAGGTCAATCGTTATAAATACCTTAGAGGCTTGAGAATTTTTCTCTCTGAAGTAGACAAATTATTAAACTGTCAGTATTAGTCCAAAAATCTATCTCAATAATTTAAAAATCTTTGAAAACATTTTACAAGAAAGCTGAATACTTCCTGAATCGACCAATAACCAAGATACAAAAACTTCATGTTCTGTGAATGTGATAAACTATCTCTTCTAAAACTAATCTCTCCACTTTCAGATTCCCTCGTTTATCCATCATGCCCTTTCTTTATACGGACAACGCTTTCTCTACTGAGTATAGCCTACTCAAGTGCTCTCGTGTTAGGCCTTAGACTAGACTCCGGCGTGAAGAGGATGATCCAAAGAGTTAAGTGGAGGGCTGGGATGATGGCCAACTTGTACGCACTTGCCATGCAAATGTGAAGATTGGAGTTTGAATTCCCAGAACCCAACTAAATGTCAGGTGAGTATACAGTCCCAAGTATAAACACAGTACTTGGAAAGCAGAGACAAAGGGTCCCGGGTACAGGATGGCTAGCCAGACCAGTCAATTCTGGATTCAATGAAGATAGAGACTTTGCTTCAATAAATAAGGTGCAGAAAAGTGAAGGAAGACTCCTGATATCAACTCCAGACCTTCACACGGACATATGGTACAACTATACAAGCAAGCAAGCAAACACACACACACTCCACGGGAAGTCAAGGGATTAGGGTGGGGGTTTTCTCTTTTATCTAACCACACAACCATTTTTACTCACAGTGATGGTTAGGGTTATGTGGCTAGGTTAAAAAAAAAAATCCATCTTTTATATATACAAAGTGGCAAATTTGGGTGAAATTCAGAGACTACTTTCCATACATAGTTGAGAGACTGTGAAACCCCCTTAGGCAGCACCTAATGATTCTCTAAGCCTGTGCTCACTCCGCTCCACCCATTTGCCTGCTGTACCAAGCTTCCCTACCTCCCCTCAAGTCTAAGGTGAGTGTGTCAGCATATCTCCCGAGGTCAAAGGTCAGGGCCAAACAGCACCAGCACCTGGAAATACTAGCACTATTTTCTTCTTGAGATGCCTATGCTGTGCTGTGCAGTTCTCCTCACCGCCTCCCAAGTCCTATCCTTAGCCTTTATCACCACTCAGTGTTAGCTTGTTAGGAAGTGACAGACTATTGTGAAGAGTGAGTAAATGTTTAAAGACTGCCCAGGAAAAGCTTACACTACACACACTGCCATCACCTGACACACCAGAACTCCTCAGGGTCCTCAAGAGCTCGAGCTTATGACCTAAATCATAATTTACCTCTCCTGCCTCATCTCACCTACAAACTGTGCTGCTGTCTTCTATGCACATGTAAGTAGGCCCACACGTGAGCACTCTCACTCCTCTTTATTATCAGGCTGCCCCTCCATCACAAAGCAAACCAGGAATATCTGATCCACGCTGTCTCTCTGAGCTGCTCTCTGGATCACAGCACCCACTGTGCCCATCTTTCCTAACCCTACCTGCAGAATGCTAAGTGCTCCAGCAGCACTGCCTTTAGCTTTGTGTTGGACAATCACTCAAGTACCTTGTCAATCAGACACACACTGGCATGAGGCTGACTTCAGAGTATCAATGAGATCACAAAAAGATTAGAGTTATTTCTCAAAAAGTAAAGCTGACATTTAACACAAAAATAAAACTAAAAATTGCTATAAAATCTCAAATTACTAAATCTACATATGATGGTTTAAATGAGATTGGCCCATCTCAATCCACCCTGTCCTAGTCTCAAATTTATATGCTTAGTCCCCAGTTGAGAGGCATCAGGGAAGGAAGGATTGGGGGCTGTATTTAGCCTTGCTGGAGTGTGTCACTAGAACTGGGCTCTGAGGTTTAAAAGCCCCCTTCAGGCCCAGAGCCTTGCTCCTCCTCCTGCTATCTACGTATTAGGATGTAAAGCTCTCAGCTACTGTTTCAGCACCAGGCCGGTATTCTTCATACCAACATGGTAATAGACTGACCCTCGGAAACTCTAAGTGAAAGCCCCAATTAAATGCTTTCCTTTATAAGTTTTGCTGAAGTCACGATGTATTTTCACAGCAATAGAAGCCTGACTATAACACTATAGAATTAAGACATTTTACCCCAAAACTTCAAACACCTCAAACCTCAAAGACTACTTACTATGTTTTTAAAGATTTATTTATTTAATGTATATGAGTACATTGTAGCTGTCTTCAGACACACCAGAAGAGGGCATCAGACCCCATTGCAGATGGGTCTGCAATCATCTAAAGATGGCTCAGTGGTTAAGAGCACTGACTACTCTTCCAAAGGTCTTGAGTTCAATTCCCAGCAACCACATGGTGACTCACAACCATCTGCAATGGCGTCTGATGCCCTCTTCTGGTGTGTCTGAAGAGAGCAATGGTGAATAAAGAAAATAAATAAACCTTAAGAAAAAAAAGAACCTTTAAGGATTACTATCTTAAAGAAATATTTGATGACAAACCATTTTTACGATTTTAGTATCAATAATTTATTCTTCTAAAATTAAGGTGGTATAAAAATGTATCTCTACATAGTTTCTGTGTTAATACCATAACCTAATGTTGAAGGATGCTTTAAAAATTCACACATATTTGACAAGCACTCTACCACTGAGCTAAACCACCAGGCATAACACCAAACATCTTCCAAAAACACTACTAATATTTTTCTTTGAACATAAAATTATATCCACCAAACCTTATATTCGGAAGTGTCTCAGTCCATAAGTGGTCAATGCACAGCTCAGGAATAATTGGCTCTGTTTCTGGTGCCAAAAATGAGTCGTTGAAACTGCCACTTGGAGAGTGAGAAATGCTGTGTCTCTTTGGTGACTGATTGTGGCTTGAAAGGTTGAACCTTTGCACGCCTGAGAAAGAGTGCACACCTAGGGCAGGAGAGTGAGCACGACTGCAAAATAACCAGAGAGAGGATGTCATTGTGAGCAGCTTGTGTTTCTAACACATGCTGCTAACAGTCTCCACACCTACACACAGGAAGCACTTACAGTACAATCCCAGTAACATATACATTTTTCAGAATTGAATAGCTATTTAAACAGTTTGTCCTAACTCGTTTTATGACAGAATAAAACTTTATTTAAAACCTGTGTTAATTAAAATGCACTCATACCAGGCATAAAGGAGCAAGGCCTTAATCCCATCACTCAAGAGGCAGAGACGGGCAAATCTGAGTTCTAGACCAGCTTGATCTACTCACAGAGTTCCAGGACAGCTAAGGCTACACAGAAAGAAGATACACACACACACAATGAATAATATTTTCTGAAGAATAAACTAATTTTCAGTTCTAAATGTATATATATGAAAATTATTCATTATTCAAAAAGGTCTAAAGTATGTTGCTGTACTTCCAGACATACATAAAAGAGCAAAACAGTACATACAGCATCGTCTATGAGCATCTATGTCAATAAATATGTAAGTATACATATTATCAAAAGAACCAAAAAAATTATAAATTAAGTTAAAAAAACTAACAAAATATTTGTAGAATTAAATGCTCATCCGAGCACTGATACCTCATGAGAGAAACAAGTTAACCGTACAGCAGAATGAATAGGTTCTAAATGTGATACAGGAAACTGAGGCATCACGGATTTACAGATTTGCAAGTCCTAAAGTAGCCATAGTTGGGTTTCTGCCTAGTCCCCCTGAAAACTATCCAAGAGTTGTCAACAGAAACCTTAAATCCTTCAAAACATAAGAGAGCTAAAACAGCAGATATCTGTTGCTTCAGTTATCTTGTTTAACACAAACACCCACCTTAGAGCAGCCATGTTGGAAATGGAAGGCGACCGAGCGTGTAGACTGGGTGAGGAGGCCGAACGACTCTGGCTGTGAATGGAAGAGTAATTCTGGAACGGCGAGGCCACCGGGGACTCGCCCTTGGAGAGGCTTCTGAGGTGTGCTGTCAGGGAGCTGCTAGTGGCTGCGTTCTGCAGGGTCCCTGCCTGCTCAGGGAACTTTAAAACAGCATTCTCTTCCTTAAGTCAAAGGAATGGGAAAAATAAGAAAATAATCAGAACAAAGAGGTAATTTGTTTGAAATTGCCTTGAAAATGCATGTAGATGGCAGTTATTAGAGACAAAGGGCTTGTTCTTTACCAAAGAAACTCAACTGATCTCAAACGTGCAAGTGTTCAGGGCTCACTCTCTGTCCTGAGAAGGAGCAGGGTCAGTCCCTCACCTCTGGTTTTACCCTCCGGAGAGTCCACACGGAATGCACATTCTGAACAGCATCGTAGGTCATTACAATGGAGGGGTCAATGTTCAGAAACACTATTTTCACTGCTGGATCTACAACATACTGCACCCGAGATGAGCCAAAAAGACCTAAAAATCAAAATGGAAATGACCAGGGACAGAATACTGGCTTTATGCTCTTAAAAGAAATTCTTTAAGAAGAATGTTCTCATTGTTCCTAAAAAAAGAATCAAGCCAATTAAAGCACAAAACCCATTTACTGTTAATGTAACTGACAACAAATTTTAAATTTTAAATTGTCAACTTCCTTAAATGCCTTAAACAAGGCATAATGACTGTTCTACTCTGGCACACATACAACTCAAATGTTGAAGATTTGTCCTGATATATTATTAAATCCATCAGCCAGAGGCAACGGGTGTTTTGTTTTGTTTTGCTTTGCTTTGCTTTGCTTTGCTTTGCTTTGCTTTGTTTTGTTTTGTTTTGTTTTGTTTTGTTTTGTTTTGTTTTGTGTTTGAGACAGGGTTTCACTATGTAGTTCTGGCTGTGCTGGACCTCACTATATATACCAGGCTGGCCTCAAACTTAGAGATCCGCCTGTCTCTGCCTCCCAAGTGCTAGGATTAAAGGCATACAACACAACATCCAACCAACAATCAACTTCTTTAGAGATTAGAATTATCTGCTGGAAATGTCTGACTTGCTCACTGGTTCTATTCTGTCCTCTGTTACCACCCAGAAGTGGTAAACAATGTGTTTTACTTATTACAAATGAAGATTTTTTTTTCCAGCTGAGTCCAGTTATTTTTCTATAGCATCACAAACCAAGTTCCATATCCTTGACAGTTTCATTCTCTGTTAAAATATTGGGAAATGGGGGCTGGAGAGATGGCTCGGCTAAGAGCACTGACTGCTCTTCTGAAGGTCCTGAGTTCAAATCCCAGCAACCAAATGGTGGCTCACAACCATCTATAAAGAGATGTGGGGTATCTGAAGACAGCAACAGTGTACTTACATATAATAAATAAATCTTTTTTAAAAATTGGTAAATGAATAAAACATGATTATTCTTCAGAGCTAGAAAAATTTTATAAAGAAATAATAAAACTATCTAAGCATAGTAACACACACCTTAATCCCAGCACTTGGGAGGCAGTGGCAGGCAGATCTCTTGTGAATTTGAAGCCAGCCTGGAACTCTACATAGAGTTAAGAAGCTACACAGTGGACCCTAAAGTTAAGAGGGCTTTTCTTTTTAGGAGAGGAAGGAATGGGGCTGGAGAAAGCTGGGCCATCAAGAATGCTTGGTGATCTTGCAAAGGACCCAAGTTCAATTTCTAGCACCTATGTCATGTAGCTTGCAACTATCTTTAACTTCAGCCCCAAGGATCTAGTTCTATCTTTTGGCCTCTGTGGACATCTGAACTCATGTGTATATACCCTGGGTACACACACACTAAAATTTAAAATAAAAATTATAATAAAATCTTTTAAGAGGGTCTTCCTGTGTTGCCCAGGCTGCCCCCAAAGTGCTAGTCTCAAGCAATCTTCCTACCTCAGCCTCAGTAGTAGCTGTGACTATAGGTACATACCATCACAACCCATTTTTATCAAATTAGAATTTTACTGTGCTTACTAACTTTAAGTATAGTATACTTAAAAGAGAGCTGGTGTGATTTACTAGAACAGGACAAAGGCCTGGTTTAGCCAGTGGCTATTGGACTCATGATCAGAAGATAACACCTCGGTGGTACTTGGAATGTACAGTAAAATGACCAAAGACTCTAAATGCCCTTCTAGTCTTCAGTCTATTATTTGTAGATATCTATTTGTGTGTTGTAAAGCCCAAGCTAAGAATACAGAAATATTTTAGAAATATTCAAAGTGCAAACCCCAGGAATCTTCAACAAAGACAATAAAATAATAAAATGTACCCAGCAACCAGGACCTATGAATGTTCCCTTAAAAAAGAGAAAACTTTAGTTCATCCAAATATCTTTCATTTTCTTATTTTTAAAGGACAGACACCTACAAGCAAATTAACAAATGTCAGTGTCCCTCAGTGATATATAAGCCTTGGCTTTGCTGAGATAACTTTTGTCCTTGCTTTCAATGAGTTATTTTCATGATAAAAGTTACTTTTATAACATGCCTAAATTACCTTCTAATAAAACAAGTCACTTGTAAAATAAACTTTTTACTTCCTCCCTTAATGTCAAAACACACTTACACAAAAGAATATGAAAGTGCACTTACTTCCGGATTTACAAACAAGTGGAGTTATTTCATCTAGTGGGTGCAGCATGCTGAACATAGTAGGCAAAGGTTCTCTAGCAATAAACAAACACACAATCCGTCACCAACAGAACGATGCGTGCCTCGGTGCCAACAATGCCAACTGAACATGAAATGCCCACGGAGGCTCGTGTCTGAACCCTTGGTCCCCAGCTGCAGCACTGCTTTAGGAGGCAGTGGAGCCTTTGAGAAAATAGGGTCTTAGGGTTACTGCCCAGCCCTGTTCCCGTCTCTCACTTCACTTCCAGGTCTGCCAAGATGTACAGAGCCTCTGCCACAGTCCTCCCGACACGAACTCTGCCATCCCTTCCCTGAACAAAGGGCTGAAATCGTCTAAGTCCTTCTTCCCACAATCCTGGTCAAGCATTCTATCACAGATACCATCTCAAAAAATAGCCTTCTACCCCACATCCGACAGAGGGCTAATATCCAATATATACAAAGAACTCAAGAAGTTAGACCCCAAAGAAACAAATAACCCTATCAAAAAATGGGGTACAGAGCTAAACAAAGAATTTTCACCAGAAGAAATTCGGATGGCCAAGAAACACCTTAAGAGATGTTCAACATCATTAGTCATCAGGGAAATGCAAATCAAAACAACCCTGAGATTCCACCTCACTCCAGTCAGAATGGCTAAGATTAAAAACTCGAGAGACAACAAGTGCTGGCGAGGATGTGGAGAAAGAGGAACACTCCTCCACTGTTGGTGGGATTGCAAAATGGTAAAACCACTCTGGAAATCAGTGTGGCGGTTCCTCAGAAAATTGGGCATGCCACTCCCAGAGGACCCTGGCATACCACTCCTGGGCATATACCCAGAGGATTCCTCTGCATACAACAAAGACACATGCTCCACTATGTTTAGCAGCCTTGTTTATAATAGCCAGAAATTGGAAGGAGCCCAGATATCCCTCAAAAGAGGAATGGATACATAAAATGTGGTATATTTATACAATGGAGTACTACTCAGCAATTAAAAATAATGAATTCATGCAATTTGTAGGTAAATGGTTAGATCTGGAAACTATCATCCTAAGTGAGCTAACCCAATCACAAAAGAATACACACGAAATGCAATCACTGATAAGTGGATATTAATGAGCCCAGAAGCCCTAAATACTCAAGGCACAATTAACAAGTCAAATGACTCTCAAGAAGAAAAAAAAGAGAGGACCCTGGGCCTGTAAAGATTGGATCCAGTATTGTAGACCCAGAACAGAGAAATCGTGGGGGGGGGGGGGGAAGAGTGGGGAATAGCATGGGGGGGGAGAGGAATTATGGGACATATGGTGGGGGGTAACTGGGAAAGGGGAAAGCCTTTGGAATGTAAACAAAGAATATAGAAAAAAAATAGCCTTCTAAATTCCTCACAAACTCTTCAAGGCATCTTCTATTTAGTTCTAAACTCTTCTTGTAATAATTCTATGCATACACACATAGAGAAGGAAGCTGACTATGTCCAGGGGAAAATCTGCAAAGAGCAGCTGTCACAGGATAGAATCCTGAGAATAACGACAAGTATGAGATAAGCTGGTCCCTTATCTCTCCTAGTTGCAGTGTGTCTACAGGAGGCAAGAAATTTAGCCTCCTACACTTGTTCATAAATGGATACATTTTTTTTAAAAGAAGAGAAAAATACTTCAAGTAATTAAGTATGAATTTTTCAGAAAGTTAAAGAGGAGAAGAACTGGCTGGACAGTGGTGGCGCACGTCTTTAATCCCAGGACTTGGGAGGCAGAAGCAGGCAGATTTCTGAGTTCAAGGCCAGCCTGGTCTACAGAGTGAGTTCCAGGATAGCCGGGGCTACACAGAGAAACCTGTCTTGAATCAAAAACCAAAAGAGAGAGAGAGAGAGAGAGAGAGAGAGAGAGAGAGAGAGAAAACTAGCTTTTCTATCAACACAGAGACGAAAACCTGCAAACAGTTCTCACACAGCAAGCCATCTGCTGCTGCGCCCTGTGTTTGTTCTGCACGGTCCTCCTTTCAGCAGGCACTCCGTCAATAAACATCCACCACTGACTAAGCTCTTAATAGACACTGGGTCCCCTGTGAGAGTCCGTGCAGAGCCCAAGAGCTAACTAAGAACATTCCTGAAACAAGGAAGAAAATGAAAACTAAGAAAGTGATAATGGTCTGTCCAAAGCGGTACAGTGAAGACATGGCAGAGCTAAGATCAAATCCTGTCCTTCTCCAGCTACTGCTCAGCATTCCCTAGGAGAGTGCAGAGCAGAGCAGTGGCGTGCTGAGTGAGCACTCACAGCTGAGCTAAACGGGCACTTTTGAGAATAGTGTGATCCTTGCGCTGTGACCATGGATACCTCACCAGCCAAACATTTAGGGTAACATGTTTACTTCAGGTTCAACACTATAAAAGCCTAAGAAATAATATTCTGAACATAATAAAATGAATACCTAGGTAGACTTGGAGGCACCTCATGTGAAGAACTGCTTCGTTCAAACAGCAAACCATATTTAGTGGCCCAAACATTTGCCACCTATCAATAAGAGGGTAGGGGAACAAAAGAAAGAAAACTACAGTTTAAGCAAAAATCAGACAGAAAACAGCACATTCTCTTTGAATTTACTGAGGGCTTTCAAAGTAATATCACAAAATATAGTATTTCAAAATCTATGATTTTGACAAGTAACTCTAAGAAAAAAAAAAAAATCAAACCCACAACCAGGTGCTCAAAGCGAAACTGGGGCTGATCATCAACACAGTGTAACAGCTCTGAGCACTAAAGATGATGTGATACAAAAAAGGCCAATACTGATCATACGCCTAATACAATAGAGCCAACGTGACTTTGTAAACATCATTAAACTGACAAACATCTCATACTTCATAATTTACTTCACTACAAAATTATTTTTGTGGAAAGAATAGTCACATGGTAAACTAAAACTACTGAAATTCAGTTAAGTAAAAACTAACACCCTTGAAATATGAGACCTACATAAAAAAAATTTGCTTCACATGATTATATGTCACACAAAACACACACCAGAGACTGACAATAGAGTTTACCTGGAATGGTAAGGAAGCTATATAATCCTTCCCATCTATGCTATGCATGTTCATGCACGAGCTCTGTAATATACATATGCATTTCTCTAGTTCATGGCTCTCTGAAAGGGAAGAGTACAGATTTATAGGTTGTTTATTTTCCTGCTAAACAGTTGAATCCAAACGGCAAAAGTTCATCAAGACATTCTGCAGAACATTTAGATTGAACCACTGTGATTAAGAGTTGCTTATAAATATATCACACAGTGAGATAAATGCTTAGAATCATGGGAAATAAAATTTCATAAAGAAACTTACTATAGATCTTTTCAGACTTATCCTGTGATATAATGAAGTCACACCACAATGCCTAAAATCAAAACAAAATGTTTGTCTAAGAAAATTACATCTAAATAATCATCCACAAGCTAATGGCATCAGAAACAACATTTACATAGTCCATGTCCTCAGCTCAATACAGATGTTATTTAAACACAAACACACACACACACACACACACACACACACACACACAGAGTCAATCATACATACCATGGTAACAAACAAGAGTGACAAAAAGATTAGAACACTTAAATGCTACATACTCTAAGAAGACTTACGCTTACAATTAAATCTTAAGAGAGCGGAAATCAAAGTAATCAAAAGACTCAGCCCACCTAAGTCAGCAGTTACAGCCCTAACATCAGCTCAGGCTGTGCAAAGCCTGCATCACAAAAACAAGGATTATTCGAGAGTTTAAGTGACTCAGCAGACCTCAGACTCTATGCTCACATTAGAAAAAATGTTTAAAAATAGTTTCCCCTATTAATGCCACTAAATTGAACACTTAAAAATGGTGTAAAGTGCCAGGCGGTGGTGGCACATGTAAACCCAGCACTCTGGGAAGCAGAGGCAGGCGGATTTCTGAGTTCGAGGCCAGCCTGGTCTACTGAGTGAGTTCCAGGACAGCCAGGGCTTCACAGAGAAACCCTGTCTCAAAAAAACAAAAACAAAAACAAAAACAAAAAACAAAAAAAAAAAGGTGTAAAGCATAAATTTTATGTTGTGTGTATATAGTCCACCACAATCCTAAAAATATTAAATGCTACTAAATAATTTTTATTTAAAAACTAAAGATGCTCTCTTTTTGTTTGCTTTTGAGAGAGGGTTTCACTATGTATCCCTGCCTAGCCTGGAACTCAATATGTAGTCAAAGCTTCCTCAAACTGAGAGATTCGCCTGCCTCTGCCTCCCAAGTACTGAGACGAAAGGTGTCCACCACCATGCCCAGCTGAAGATATTTTGTTAAGACCTCACAAAACTAAGCTGGGCGGTGGTGGTGCACGCCTTTAATCCCAGCACTGGGGGGGGGGGGGGGGGCAGAGACAGACGGATTTCTGAGTTCGAGGCCAGCCTGATCTACAAAGTGAGTTCCAGGACAGTCAGGGCTATACAGAGAAACCCTGTCTCAAAAAAACAAAAACAAAAACAAAGGGCTGGAAAGATGGCTCAGCGGTTAAGAGCACTGACTGCTCTTCCGGAGGTCCTGAGTTCAATTCCCAGCAACTACATGGTGGTTCACAACCATCTGTAAAGATATCTGACACCCTCTTCTGATGTGTCTGAAGACAGCTACAGTGTATAACAATATATTGTATAATAATAAATAAATAAATCTTTAAAAAAAAACAAAAACAAAAGCAAAAAAACAAACAAACAAACAAAAAAAAAACCCTCACAGATCTCTAAGCCTTTAAAGAAAAAAATAATACTCTAATAGCACCTACTAGTGAATCATACTTTTAATGATTCCAACACCCCCTACCTTCCCCCCAAAAGTCTTTTTTTAACCTAGTTTTTTTAGAACCAGAATTCAAGCAAAGTTCATTTAACAAGGTTCAAAAATATTGCATTTGGCCTGGCACTTGCAATACATGACTGGATTCAGAGCTCCACAGAGGCTGAGGCCAGGGGGTTCTCATTTAAGGACAGTCTGAGTTCTACATAGAATAACTCTGTTCAAGAAAGAAAGGAATTGGCCGGGCATGGTGGCGCACGCCTGTAATCCCAGTACTTGGAAGACAGAGGCAGGCGGATTTCTGAGTTCGAGGCCAGCCTGGTCTACAGAGTGAGTTCCAGGACAGCCAGGGCTACACAGAGACACCCTGTCTCGGGGAAAAAACAAAAACAAACAAAAAAAACATAGTAGACATCACATTTTTTCCCTGTGTTATAACTAGCTACAGGTACATACAATGTAAGTTAAGCGTAATCAGATCATTTGATTGAGCTAGAAACCAAAAACAGCTCTGAAGAGAAGATTCGTTTGTTTCTTTGCACTTAGCAAGTACTCTCTTGCTGTCATGTGTTATCCTTTTCTGCAACTGTGCAAATAACCATTCCAACCATGTCTGCACTGATAGCACACTAGAAACTACAAAATGATTTCTGCTTCTACCATTTCTTTTACATTTATAGGTTGGTATTCTTCAATAAGTGAGGAGTTTCCTTCATCTAACAGTGATAAATTACTTATCTTCCTGAAGTAGTGCTTAATTTCTTCTATCAATTTTAGGAAATGACTCCTGCAATAGAAGCAAATCAGGGTGAATTTCCTTCGCTGTGAACCCAATGATTTTTATGTATCAGTATCTGGAAATGAATTACAATAATCATGTGTTTTAAGGTATTTTTATTCTCACATAATTCTTGTGGATAATAACAAATTTTAAGTCTCACATCTAGCGCTAAAATAGCATTACTTGCAATGCTGTGTGTGTGTGTGTGTGTGTGTGTGTGTAAAAGTGCTTGCCTTGCATATAAAAGGGCCTAAACTCAATCCTCAGTACTACAAAAACAATAGCAATAAAAATAAGATTGTGCTGGGTGCACCTTTAATATCAACATTCAAGAGGCAGAGGAATGGGATCTCTGTGAGTTAAAAGCCAGCTTATACTAGAGTACGTTCCAGGACAGCCAGGACTTTAGAGACCCATCTCAACAAAAAAAAAAAAAAAAAAAAAGAAAAGAAAAGAAAAAGAAACAGAAGATTAAAAAAGAAACAATCACTAGCAAAGGATAGGTGAAGAATGTGATAAGTGGGCTGGAAAGATGGCTCAGACGTTAAAGGCTAGGCTCATAACCAAAAATATAAGAATGCAATAAGCCAGACACGGTGATACTCAACCAGCCTGTCATACTGAGAGGCTGGGGCAGGAAGATCTCTAGTACCAGGCCAGTCTGGGCTACAGAGACCCTATCATGATGGATAAAATAAAAATCCTACTTTCCTGCCAGTCTCCACTACATGACATAATGTACAGCCAACTGCTACAACTGTTACACTGTTGTCATTTGTTATCATTTTAAAACACAAACTTCTTTCCCAGACAGCTATATGAACAGTTGATCGCTATGCAAACTCCATGAACTCACCTGCTGGACAGTGCTGTCCACTGTGAATGCTTTGTACACGGCCAGTGCCTGGCTTTTACTTCCTTTGCTCCAGATAACCATGTTCCCAGCCACGTAGAGCTCTTCATCATAGTCGGCTGCATCTCCAATCTCACTCACACCTTTTCTTAACTGCCAGCTTTCCTAAAAAATAAATTAACACACAGGACATGCTCAGCACTTTTTCCTTCTTTTTCAGTAGTCTGAAGCAAGAACTGCCTGTGAATTAAGTCTCAACCCAAGACTAACTCCTAAAAGGACTGCAATATGTAGGTGAGCACAATAAGTGGATTAGCAAAGTGGGTACATTACACCAGGAGGCTCTTGAGATAACTTAAGAGAGGTAGGAGAGATGGCTCAGTGGTTAAGAGCACTGTCTGCTCTTCTAGAAGACTGGGGTTTGATTCTCAGCACCTACACAACTGTCTGAACTTCAGTTTCAAGAGATCCAACTCCCCTCTTCTGGCCCATATGGGCACTGCACACACACAGTGCAGAGACATACCAACAGTTTTTTTAAAAAACTGACTCAAAGCACCAGGCGTTGGTTGCACACGCCTTTAATCCCAGCACTTGGGAGGCAGAGGCAGGCAGATCTCTGAGTTCAAGGCCAGCCTGGTCTACAGAGTCAGGACAGCCAGGACTATACAGAAAAACCCTGTCTCGAAAAACCAAAAAAAAAAAAAAAAAAAAAAAACCTGACTCAAAATATTCTCTATAGGAAGTATTTTATTTTATACTTCCCTAGTATTGCTCTGCCAAATATTAACACAGGTACACAAAAAGTATATCTTACATACAGAGTATAAGAAAAAAATTATGCTTGAAGGGAAACTAAAAGTATGTATTAAATGTATGTAGAAGGCAGAAAACAGACATGGGACTCAATGGGGGGCTTCCTTGCTTCACAGCTGCAAATATACTCATCTTCTTTCCCTTGTCCCACACATAAGATGAGTGGAAGCTACAACGTTTCTGATTTCTACCTATGTACATTCCAAGAGACTGGATTCCAAAGGCATATGAAGATTAGGTAAAGCAGAAGAGAGGGACAGCTCAGTGGTAGATCAAAAGTCCAGGGTCAGTCTGGGCTACTTACTAAGGCTCCACCTCAAAATAACAAGTACTACTGCTCTAACACTCCTATGCGACATCAACCCTCCTCTAGAAACGTGTTGCAGGTGCCATTTCTAATCTCTGGCATTTAGTCATCAATGAGTATAAAACCTGATTATCCACATACAAAGTGAAGATAAAGTGTAAAGCAAGCCATGACTGAAGTACCCAACTCTCATTACAAGTTACACAGCATGCCTAAGTAGGCAGCACCGTATTTCAGCACGGACTGAAGTGACCAAACATTAGCTTTTAACCACATGCATAGGTATTTTTATATTAGTACATTATTCATTCTATATTTCCAAAGAATGATGAGAATCTTAATAAAACCTTCTGTTTCTCATGGATTGTAACCTCCTGAAGAGATCCCACCAGGCCGGCCGCACCATCAGAAGACCATAACTCAGAGGCTGGCTGCAGCTGGCGAAGCTGCAGGTTCAGAGCATTAGGGTGGTGCTTGCAGTGCTCTCGGCCAAAAGGAACGAATTCCTGCAAATCCCCGGCTGCAATCATCGTTGCCCTTTCTTCAGAGAAGTTCGACATGGGTTCCAAATATCAACATTATTTCTGTGTGAATTCAAACACATTCTTGTCAGCCTTCTAGTCAAAACTAACTTATTACTACAAAGAGCTGGATGGGACTATGTCCAAAACATGCAGGCCCACCACACAGACATTTCGACACACATACATAAAGATAGCTAACATTCTAACACTCTGTGGCAGAGTATATGCAGATCTTGTCTTTGAGAAAACCTCTACAACATTTGATGGCAGCCAATAACCAACTGTTAGTGTTTGAAATGGCACTTAAGAATAACAACTGCTGCCGGGCATGGTGGCGCACGCCTGTAATCCCAGCACTTGGGAGGCAGAGGCAGGCGGATTTCTGAGTTCGAGGCCAGCCTGGTCTACAGAGTGAGTTCCAGGACAGCCAAGACCACACAGAGAAACCCTGTCTCGAAAAACCAAAAAAAAAAAAAAAGAATAACAACTGCTAACTAAATTTGACTTGAAGCTCTCATCTGAAATCGTTTTTGGCATCATCATTTTTTTTTAAACAATCTGAAAGCCTCTAGTTTATACAAAGCCCTCTATAGCTACAAAATCTTCCTTGCTGTGACTTAAACGTTATCCCTGAGATGATAACGTCCAAAAACAGGCCCAAGTTTCTTTCACCTCCTAGAAATAAAATCAATATTGAGAACAGAACTTGAAACAGAACCACATATGCCTTATAAAAGGTAAGAAAGAAAATTCAAACTGTGGCTAGCCTATCCAAATTCTATTTAACAAAGCAGTCAACATTAAAGAACTTGCAACTTTCCCCAACTTTTCCTTGTGCAAACAAGTAATGCATTCCCTTATAGCTTAAAACAAACCTACGGGATAACTTTTTACACCATCATTTTCGCAGTTCGGTATTTTTTAACCCAAAGACATCATACTTAATACTTTTACGGTTCTCCAAAAGTTGTTAAACGTGTTATTCGTTACAGGTCACATAAAAGCACTGAGTTGATATGCTAGAAATAAAACTGTCATTACTGGTTACTAGGAACATATGCAAACAGCAGGACCCTGAGTTGTATCTCTACAAAAATAGGCTTTCCGTGCTTTTGAGTAAACCGCCTAACGGCCCGAGCATCGGGCTCAGGGCGCGTCGGGCCAACCCGGAAAGCCCAGTCTGAGGCTGGGGTCCTTCTCACCCCAGCAGGAGCTCAAGGCCAGGCCCAGGGCGCTCAGCCCTGGGGTCACCCGGTGCAGCGAAACTCCAATACCAAGTCGCAGCGGCCCGGCCCGCACCTGAGTGACTCGGGACGCGTCAGGCGCTTGCGAGCCCCGGCTGCTCCCCGGAGGCACAGGGGCCGCGAAGGCCCGAGAGCAGCGGCAAGACGGTCACGATGGCTCCTCGCCGCCACCGTTTCTCATCCCTTTTCCCTCCCGGATGCCGGATGAAGAATGGGCCGCAGCGGGATATCAAAGACTTGCGAGGAACTCAAATGAAAGGCTCCATCTTGGATTTCCCGACCTGCCTCGCGCCAGGGCAGAGCAAGGCGGGGACGCGCGGCCGCAGAGGACCTAGCGCCTGCGCAATTGGAAAAGGTGTCTGTGCGAATGCCTACCACGAAGGCAGCCACGTAGCGACGTTACCTCTTTAACAAACCAAATCTCTAAGATCCTGAACTACCTTCTCAATTGACTTAAGTTAGGTTATTTTTTACAGCTGGTTGATTTTCCTTCTTATCTCAAAAGGGGATGTGTGCCTCCCCACTGAGGAATAGGAGTGCAAGGGAGGGTGCTCACTTTCTCAGGATTGCATGGAAAACACTACCCAGAAATCACACACCCCCACCCAAGATGGGCTTTAGTCCGGTAACTGCACATCTCTAAGTTGGAAAAAAAAAAATGGTGAGGCCTATCATTGTCTAAAGAATAAAGAATTCCAGTCGACTTCTTTGGCCCGATATTTTAGTTTATTCTCATCCCTTTTCTTGGAATGGCATCCTTCAGAGCTTGAGGTTGCACTCCCAATAGTGCAAGACTCTGGTGAGCCTTAGCTTTCCGGGGACCCCCTGAGTAAACAACACGGAGCTGGGGATGGTTGGTGTCCTCCTGCACCCAAAGGAGAAATGGCAACCCCCAAGCCCCCCGCCCATTTGTTCAGTCTCTATACAGTTTGTCCAGCAGAATGTGTTTTCTGCGGATTGTTAATTAGCCTTCCCTTTCTGGAAGTGGGGGGTCCGGTGGAATTTTCCAAAAGGTCCTGACCCTACAACAGGAAGGAATGCTCTTAGAACTTGGTGAGTGGAATGCCTGTTTAGCTGAAATTCGCTTGCCTGAATATTCAAAACCAGTCAAATTAACACTCATATTCCACATGTTCTGCTCCGACCTCTTGATTCTTTCCTGCAAAACCCTACCATCCTACAAAGGTCTATCACCAACAAGGCTATCTGGAAGAACAAACAAAAGAAAACCCAACAAGAGTTCACTTAAGTTGCCTCTCTGGAGTCTCATTGCTTCCATTCTCCATCCTCTCTACCTCTTGCCCTATCAGTCTGTCTACAACCCCAACAACCCTTCCCGTCACTTGAAGTAGAAAGATACCCCCACTCTCCACTGTGCTATAAGCATCCGAGCCATTGTCATACTCCTGGAGTCTGTGATACCTTCTGCCACTGCCAGAATTGGATGAGGGATATGCGAATTGGCTTCTGAAGAGGCCATACTTAGAAACCCAAAATGGTAGGGAGCAAACTAGTCAATGAATGAAAACAAGGACATGACCACTCCTAGATATGGTTGAAGAGGTTTTTATTGTAGATATGAGGAAGAGAACAGCCACAGGTTCCTGGAAGAGTCTGTTCACAGCCAGCAGAATAGACTAAGCCATGAGAGGACTGGGGAGGAAAAGGGGACAAAAGAGAAAGAAAAGAGAGAAATCCAAGCAAACCAAAAGAGAGCCACAAGCAGAGCCAAGAGGACCAAGAGAATGAAGACCAAGAGAGAAGCCGGAAATCAAGACAACCTGTGGCCAAAATGGCTGGGTGATGGGGCGGGAGACTATTGGGGGGAGGGAAGCTGAAGAGGTTTTGGGGTGGAGTGGGTGAAAAGTGCTGAGAGGAGGCTCTAGTGTTGCTGGGAGAGCCTGGTGATCAGCATTTGTTTTGATTTGTTAACAGGCATCTCAGTTAACCATTTGTCCTGAATTCCTTTGGGACCTACCAGCCAATAGGAGCAAGGCAGGAAGGAGACACTTATAAGCTATCCTTTGTTTTCTCTTTCCCATAGACTGTTCTATTGAATTTTTGACTACACAACCTGTCATGAACTACACTGCATGACTGAGAGGACACATCCATCTGTCTGCAAGTTGGTGGCATTTGGTTGTAAAGTGTAGCCAGTGCAATATTTGCTATGTCTTCTTTACCTACCCTTGTCCTCTTTTCTTCATCTTCTCTCCAGACAGGGCTAACCACCAGTACTCTTCATCCTTGGGTTGCTCTGAGGAACACAGAACACATAGCTGGCTGTCCAAGATAGGAATTAGGGAGTCACTAAAAAGGTTATTTCAACCATCATTGATGGACATCGGTTTCCCTGAGCAAATCTCTTAGGGTGCTTGTGGTGGCTATTCCTGGTTGTTAACTTGACTATATCTGGAATGAACTACAATCTAGAATTGGAAGGCTCACCTATGATCCTAATCTGGAGGCTCAGAGATATAAGTTTTTGACCTGGACTTAGCATGGAGATCTTGAAGCATGGTGGCTATGGATTCCAGTTCAAGATCATCTGGGATTAAAGGCATGGAGACATACACCTTTAATCCCAGATTATGGCTATGGATTCTAGTTCAAGATCATCTGGGATTAAAGGCATGGATACACACACCTTTAATCTGGGCTACACCTTCTACTGGAGACATATATAAGGACATTGAAAGAAGGAAGACTCATTCTTCCTTGCCAGCTTGCTTCGTGGGACTGAGCAACTGCAAGATCCTTGGACTTCCATCCACAGCTGCTGCTGACTACTGTTGGGGAGTTGGACTACAGACTGTAAGTCATCGACAAATTCCCTAACTACATAGAGACTGCCCATACGTTCTGTGACTCTAGAGAACCCAGACTAATACAGAAGTTGGTACCAAGAGTGGTTCTAGAGGAGCAGAAGTATAAGGATGAATATTTCAAAATTTTGGAGTTGGTTGGTTGACCCACCAGCACTTTCAATTACTGAAACCTCTCCAGATTCTCTCCCTCCTGGGAGCTCGGAGGATATTGAAAACCCATGGATGAAACTATATTTCAAGCTTAAAGAAGCTAAGGCCTTTGATTATCTTGATGAATTAGGTGATTCGGTGGTATACAATATGTTCTACAAGTTGGGGAAAAAATCGGAAAATGATTATGCTGGCTGGTTACTCTTAGCATCTCGGGAAAAAACAATGAAGGAGTTGTGTGATAAAATCGAACAGACTCAAGTAAACAATCTAAAAGTTTCCAAGTGTGCCCCTGAAGAGAATCTTCTTTCCAGCAGCCATAGAGCTCAAGTAGCAGAAAATCAAACTGAAGCACTCATTATAAGGTTGGCTGAAATACAGCGAAAATTCAAGTCTCAACCTCAGAGGGTGTCAGCAGTTAAAGTAAGGGCATTAATTGGCAAAGAATGGGATCCTATAACTTGGGATGGGGATGTGTGGGAAGACCCTGTTGAAATTGAGAACTTTGAATCTTCAGATTTTCAAGGATTTGCTCCACCTGAAGAAGTAGTACCCTCAGCCCCACCCCTTGAAATAATGCCATCTCCTCTTCAGGAAATTAATCCCTTAGAGCCTGATAAACCAGCAGTGACTTTTTCTGACAATACTGATGTTTTGGGCCCACCAATAGTTTCTTCTAGACCTATAACCAGACTCAAGGCAAAACAGGCCCCTAGAGGGGAGGTAGAAAGTGTAGTACATGAGGAAATACACTATACTACTAAGGAGCTTAATGAGTTTGCTAATTCATTCAAGCAGAAGTCTGGGGAATATGCGTGGGAATGGATTTTAAGGGTGTGGGATAATGGTGGAAGGAACATAAAACTAGAGCAGGCTGAGTTTATCGGCATGGACCCTCTGAGTGGAGATTCTAGGTTTAATATAGAAGCTCGCACAGTTAAAAAAGGTGTCAAAAGTTTGTTTGATTGGTTGGCTGAAGTATTTATTAAAAGATGGCCTACTGAAAAAGAGTTGGAGATGCCTGATATCCCTTGGCTTAGTGTTGATGAAGGGATTTTAAGGCTTAGGGAAATTGCAATGCTAGAGTGGATACGTTGTGTAAAACCTAATCTCCCACAATGGGAAGGTCCAGAAGACATGCCTTTCACCAGTCCTATAAGACGCAAACTGGTGAGAGGGGCACCGGCACATTTAAAGAGTTTTGTTCTTGCCCTTTTCCTTGTGCCAGACCTTAGGGTTGGAGATGCTGCTGCTCAATTAGATGAATTAAATTCAATGGGTTTAATTGGGCCCCGAGTTAACAAGGGCCAGGTGGCAGCATTCAATCGCCAGAGACAAGGTGATCGTAGTTTTTATAATGGACAGCGTAGACCAAACAATGTTTATAATGACGTACCCGGTAATGGGCAGAGAGGTGGAATTTATAATGGTATGACTCGTTTGGATCTTTGGTACTGGCTAATCAATCATGGTGTTTCCAGGGATGAAATGCATAGGAAACCTACTGCATATCTGTTTGATCTGTATAAGCAGAAAAATCCTCAAACAAACAATAAAAAGGCTGACCTGGCTACAGCTGCTGCTGAATGCCAGATCTGCCAACAACAGAAACCAACACTGAGCCCCAGATACGGCACCATTCCTCGAGGTGACCAGCCAGCAACCTGGTGGCAGGTTGACTACATTGGACCACTTCCCCCATGGAAAGGACAACGTTTTGTTCTTACTGGAGTAGATACTTATTCTGGTTATGGATTTGCCTTTCCTGCACGTAATGCTTCTGCCAAAACCACCATCCGTGGACTCACAGAATGCCTTATCTATCGTCATGGTATTCCACACAGTATTGCTTCTGACCAAGGAACTCATTTCACAGCCAGAAAAGTGCGACTGTGGGCCCACGATCATGGAATTTACTGGTCTTACCATGTTCCCCATCATCCTGAAGCAGCTGATCTGATAGAAAGATGGGATGGCCTTTTGAAGACACAGTTACAGCGCCAATTAGGTGGCAACAGCATGGAGGGCTGGGGCAGAGTTCTTCAGAAGGCAGTATATGCTTTGAATCAGCGTTCAATATATGGTACAGTTTCTCCCATAGCCAGGATTCATGGGTCCAGGAATCAAGGGGTGGAAAAGGGAATAGTTCCAGTCACTATCACTCCTAGTGACCCGCTAGGAAAATTTTTGCTTCCTGTCCCCACAACTTTAGGTTCTGCTGGCCTAGAAGTTTTGGTTCTAGAGGGGGGAGTGCTCCTACCTGTTCAACAAACATTCTGTTGAACTGGAAGCTCAGACTTCCCCCTGGCCATTTTGGGCTTCTAATGCCCTTAAACCATCAGGCTAAGAAAGGAATAACTGTCTTAGGAGGGGTGATAGATCCAGATTACAGTGGGGAAATTGGATTGCCTCTCCACAATGGAGGTAAGCAGGATTATGTCTGGAGAGCAGGAGATCCCCTAGGGCGTCTCTTAGTACTACCATGTCCTGTGATTAAAGTCAATGGGAAACTGCAACAGCCTAATCCAAGCAGGATAAGGAAGGATGACCCATCAGGAATGAAGGTATGGGTCAATCCTCCAGGAAAAAGAGCCAAGACCTGCTGAGGTGCTTGCTGAAGGTGAAGGAAATACAGAATGGGTAGCAGAGGAAGGTAGTTATAAATACCAGCTAAGGCCACGTAACCAGTTGCAGAAATGAGAATTATAAGTAATATGAATGCTTCTATCTTATTTTGTTAAGGATACATTTGTCTTTCTTCCAATTCCTTTAACATCAGTTGGTATTGAGACACTAAAAGAATGTTCCCAAGGGACATTGCCCCATTGTAAATTTATTAATGCATTTGCGATTGTACGAGGAATAGTTATATCATGTTAGGTGTATTCACGACCTTGTTATTTTTTCATGTGGACATGAGATATTATCTGTGTCAAGTTGACAAGGGGTGGATTGTAGTGGCTATTCCTGGTTGTCAACTTGACTATATCTGGAATGAACTACAATCTAGAATTGGAAGGCTCACCTATGATCCTAATCTGGAGGCTCAGAGATATAAGTTTTTGACCTGGACTTAGCATGGAGATCTTGAAGCATGGTGGCTATGGATTCCAGTTCAAGATCATCTGGGATTAAAGGCATGGAGACATACACCTTTAATCCCAGATTATAGCTATGGATTCTAGTTCAAGATCATCTGGGATTAAAGGCATGGATACACACACCTTTAATCTGGGCTACACCTTCTACTGGAGGCATATATAAGGACATTGAAAGAAGGAAGACTCATTCTTCCTTGCTGGCTTGCCTCGTGGGACTGAGCAACTGCAAGATCCTTGGACTTCCATCCACAGCTGCTGCTGACTACTGTTGGGGAGTTGGACTACAGACTGTAAGTCATCGACAAATTCCCTAACTACATAGAGACTGCCCATACGTTCTGTGACTCTAGAGAACCCAGACTAATACAGTGCTTCTTTGTGGTTTCAGCCTATATGACCACAAGGCCTACTCTGATAGCCCCTCTCTAACAGATCTATCTTAGCTCTCTATTGCTGTGATAAAATGACCAATGATAAAATGAACAAAAGGTTCATTTTATCTTACCTCATTCAGGAAGTCGGGCAGGAACTCAAGGCAGGAACCTCAGGGCAGGAACTGAAGCAGAGACCACAGAGGAGTGTGATATAATGGCTTGCTCCCCATGGCTTGTTGAGCCTGCTGTTTAAAAAAAATACCCAATGAGTCTTCTTCGTGCTATTTGTATGTGCATGGATGTGGGACCATCTACTGGCTCATGGATAGCCTCTCAGGGGATGCATCTCTGAAGAAAACTGACTTTGAAAGAAAAAGTGTTGGGAGAGATAGGGGAGAGCTTGGAGTGGAAGATGGGGTGGAATTGACCAAAATACTGTGTATGCATATATGAATATAGATAAATCTTTTAAAAATAATAATGCTTCTTTCTGGGATGAGAATCTTTTCTATTTTATTTATTCATGGTCGTTTATTTGCATGTATGGTGTGTATGTGGGTGTGTAAATTGGGGGGAAGGGGGTCCACAGGTGACATGGCACTCATGTGGAGGCCAAAATTCTATTATGGGTGTTGGAAACCTAACTCAGGTCTCAAAGAGCATCAAGCATGCTTAACTGCTGAGCCATCTGTCCAGCCCTTAGTAGCAGCTCCTTCTCACACACACACACACACACACACACACACGCACACACTCATACATACACACACACATGCACACACACGTACACACAAATTCTTACATATATACTCTCACACATACTCAACACACACACTTTCACATACACATACACACTCTCACATACTCACATATTTACATATACTGAAGTGGACATTTCTGGTTTCTTTGGAAACTTAGTTGTGTCATGTGATATTTTCCTTGAAGCTGTCTTGTGAGAGGATATTTTGCTAGAGTGAACACTTGAGAGGGCGTATGGTATTCACTGGTCTTCACTTCACAGAGAGAAATGTGCCAAAGAACTTCTTGTGACACTTCTCGTGGTATTCCAGCTGGTTCTAGACACTGGCTGACTCCTGACGATTTGCTGCCGGAACCTTGCCGTGTCCAAAGCACTGTGGATGCCGATCCTTCTCCCCATGAGCTCACTAACCTGCTTTAGTATTTGCTTTATCAGTGAACCATGATGATCTGTGGGCATGTGTACTGGAGGCTTTCCTCAGGCATCTCTGGCCTAGCCGGGTGCGAGGGCTCAGGCAAAGGGGAGAGGGTGCGAGCAGGAAGGTTGAGCCTTCTTCACCGCCTCTGCTGCTGCAGCTGCCTCACCCTCGGGCTCTGCCAGTGCCTCCTCGGTTGCTCCGCTGAGTCAGGCTGGGTTGGGTCAACAAGAGGCCGACTAGCCTTCGAGAAGTGCAAGAGAGCTTCTGGTGGCTTTTTGGGAGAGCAGACCTCTCCCCAAGCAGCAGTGCTACAGCTCTTATGCCAGAAGCTCTCAGGTGACAGAGTAGTTCTTGTACACCTTTATTCTTCCAGACAGGATTCTTATATACAGTTTTGGGGTGGGTCAGAGTCTAAGAACAGGTACTTCTCATTGGCTTGGTCTGAGAGCTTGGAGATACCTTATCTGCATGTGGGAGGACTTGGTGCTACTCCTATGTGACTGATGGCCACAAACCTCCCTGAGAAGGATTGTGAGAGGCTGTAGCTATGTGACAGGAGGCAGGGGTCCAAGGGACATAGCCAAACGGCTTTTGTCCCTTGCAGGCAACAGTCACCTGCTGCATCTCTTAGGTTTTTTTGGTTTTGGTTTTGGTTTTGGTTTTGGTTTTGGTTTTGGTTTTGGTTTTGGTTTTGGTTTTGGTTTTGGTTTTGGTTTTGGTTTTGGTTTTGGTTTTGGTTTTGGTTTTTTTCTGAGACAGGGTTTTCTGTGTAGCTCTGGCTGTCCTGGAACTCACTTTGTAGACCAGGTCGGCCTTGAACTCAGAAATCCACCTGCCTCTGCCTCCCAAGTGCTGGGATTAAAGGACCACCGCCCGGCTATGCATCTCCTAGGTTTAAAGCCTGTGCTCCACCAGGGACCAGGCTGCCTATCACAGATCACCACCCCACAATGATCTGAAAAACATTTGTGTGTTTAGATGTATAGGTGACCAGATGTCAGCTTGTGTGTCTTTCCTTATGTGTGATTCACATTGTGTTTTGAGACAGGCTCTCTTTAGGACTTGAGGATGGCTGGTTAGGCTAGGCTGGTGTCTTAGGGTTTTACTGCTGTGACCAATGCAAGTTTTATAAAAGACAACATTTATTTGGGGTTGGCTTACAGGCTCAGAGGTTCAGTCCATTGTCATCAAGGCAGAAACATGGCAGCATCCAGGCAGGCATGATGCAGGAGGAGCTGAGAGTTCTACATCTTCATCTGAAGGCTGCTTGTGGAAGAGTGACTTCCAGGCAGCCAGGGTGAGGGCCTTAAGCCCACACCCACAGTGACACACCTACTCCAACAAGGCCACACCTCCTAATAGGTTCACTTCCTGGGCCAATCATATACGAACCATCACATTCCACTCCCTGGCCCCCATAGGCTTGTTCAAGCATGAGTCTATGGGGGCCATACTTAAACATAGCATAATGCAAAATGCATTTAGTCCAACTTCAAAAGTCCCTGTAGTCTATAGCAGTCTCAACAGTGTTAAAAGTCAAAAGTTCAAGGTCTCTTCTGAGATTCATTCAATCACTTAACTGTAATCCTCCAAGCAAGACAGGAAACCAGCTGGGCGAAGCCCAAACTCTGCATCTCCATGTCTGATGGCAAAGCAGTCTTCAGATATCCAACTCCTTTTTCATCCTTGTTGACTGCAGCTAGGTTCTTTCTCCTGGGCTTGTTCCACTCTCTGATAGCAGCTTTCCTTGGGAGGCATCCTGTGGCTCTGGCATCTTTAACATCTTGGGTACCCCAAGTCAATTTCAGCTTCACAGCTTCTTGTTCCAATGTCTGAGATACACCCATGATCTTCTGTGTATCTCCAAAGAGCTGGTGTCACTTCTCCAGCTCTGCCCTCTGTAGCACTCTAAGTTCAGATTGATCTACTCCGCTGCCACTGCTGTTCTTGGTGGTCATCCCATGGTACTGGCATCTCCAATATGCTAGGGTCTTCCACTGCAACTATACTTCACCAAAGCCTCTCATAGGCTCTCTTCAAGGTACCAAGCCTCAACTCCTTTGCATGACCCCTTCAGTCCTGGGCTGTCAATTACAACTGAGGGTACACTTTCACCAATGGCCTTCCATGGCCTCTCACAGTACCAAGCCTCAGCTGTTCTTCATGATGCCGTTATGCCTTCAAAACCAGTACAACCTGGATGATTCTTACATGTTACCAAGTACAGCTGCAACATGAGGAACACTTGGTTATCTCTGGAATACAGTTTCTTTGTGTTCTCAGAAAACACTTCCCATATTTCACCTCAGTGATGCTGGTCTTTTCTTAATCACCACTAATTTCTTAGCTCCAGCTAACCAGTATCAATTGTCCCAGTAGTCTCCTTCTCCTCTTGAATATAAAGCCAGAGACACATGGCTGAAGCTGCTGAGTTCTGCTGCTTGCAGGAGCTGGAACATTGGCCCCCTTGTTCTATTACATTATCACTAGCTTCCTTTTTACCAGCTCCTAAAATTGGCTGTCCTGAATCTTGCTCCTTAGACTGACTTTGAACTCAAGAGATCTGCATTCCTGTCTCCTAAATACTGGGATTAAAGGTGTGGTCCACCAAGCCTGGATTAAAGTTTTTCTTCACCTAGAATTTGCTCCATTCTAGGCTGGCCTTGAACTCAGAGATCTGCTTATCTTTGCCTCCTGGGATTAAAGGCTTGTAAAACCATGCCTGAACCTAAAGTTAACTATGTGAATCTTGCCCCCAAGGTCACCACTCCTTTAATTCAATTTAATATCCTTGAAATCAGCTCCATTTCACTTCCTGGAGTCCCCTTAATACTCAAACTATATATTTTGTACTTTTCCTTTCTCAGCTTGCTATGTTTGTTCAAAATTCTCTTCATCAGACTTAACCAGAGAACAAAGTCTTTGTTGGGCTTTTTTGAGACTTCCTTTGCAGATGCAATTAATATAAATCTCTTTACCTTAGCCCTAGGCAGTCTCTTCAGACAATGGCAAAAAGTAGCCACGTTCTTTACCAAAACATCACAAAAACAGTCTCTCAGCCACATATTAAAGTTCTTCTCAGCCAGCGGTGGTGGTGCACGCCTGTAATCCCAGCACTTGGGAGGCAGAGGCAGGCAGATTTCTGAGTTTGAGGCCAGCCTGGTCTACAAAGTGAGTTCCAGGACTGCCAGGGCTACACAGAGAAACCTTGTCTCGAAAAACCAAAAAAAAAAAAAAAAAAACAAAAAACAAAAACAAACAAACAAAAAAAACCTCTCCACTGAAACCTCTTGGGCCGTCAGGCCTACACAGTTCAAATGACCCTCAGCACCACTGTCTTCCATAGTCCTACTAGTCTGCCCCATTAAGCCCCACTTAAAGAATTCCATGGCTTTCTAAATCCAAAGTCCCAAAATACACATTCTTCCAAACAAAAGCATGGTCAGGCCTATCACAGCAATACCCCAGTCCCTGGTACCAACTTCTGTCTTAGTTAGGGTTTTACTGCTGTGAACAGACACCATGACCAATGCAAGTTTTATAAAAGACAACATTTAATTGGGGTTGGCTTACAGGCTCAGAGGTTCAGTCCATTGTCATCAAGGCAGAAACATGGCAGCATCCAGGCAGGCGTGGTGCAGGAGGAGCTGAGAGTTCTACATCTTCATCTGAAGGCTGCTAGTGGAAGACTGACTTCCAGGCAGCCAGGGTGAGAGTCTTAAGCCCACACCCACAATGACACACCTACTCCAACAAGGCCACACCTCCTAATAGGTTCACTTCCTGTGCCAATCATATACAAACCATCACAGCTGGCTAGCCATTAACCTCTAGGGATCCTCCTGTTTCTGTGTTCCTGGTGGTGGAATTACAAGACTGAGCCACCATACTTGACCTTTTAAGTGGGTACTGAGGCTCAAACCTGGGCCTCCATGCTTCTGCAACAAGCACTTAACCAACTGAGCCATCACGAAACCCTGATCTGAGACTTAAAAACACTATCTGACATCACTTACACACACACACACACACACACACACACACATTTCACAGCCTAGTATTTCCAGTCCGGTTTCCAGCACATGCTATGAAGAATGATATATGATGCAGTCAGCACACACCAACAGTTGCAAAAACTTGGTATTCTACCATATAACTGTGTTTAATGAAGTAACATATTGCATCATACCTCTCTCTCTCTGTCTCTCTCTCTCTGTCTATCTCTCTGTCTCTGTCTTTCTCTCTCTCTCTCTCTTCTTTCTTTCCTTCTTTGTTCCTTTGTTTGATTCTTTCTTTCTTTGAAGTGATTATCAATTATGTGTATGGGAACGGGATATGTGTGAGTTGGAACTGCCTTAGGCCAGATGAGTGTATCAAGGGGGTCCTGGAGATGCAGTCACAGATGCTTGTGAAGTGGGTGCTGGGAACCAAACTTGGGTCAAGAGCAGCTTATACTCCTTTTTTTTTAGATTTATTATGTATACAATGTTCTGTATGTGTGTATGACTGCAATTCAGAAAAGGGCCCCAGATCTCATTATAGATGTATAGAACTATACATATTAACAGTTCTTGTCCATATGTTGTTCAATACAGTAAAACAGTTTTCCATGCTACCCTATCATTTCTAATAGGATGGGGCTGGGAGACTTACTACTAGTAAGTTTTTCAGCCTATTGGATGAATTATCTTGCAGAGGCAGGGGTGGGGAGGCCAACACTCTATGATAGAAAATACCTTTGTTCCATTATCATGTTCGCTGCTCTGAACACAGCCTCTTACTTGTGCTATTTCGCTTTTGACAGCTGCAGAATCCCCTGTGCTGCACGGATTCCCTCCAGCAGGCTTGGAATTACCCTGAGTGGCTTTGCTAGAGTCCCTGTATGGCACTGAGCCCCAGCCAAGGGCATGAAGCACACTTATTTATTTATTTATTTATTTATTTATTTTTATTTATTTTTGGATTTGGTTTCTTCAAGACAGGGTTTCTCTGTGTAGCCCTGGCTGTCTTGGAACTCACTCTGTAGACCGGGCTGGCCTCGAACTTACTTAGAAATCTGCCTGCCTCTGCCTCCCAGAGTGCTGGGATGCACACTCATTTATAATGTTGCTTTTTAATCATAGATCTGAGGAGGATCAGGGAGAGCCGTACCAGCTTGACAGCATTGTTAATTGAAAACCGTGAGAGAGATCATTTGCACCTGGACTCTGTGGTTGAGGTCGATGTTGCCTTCGGAAAATGTCTGTGGAGGCAGTAAACAGAAAGATCCCAATGAGCCTCCATGTTAGGATTCCTGGGGTTCAAGTATGCCTTGCATCTATCAGTGATTCAAGAAAGGGTGTATCTCAGGGCTGGAGAGATGGCTCAGCGGTTAAGAGCACTGACTGCTCCTCCAAAGGACCTGAGTTCAAATCCCAGCAACCACATGATGGCTCACAACCATTCCTAAAGAGATCTAATGGCCTCTTCTGGTGTGTCTGAAGACAGCTACAGTGTACTTGAATATAATAATAAATCTTTGGGCTTGGGAGTGAGCAGAGCCGTAGTGAGCAGAGGTCCTGAGTTCAATTCCCAGCAACCACATGATGACTCATAACCCACAACCATCTGTACAACTACAGTGTACTCATATACATAAATAAATAAATCTTTAAAAACTAAAGGGTGTATCTGGTCAGTCCTTTACAGAAGGCACCTCACCTCGCTAGATCTCTTACCCCAGATAACCTTTGATTATGGCGCACACTCTTTTGTTACTACTTTGGTGATAGACAGGCAGGAATGTGAGTGACGGTGGTATGAGTCAGGAAGAGAAAACCTGGGTGCAGCTCCTAAAGGACTATAGTGTGAGCTCTGGGAAGAGGACAGCCAGAGCAGTCCAAGCCTCAACCAGAGTGAGTGGCCCAGGCCTTAACTGGCACTGGGCTCCATGAGCGAGAGGCTCCCAGCTGGAGGAGCTATGCATTGTCTCAGCAGTGCTTCCTACACATCGCTGATACCTGAAATTAAGCATGCAGTAGTCCACAGCTTCCCGAAGGAATTAATGAGGTGCTGAAAATTAAACCTTCTTTAAGACCTACTTAACAGTTACACAATTGTGACTTTGTGTTCAATTCAGTTCTTGTGCTGGCTACTTTTACTGCAACTTGACATAAGCTATTGTCATCTGAAGGGAGAGGACCTCAGCTGAGAAAATCCCTCCCTAAGATCAGACTGTAGGTAAGCACATGGATCATTTTCTTTATCAGGGATTGATGAGGCCCAGCCCATGGCAAGTAATGCCATCCCTGGGCTGGTGGTCCTTGGTTCTATAAGAAAGCAGGCTGAGCAAGTCAGGAGAGCAAGCCAGCAAGCAGTACTCTCCATGACATCTGTATTAGCTCCTGCCTCCAGGTCCTGCTGTTAGAGTTCCTGTCCTGACATCCTTCGATGGTGAACAGTGATGTGAAAATGGTGCTTCCTCAAAGCAATGGCAACTCTAAGACAGTTCCATGGATTACATTAGCATCAACCTACTCCTCCGAAGAGTAGGCACTATGGTCTCTCGCAGTGTGGAGCGCATTGAATGACCTCTCCTAGGCACTATTTAATCCTTCCAAGATACTCCAAGATGTTATCCTTCCCTTTATGACTTTTGGCATTCTGAGTGGATTCTCTTCTTTGCATCACTCCAGTTACCCAGCAAACTTCAAGAACATGCCATCTCTATTTCCAATGTGGTACTGAAAACACCAAGAGTTATGCCATGGGCAAAGTGAAAGAGGTAGCTATAGTGCATGGAATGAAACTTTCTATGGCTGAGGAGAGACCTAGAGGTCTATAGACAAATGTAGCAATCAGGGCTGGCAGAGTCTTATTGTCTAGTGTGTCACTAGCATATATTAATTATATACAATAATGGGTTTATTATGAACGCATTACACATCTACAGAATATATTTTCATCATATTTACTTTCTGTTATCCTCTTTTATCCCCCTTGGAGTTATCTCTTGGCCCCAAATTTTTTAATATTTATTTATGTTATGTATGTAAGTGCTCTATCTGCATGTACACCTGCATACCTGAAGAGTGCATCAGATCATATTATAGATGGTTGTGATCCACCATGTGGTTGTTGAACATTAAACTCAGAGCTCTGGAAGCACAAAGTGTTCTTAATCTCTAAGCCATCTCTCCAGCCCTCAACTCAGAATTTAAAGTCAGAAACTTTGGAGAAGGACAGTAGAATTCCACTCCCACTCATGGACAGCAGGAATACGAAGGTGAGAGGTATGATTCACCCAGATGCAGTTACTGAAGTGTGGGTTCCGGATGGGTGACAGCCAGCATGGTCCAGGCCTCAACTGGACTTTGAGATAAAGGCTCCCTGCTGAAGGAGCCATGTATTGTCCAAGAAACACTTCCTAGGCATCTGCTCATACCTGAAGTTAAAGGTAATGGTCCGTTTATGTAAAGAACACATGGCTTTCTATCACTGAAAGTAGATTAAGGTCATTTTACACCACGGTCATTTGCAGAGTATCCTGGGGTCAATCTGCTGTCTAGATCTCAGCCACTGAGATAGGCAGCCTGAACTGTGTTGCAGTGGATGAGGGAGACTAGCTGATAGGGGTGAAGGGTGGTGGATAGGGGGGTGCATCCCTGGGGGAGGGAACTTTATAGTGGAACAACAGAAGCAGGAGTGAATTATAGGTCCTGACTAAGAACAATGCTGTAAAGAGCAGGAGGCAGAGGTTAGGAGACTACAGAGCAGGGTTTGGGTTTAGAACGATGTCATGGGGCTGGGGATGTACCTCAGAGTGCTTGCCAAACAAGCACAACAAGCCGTGGGTTTGATCCTCAGCTCCACACAAAGCCAGGGAGAGTAGCACACATCCATAATCCTTCACTAGAGAAGTGAAGCACAAGGGCCTGAAGTTCAAGGTCATCCTCAGCTATAAAGCAGATTTGAATGGCAGGAGAGCCTATCTCAAAGAAGGGGAGGGGTGTCATTATTGAAGAATGTCTTAACCTTTCCTAAATGGTCTGGTGACAGCACCCACGCTGTCACAGTATCGAGCATAGGCCTGGGGGACTGACAGAAGAAGACACAGACTCAGGTCATTCAGTAAGGAGAATGCCAAAGCTTTATTGAGGGGCCAGCAATATATACTAGAGGCCAGGAAGAACAACAGGAAAAAACAATTATAGCCATAGGTCAGGCACCTGGGAGGTCCCTACCACACCAGGCGGGAAAATAGGAATCAAATTAAGCCACAGGATGTTTCCTGTGCAAACAGCTCAGCTGGGGGCATTGAGCTAAGCTCACCAATGCCCAACAGGTCCCGCCCCCCCCTTTATTTTATAAAAAGGAATAACGTCTGTCTTAGGTCACCTTCCCTCCAACTCCTATTACCCATCTCTGGGAATCTCTGCCAGTCCCAGAGCGCCTGTCTTAGGTTGGTGTGGACTGCAAAGGAGTTGCCTGTCAAAGAGTAACTATTCTCGATATAGGCTGAGCCAAATTTGAGCAGATGTATTATCCTGTGCCAAAGACATATGCACGTGTTCAGTTATTGCTCTGAACTAGTTTTGTTGTTTGCACATACAGTTTAGAAGGAGCAATCCCAATGCAGCAGTTCCACAAGCCAAAAGCCTTAGTGCCATGGACCCAGCCCATTCTTTAATCAGGTGTGGCAGTAATGCCAAAGTCTCTCTTATGGCGATACAAGGTGGACAGGGAGTCTACCTTAATCATTTAGAGGCATAGGCACAATTCCAGGAATTCTAACAACCACAGTTGCATCTTCGTACTCTCAGCAATTTGTGAATACATACAATCTGCTAGAACAATTCAATTTCTTGTCTTCTTCCTGTTCATTAGAGACTTTTCAAACTACAGAAAAGAGTGGGGCTAAAACACATGGTTTAGTATTCAAGGAAACATTTCAAAGCACAAGACAGGAACCAAAAAATGAAGTTCTATCTAACTAACTCCTATTACTATTTTTAATAAAACAAACTATTCTCTAATGTAAAATGTAAGGTACTATTACTCCGTTCTACTTCTAATTTAGCTGGAGCCTTCCCCATAGTCCTATTAGTAGAGGGCACAACTGGCCACACAGTACTACTTATCTCCACTGGCATCAGGACTGGTGGATTTTTTCACGAAGCTCCAATAAGTTTCTGTCTGTACTGGTGTCCACAATGACAGGATGCATACAGCACTCAGGAACCCAGATAGGACTTTCTGCATCTTTTTAGGGAAGATACAAACAGAACCTCTCATCCTGACCAGCATGGACCTCTCCAAACTCCTGGCGATAACTCTTTGAAGTTTTACTAAACCCTCTGACTTCTTTGCATCTTTCCAATATCTGTCTGCAGCAGAAAGATTATCTCTATTTATAAAAAAAATTTAAGCCGGGCATGGTGGCGCACGCCTGTAATCCCAGTACTTGGGAGGCAGAGGCAGGCAGATTTCTGAGTTCGAGGCCAGCCTGGTCTACAGAGTGAGTTCCAGGACAGCCAGGACTACACAGAGAAACCCTGTCTCGAAAAACCAAAAACCCAAACAAAACAAAACAAAAAATTAAAGTATAAAGAATAAAGGGAAGCCGGGCGTGGTGGTGCACGCCTGTAGTCCCAACACTTGGGAGGCAGAGGCAGGCGGATTTCTGAGTTCGAGGTCAGCCTGGTCTACAGAGTGAGTTCCAGGACAACCAGGACTACAAAGAGAAACCCTGTCTCAAAAAAAAAAAAAAAAAAAAAAAAAAAAGAATAAAGGACAATCTAGGATGCAGAGAGGTAAACTCCCGCTTTTTTGTTTTTTCAAGATAATTTTTTACAGTAAGATTAGCTCTCTCCACTATAGCTTGCCCTTGAGGAGTATATGGAATCCCTGTTTTATGAATAATATGAAAGTCCGTGCAAAATTTTTCAAAGGATCCGCTGGTATATGCTGGACCATTATTGGTTTTCAACTGATTTGGGACTCCCATGCAAGCAAAAGATTATAAACAATGATTTTTTACATCTTTTATCTTTTCACCACTATGTGCAGATGCAAAAATCATGCCAGAGAAGGTATCTATAGATACATGAACAAATTGTAACTTCCCAAGTGATGGGACATGAGTCACATCAATTTGCCAAATATCATTTGCTTTAAGACCTCGGGGATTCACTCCCAAATTGGGGGATGAAATGAATCGAGCACATTGAGGGCACTGAGTAACAATTTGCACAGCTTGTTCTCTGTAATATCACAATGAAACTTAAAAGTTAATGAAAGGATAAGGTTGTAAGCTAGGAATCCCCCGTGCCTGAGTCTTGGGTGACCCCAAAGGAGCGGAGGTTTGGCCCATTTTTTCCTCCAGAGTCCGGCTGTGAGCCTCGGGCTGGGAGTGTCCCTGGCATCTTTTCCAGTCTCCCTCCGCGGAGTGGCTATGGCAAGGACAAGCGTGGCTGGGGGCTGGCAGAATCACCGCGGGAGGGGGGGCTGCGGAGTTCCTGCCTGGGGGCGCTTAGGTCCCCCTATTGCCAGTGGGGTAGGGTGGACGAGACCCTGTGCATGGCGGCCATGTAAGCGGAAATGACTTAGGTTCTCAGAGAGCAAGGGCTCGGATGGTTTAAACTGATTGGCTTTCGAAGCTATGGAGTGGCTTGTATAGGCGGGTTTTGCTGAAAATCTATAAAAGCAGTCGTGTATCTGCCCCAGGCACGCACTGTTCTCTACCCTGCGTGGGAAAGGGCCGTGGCCCCAGAGCTCTGGAAGTAAAACCTCTTGCAATTTGCATCAAGGCGGTTTCTTGTGAGTGATTGGGGTACCGGCTTCTGAGGCGTGGGGTGCCGGGGTACCCCCGTTTTTCTTTTGGGTCTTACATTAGCAGTGGAGAATATAGAAAATAAGAAAAAAAGGAGAAAAAAGTTAGCAGGGGAAAACTCAAAAGAATAAACATGTAATCCAATTACATGAGCTTCTCTGCCATAGAAGAGCTGTTTTATGGGATGCATGTATAAATCTATAGGAAATATAAAAGCATGCATGAAAGCAAATTTTAACAACCTGTCTTTTGGATAACAATGATCAATTTTGCCTAAAAGACTTACCATGTAATAGGCCAAGTATCAATATTCTGTAATGACCAATTTGATAGCTGATTGAAACAAGAAACAAATGTTTCATCAGGTTAAGACATTCTTTTCAGCTGGGCGGTGGTGGCGCACGCCTGTAATCCCAGCACTTGGGAGGCAGAGGCAGGCGGATTTCTGAGTTCGAGGCCAGCCTGGTCTACAGAGTGAGTTCCAGGACAGCCAGGACTACACAGAGAAACCCTGTCTCGGAAAAAAAAAAAAAAAAAAAAAAAAAAAAGACATTCTTTTCAAAATACTTTCATGATTCTATCCAACAATAGTTTATCACCACACCAACAGCTTTAGAGTAGGATATTAAAACTTTACTTGGAAATGAAAAAGAGTGACTCTACCTTAATGCTCCCTTTGCCAAGGAATGGCTGGGAACACATAACATAAACAACTGATTGCAGTAGCCTTCTCTACTATCTGTAAAGTTATTTGCTTTTTGCCAGTTAATTTGCATCTATTGAGAACAGAGGTTTAAGTCCTCCTGTGGTAAGTTTAGAGCAATATCTTAGCCAATAAATGTTTTACAATTATCAGAATGCAAAGCAAAAAACAACCTTCTGAACCCATAATAATTTTGTATAGAGTAGGCAGGCCAGATTTTAATGCCTTCATAAGTTTTCCATAATTTTATTAACCTTTCATAGATCTTAAGTTTGAACTGTATTTTTGAACCACACCTGGATAGATCTGTCAATAATGCTGTTTTTGACTTGAAACTTCCTAGGTGGGATTTGCAAGACAAAAGCAATGCCTCACAAGCCTCCACTGAGGCAGCCTTGCAAGTACTCAAATGTAAATTATTTTCTAATCTGAGTCTATTGCCCAAGGGCAGGCCCAACAACCACCTGTCCTGTAGGCAGTAGCCTGCAACCACACCCCATAGTATGAGGGTCGAATAACAAAAGGAACCTGTAATTTGAGGGTTCCCAGAAAAAAATTCTACTAGCTGTTTTTTGTAGTCATATCTACAAATTTTTGAAACAGTTCAAAAGGAGCCTGTTTGATACCAAATAAATTCCCACTGATATCTCCTTTTCAATCCTGGGGAGTTAAATTTTGCTTCTACTACTGTATCAAATAAAGCTTGTGAAAAAGTGGCAACAGGTCTATACTGGCCACAACTGTTTTTAACTTTTATCATTCTTGAAATTATCTTAATTACAAAATATGAGTGAGTTATGAATTGTGAGCCTTCGATCAGACTGCAAACTGCAGTCAATGGTACACTGGCAGTTGTTAACCATAATTCTTAACTTTCTCTTGAAATATTAGAGCATAACTACAACTTTGGAAAGCAAAGCCCAATTTTAAATGAATTATTCTCTTTAAAATCAATGGCAAACACATTACTTTTACATTACAAAGTTTGTCTACAAATTCTTATGTTTGAATGCATGACAGTGCAACTTATAATACCTCATTAAAGAGACATTGTTTTAAATCTTATCCCTTATAAGTCTAATTTTTAGGATAATAATTACATAAAATATTATGCGAATTTAAAAGTATCTTTAGAGGCCTGTTTTTCCTGGGTTGGGTCATGCCACGTGTTGTTGTTTAAGATAACTCCAACCCTGATTTACCAGTTTTAAACTAAATTTTTGTTACCAATGTAATAATTTTTAATCATGCCCAATAACTTATAAGCCAATACTTTATAGTCAAGACATGTAAAACATATTTATACCTTTAAGATCAGAAACAAAAATGAAGCTAGTATATGAATCTCAAATTTAAACCAAACAATTTTTTTTCTAGCTGTAATTTCAAGAGAAAAAGCACTTTGTACCCAATTTCAGATTTCTTAGGAGAAATAAAAATCAGCCTACTTGCCCCAGAATTTGAGAAGTTGCTGGCCCTTTTAAAAGCAGCTTTTCTCTAGCTGTGCTTGACTCCTAGCTAAATGCAGGGCAGCTTTAATCAGCCTCTGCTGTGTAAACTGAGACCGGATCAAGAGATGGATCACCAGCAGATAAAATTTTTACCAATTTTTTTCTTTTCAACATGCAATGAAGTTTTTTTTTTTACCATTTCTTCTTTTCTTTTCTTTTCTTTTCTTTTCTTTTCTTTTCTTTTCTTTCTCTCTCTCTCTCTCTCTCTCTCTTTCTTTCTTTCTTTTTTTTCTTTTTTGGTTTTTTTCGAGACAGGGTTTCTCTGTGTAGCCCTGGCTGTCATGGAACTCACTCTGTAGACCAGGCTGCCTCTGCCTCCCAAGTGCTGGGATTAAAGGCGTGCACCACCAACACCCGGCCATTTTTTCTTTTCAACATGAAACATAGAACAATCATTCAAACAATGAAACAAAGATATACACAAATTGACATGTGGACAAATTGGTGCACCAAAGACAAACAATACACAGAGAGGGAAGAGCACTTGTAACCAGTACTAAGACTATTTCCAGTAGGGTCCACAGAGGAAACAGGACGTCTCCATGTTTCCCCTTGTCCCTAGGAGAGTTTTGAAATCTATTTTCCTTCTCTCTTTCTCTTTCTCTCTCATGTTTCTAAAATCATGTTGTTGTTTTTGTTTGTTTTTTTACTTTTTATTTTATTTTATTTTATTCCCTATTCCTCTCACCTGAAGCAGTTCTAGACTGCGGACAATTTGTCTAATAAAATTCCCCATCCCAATTTGCTGTCACACCCTAGCTGTCTTAACCTTAATCCCAGGACCCTGTTGCCTAAGCAGATCTACCCATGGATCTACTAATTGTCAGGTGGAACTTGTCGTCCCCATGGCACAATCTTGTACTTACTTTGCTTGATGCAGCTCCTACTTTCACTTTGTTTCTTGCACCATATATTCCCCAATACGTTCCTCTTCCTTTTGCCAGCCAGCTTTTCTTGGAACGATCTCCTCAGGAGCTCCTCTCTTTCCCGATCTCAGTGGGACCTCCACTTGACAGTGCCCACGCTGCCACAGTACCGAGTATCAGGCAGGCGTAGGCCTAGGGGATTGACAGAAGACACAGATTCGGGTCATTCAGTAAGGAAAATGCCAAAACTTTACTGAGGGACCAGCAATATATACTGGAGGCCAGGAAGAACAATAGGAAAGAACAATTATAGCCATAGGTCGGGCACCTGGGAGGTCCCTACCACACCAGGAGGGAAAACAGGAATCAAATTAAGCCACAGGTTGTTCCGCATGATGTTTCCTGTGCAAACAGCTCAGCTGGAGGCGTTGAGCTAAGCTCACCAATGCCCAACAGTCTGGCACAACTGAGGCCTTTGATTGAAAGTCTTCAGCCAAGCCACTATGTACTTAATACATAGATCGTGCTCACACCTTATGTTGGTTATAGGCAGCTATACTTGAATTAGTAGAAATTATCTTCTCTGGCCCTGGATAAACAATGCCACAGACCCTGGAGAATCCCTCCTTTGGTTAGTTAATTAACAGTAGATCTAGCTGTTCCATGGTGATGTATGTATGCTTTTAATCCCAGCACTTGGGAGACAGGGGCAGGTGGATCCCTGCATTTGAGGCCAGCCTGGTCTACAGAACCACTTCCAGGGCAGCCAAATCTGCACAGAGAAATGCTTTCTTGAAAAATCAAGAAGAAAACAAAAACAAAAACCAAACAACAATAACAAGGAAAAACAAGAGTAGATCTAAAGCTCTAGGCTACATAGTGTCATGGAGACATGGGTTCCAGGTCATTGTTGCCCTGCTGAAATGGCATAAATGCTGTCCTCTGGGCATTCTACAAACATGGAAGTAGATATAGTAAATGGAGTCTGATTCTATTTTGTCTCACATTTCTCTTCACGTAGTTTGGTAACAAGAAATGTGACCATTTGGAAGTATAGTAGGTAATTCTATGGTCAGCACGCAGCTTATATATTAGTTTGGTTTGCGTGTTTGTGGAGGTTTGCAAACATAACTGCAAGCTCTTTGTCACATCTCTCATGAAGAGTGTATGGTGTGTGGCTTCAAGTGTGGCTTGACATTGCTTTCACGCTGGGAGCCACTTCACCTCTGGCTAGGTCACTCAGCACCATGCAGCAGCATCTACCTTGCTCACTGGATTGCTCACTCTTGGAGCTTTGAGCTCCCATGTCAGACTTGCTCTAAGCTTGTCTAGATCCTTTGGTCCAAAGCCCTTGTCTCCAAATCATGCCAGAGCAGGCAGCAGCTATGTCAATGAAATAACTTTTAGTCCAGGGCTTGACCAACTATGTAAAGAGCTGGATTATATGGCTTTCTGAACCATAGAATCTCTGTTTTGACTACTCTCCTCTGCCATTTCAGCATAAAACCACAGAGATGATATCACCCGTGATGGCTGTGTTCCAATAATGCTGATATGCACAGCCAGGCCACAGACTCCCAGGTCCTTTCCCACTCGGGTCACTCCAGGTGCTAGCCACTTGAAGGTCACAGACAAAGGCCACAGAAAAAAGATAATCCATTTCCTCTGTCCAAACCTATGACTCTAATAAAATGGTCAATGCTTCATCCTACATTGATGATAGCCTATTAAACAGTACTGTACAAGGGAGGGTCATTAAGAAAGGCAGATTTGCCGGACGGTGGTGGTGCATGCCTTTAATCTCAGCACTTGGGAGGCAGAGGCAGGTGGATTTCTGAGTTCAAGGCCAGCCTGGTCTACAAAGTGAGTTTCAGGACAGTCAGGACTACACAGAGAAACCCTGTCTCAAAAAACCAAAAAAATAAAAAATTAAAAATTAAAAAAAAAGGCAGATTTGAGGCTGGAGAGTTGGTCCAGTGATTAAGAGCATTTGTTGCTCTTACAGTGGACTTACAGTGGACCAATGTTAGATTCACAGTACCCATCTGGTGGCTCACAACTATCTATAACTACATTCCAGGAGAATCAACACCCTCCTCTGACCTCCATGGTCACCCAACATACACATGCATGCAACCAAAACACCCACACACACAAAACAAAAGAAATTAACCAAAAAGAACAAGTCACATTTATAAACATGGTGGCACACACCTTTAATTCTATGTAGAACATGGAAGACAGAGCAGAAGGATCTCTGAGTTGGAGGCCAATCTGGTTTACAGAGTGAATTCCATGCCAGCTAGGGCTAAATAGTTACACCTTGCCCTTAAAAGAAAAAAAAGTGAAATTTAAGCAAGACATAGTGGCACACACATGTAGTTCTAGCTACTAAGAAGGCCGGAATGTTTGCACAACCAGGAATTCAAGTCTAGCCTGGGTAATATAGCAAGACACTGTCTGTCCTATGTAGATTTCTATTGCTGTGATGACCAAAAGCAACTTGGGGAGAAAAGAGTTTATTTCAGCTCACAATTGTAATGCATCATGGAGGAAAGTCAGAATAGGAATTCAAGGCAGGAACCTGGAGGCCAGAACTTAAGCAGATACCATAGAGGAACTCTGTTTACTGGCTTGCTCTCTTGGCTTGTTCAGTTTGCTTTCTTATACATCCTTGGAAGAATATCCCAGGAGTGGCACCATCCACAGTAAACTAGGCTCTTGTACATCAATCACCAGCCAAGGGTCTGTTTAATCCTGCCCTTCGGGTTTGATGTCCTCCTGCAGGGCTAGAGATGCGAGTTGCTGATTGTATCACAGTGCTTATGAGTCTGTCTGTCCTCGGTTTCAGTAATAAATACTTTAAATTCATCAGGGTGGTTTACTCTAGGCTCTAATGTGATCTTATCTGCAAAGAAAACAAATCATTCTATTTCCTTTAAGAAAGCCTCATACAAAATGTAAGGCATTTCTGTGGTTGCTAGAAAAAGCACCTTGCGTTTCTTTGAGATTCAAAATTCACAACAGGATTCGCAATCTGATGCCGCTGTTTGGAGCCTTCCACCTTTTCCTGCTACAGCACTGTTTCAAACTCTCTCCTTAGTAAATTCGAACTAGCCTCTCTGGTGGAGGTTACAAGATCCTGACGCCAGGGTCCGCTCTTGCACTCCGATTCCGTAGCCAGGAGGAAGACCCAGCACAGCAGGGTGTGCTGCCACGGTGGCCACCGCCTCTGGAGTGCAGCGGACAGGGTCTCTCTGGCCAGGAAAGCCTGGACTGCAGAATCGCTGCCCCTCCAAGGCAGCTGGACCCACTAACCTCAAAGGTCTTGGAGTAGCATCCGGCGCCCTCCACTAAATTCTGCCTCTACTCTTTCCAAGCCCTCCTACATACCCATACAGAATGAGGCTCCCACGTTGTCAAGTAGCCAGAGACCCTCCTCCCGGTCATTCTCTTTCTTAGCCCCCTCCCCTTCCTCTCCGTCTCTCGGTCCTTTTAGCTCAAGATGGTGGCCTTCCCTACCTCTATTCCATCTCCTTTTCCTTCTCCTCCAGCACCTCCCTTCCAGTCTTCCCACCCACTCAGGCCGGGGGCTAACCTGCTGGAGTTGACCCAAGTTCCATTCACTTTTGCCCCGCCCCTCCGCCCTCCCTAGGGCTTGGCCTTGGATTCGCCTCTTCCCGCCCCCTCCTCCAGTTCCCTCCTTCTCTGCTCTTTGCCCTTCCCCCTTCCCGCCCCTGTCCACTCCAACCTGCTGGCCCCTCCCAGGCCTGAGCCCCGGGCCCGCCTCTTCTAACTGAGGACGCCCGCGATCCCCAACTCGGCGCTGCCACTCCGGCGCCTGCTGCCCCGGCGGCCGGGACTGCGGCGCTTCGCCGGCGCGCTCGGCGACCGATGAGTTTGGGACTGCGATCGACGAGTTTGGGACATTAGTGGGTGCGAGCATCTGTCCGGAGAGAACTGCCAGATCCCCGGCCCCGCGATGGTTCTGACCCCACTGCTCCTGGGGCTGCTACTGCTACCCGCGCTCTGGAGTGGAGGTGAGTGCGGGCTGCAGGGTCTCTCGGGGAGCTGCTGCCCATTCCAGCGAGCCTTCGAGGGTTATGGGGGATCCCTAGCCGGGGCCTGGGGTGCACGTCTTAGTGAAACCGGTGGGCACCGAGAGCTTCCCTCCGAGGTCCTCGGAGGAGGACCTCGAGCCCGGTGGGGAGCTCTGGGAGCACCCAAGTTTGAACTTGTAAGAAATGCAGCTCAAGTCTGGCGTGGCATGCCCCAAGAACTTTACCCTCAACACTGTCTAGTGGCCTTGGCCGCGCTTTGGCGGGATTTCTGCGAGTCACAGACTGAGGATTCCGAGGTAATTCCACGCCGCGAACCAATAAGTAGCTGCAAGGAGTTGGGTGTCGCCGTTCGCGCGTGGCGTTGCACGGAGGCTAGGTGTCCTGCCAGGGAAAGGCTGGTTCTGGCTTCTCCCCCTGGCTCTGATGAACTTTGTGCTGGCCCTCCTTTGCAGCGGCACCCTGTGAGTGTAAGAAGCCTGCAAAAAGTAGAGGGGGGTGGGGGGCGCTACGGTCCTTTCGCTGTTCCTGTGGAGAGGAAATCAGTTTTATTTGGGTAGCATCTACATTCACCTCAAACCACAAGCGTTCTCACAAGCGGTTCGATTTGACATGCTGGATCGATTAGCGCAAACAAGTGTGGCAGGTTCCTCCAGCTGATGACACTGAGGTACTTTGTGAAGAAGCTGGGAGAAAACAAACAAGACTTTTCCAAAAAGACAGAGGCGGGAGGGGTTGGAACACGACTATAAGCACGTTTCAGGTGTTGCCCCTGCCCTAAAAGGATCTGTTTCTATTTGGAATGTGGCTTTGTCTCTTTGATCTTGAATCTGGTAGACTAAAGTCTGTCTTTTAAGACTACCCGGAAAGTTTGGTTTCTGGTCTAGCTACAAACCTCGTTTTTTCCTCTCATAGTTCATTTGCTCAAGTGAGCATTTTTTTTTTTTTGAAACAATTCTCTCCTTGCACATTAAATTACATAAGCAAGTTGTTGTTTGAGGCAACCTGACAATTTGCAACAAACATCAAGAGCCAAAAACGAGCAAAGAACTGAGACCGCTCTCTTCTCCATTACTAAACCCTCAAAAATTCCCCCAGCCTTTCTGTCAGGTCTAGTCTTAATAATCCGCTGCATGTTGGGTGTACTTTTTGCTACTAGCACTGGCAGGCCATGCGTTGTTTTGGAGGCTGTGACTGTGGTAAGCGTGGGGAGACTGGTAGGAACCAAAGCTTTTGTGTGCTATTTTAAAATCTATGCTTTATTTTCTAAGTTTTGAAAACATGCGACGATGTTCTGTAGCTGATAGACTTAGTTAGACAACCATAGACAGGCTTAAAGCGCACTCTGAGAACGAATGAAAGTCTCAGTTTTTCTTCTCCCTGAATTGGAGCTACTGTGAACATGTTGCAGGAGTCTCAGTCCTTCCTCTCTGCTTGGCTTGGTGGGGTCGGGGTGAGTGGGTGGGTCTGGGGACAAAGCCGGATACAGGGGCATTCGGTCCCTAGGGAGGGTCAGGGAGGGAAAGAGGATGGAGGAAAAGTTTCAAAGTGTGGAGAAGCGAAGCTAGTCTGGTGACTTAGCCTGTGACTAAGATGTGTGAACCCTGAGAGCAAACCAGGCTTTTAAAATGGCCGATTGCTTAAATTGACACTGAAAACAGATATTCCAACTTATTATAAACATTTCCCCAAGAACTCTTAAGTGGTTCCGTTGCTTACAGCTATTTGTATAGTCACCCCTCTTGCTTTTCAGAAGTAAGCCTGGTTTATTTAAATAAATGAATGAATGAATTTTGTGAGGTTCTTTAAGGTAGTGAGCAAGATATAATCTTTTTTGTTTTTTGTTTTTTGTTTTTGTTTTTTGAGACAGGTTTCTCTGTATAGCTCTGGCTGTCCTGGAACTCTGTAGACCAAGCTGGCCTCAAACTCAGAAATCCACCTGTCTCTGCTTCCCAAGTGCTGGGATTAAAGGCGTACCACCACCGCCCGGCTGATATAATCATTTTTAAATTAACAAAATTATGCTTTAATTTTTTAAAAAAATATTTTATCTCTATGGGTGTTTTGCTTGTCTATGTGTCTGTGCATCATGTGCATGCATAGTTCCCAAGGAGACCACCAGAGGGCACTGGGTCTCTGAAGTCGGAGTTACAGGTAGTTCCGAGCCATGCTGGGAACTGAACATGGGTCCTTTGGAAAGAACGGTCAGTTCTCTTAACCACTGAGACATCTCTCCAGCTCAAAATTAGTTTTTTATTTCTTTTGTTTTGTTTTTTTTCCGAGACCAAAATTAGGTTTTTAAGCCTTACTTTTTGAAAGAATCTCTAGATAGTTCTGGAAGGAGGGCTGTGATCATAACAGATTGCCAGGTAGGAAAGATGAGTTGGGTGAGTGAACACTCATATACCCCAGCCATTCCCCACAGGACAACCAAATTCGGGCTTTTACAATTGTGTTGTCCCCAAGTGAAACATACTCCAATGGCTTCCTGTTCCCTGCCAGACTTCCAGGTCTTGTAAAGCCTCACAGGGCCTCTATCCCTCTGACTCATTTCTAGTCATTTCCCCCTGGTTGCTGCTGCTCTGGCCACATCTGTGTCACTTTCCTAGCATTAAACAGCTTTTTAAAAAGTACTTGTTGATTTTTGTTTCTTGTTTATGAGTGTTTTGTCTGCATGTTGCCTGTGCACCTGTGTGTGTGCCCAGTGCCAAAGGAGGCCAGAAGAGAGTGTCTGAGCCCCTGAAACTGGAATTTCAGGAAGTTGGAAACGACCAAGAGCTGGCAACAGAGCTCTGGTCCTCTACAAGAGTGGTGCACACTCTCAATCACCAAGCCATCTTCCCGGTTCTGGGTTGGACCTCATCTATATGGAGGAAATACAAGGCTGAACTCTATGGGCCTTGGCGAGGTGGCTATGTCTTAGAACCCTGTGATGGTTTGTATATGATTGGCCCAGGGAGTAACCCTATTTGGAGGTGTGGCCTTGTTGGAGTAGGTGTGTCACTGTGTGTGGCGGGCTTAAGACCCTCACCCTAGTTGCTTGGGAGTCAGTCTTCCACTAGCAGCCTTCAGATGAAGATGTAGAACTCTCAGCTCCTGCACTATGCCTGCCTGGATGCTGCCATGTTTCTGCCTTGATGACAATGGACTGAACCTCTGAGCCTGTAAGCCAACCCCAGTTAAATGTTGTCCTTTATAAAACTTGCATTGGTCTTAGAGCATAAGCTATTGGTGTTCTGTTCAGGAACTTTCCCCCTGTGCCCATGTCCTCCAGGGTCCTCCCCAGTTTCTTTTCTATTAGTTTCAGTGTGTCTGGTTTTATGTGGAGGTCCTTGATCCACTTGGAGTTGATCTTAGTACAAGGAGATAAGAGTGGGTCAATTCACATTCTTCTGCATGTTGACCTCCAGTTAAACCAGCACCATTTGTTGAAAAGGCTATCTTTTTTCCACTGGATGGTTGTAGCTCCTTTATCAAAGATCAAGTGACCATAAGTCTTTGGGTTCATTTCTGGGTCTTCAATTCTATTCCATTGATCTACTTGCCTGTCGCTGTACCAATACCATGCAGTTTTTAGCACAATTGCTCTGTAGTACTGTTTGAGGTCAGGGATATTGATTCCCCCAGAAGTCCTTTTATTGTTGAGAATAGTTTTAGCTATCCTGTTTTTTTTTTTTTTTTTTTTTTTTTTTTGGTTTTTCGAGACAGGGTTTCTCTGTGTAGCCCTGGCTGTCCTGGAACTCACTCTGTAGACCAGGCTGGCCTCGAACTCAGAAAGCCGCCTGCCTCTGCCTCCCAAGTGCTGGGATTAAAGGCGTGTGCCACCACCGCCCGGCTATCCTGGGTTTTTTGTTACTCCAGATGAATTTGAGAATTGCTCTTTCTAGATCTATGAAGAATTGATTTGGGATTTTGATGGGGATTGCATTGAATCTGTAGATTGCTTTTGGCAAGATGGTCATTTTTACTATATTGATCCTGCCAATCCAAGAGCATGGAATATTTTTCCATCTCCCGAGGTCTTCTTCGATTTCTTTCTTCAAGGACTTAAGTTTCTCTTATACAGTTCTTTCACTTGTTTGGTTAGTCACGCCAAATGGGACCTCATAAAATTACAAAGTTTTTGTAAGGCAAAGGACACTGTCAGAAGGACAAAACAGCAACCAACAAATTGGGAAAAGATCTTCACCAACCCCACATCTGACAGAGGGCTAATATCCAATATATACAAAGAGCTCAAGAAGTTAGACCCCAAAGAACCAGATAACCCTATCAAAAATGGGGTACAGAGCTAAACAAAAAATTTTCACCAGAAGAAATTCGGATGGCTGAGAAGCACCTTAAGAGATGTTCAACATCATTAGTCATCAGGGAAATGCAAATCAAAACAACCCTGAGATTCCACCTCACACCAGTCAGAATGGCTAAGATTAAAAACTCAAGGGACAACAGGTGCTGGCGAGGATGTGGAGAAAAAGGAACACTCCTACACTGTTGGTGGGATTGCAAGATGGTACAACCACTCTGGAAATCAGTCTGGCGGCTCCTCAGAAAACTGGGCATGACACTTCCAGAGGACCCTATCATACCACTCCTGGGCATATACCCAGCAGAATCCCCTGCATACAATAAAGACTCATGCTCCACTATGTTCATAGCAACCTTATTTATAATAGCCAGAAGTTGGAAGCCCAGATGTTCCTCAAAAGAGGAATGGATACAGAAAATGTGGTATATTTATACAATGGAATACTACTCAGCAATTAAAAGTAATGAATTCATGCAATTTGTAGGCAAATGGTTGGATCTGGAAAATATCATCCTAAGTGAGTTAACCCAATCACAAAAGAATACACATGAAATGTAATCACTGACAAGTGGATATTAATGAGCCCAAAAGCTCTGAATACTCAAGGCACAATTAGCAAATCAAAAGATTCCCAAGAAGAAGGAAGGAAAGGACCATGGTCCTGAAAAGACTAGATCCAGATTTGTAGGAGAGTATCAGAACAGAGAAGGGGGGGTGATTGGGGAATGGTTGGAGGGAAGAGGACTTATGGGACATATGGTGAGGAGGGAACTGGGAAAGGGGAAAGCCTTTGGAATGTAAACAAAGAATATAGAAAATAAAGAGAAAAAAAAAACTTGCATTGGTCATGGTGTTTGTTCACAACAGTGAAACACTAACTAAGACAAACCCCTAGACTATTTTTGGTATAGCGGGACACTTTCATAGAACTATTGTGTTAGAGTACGTTTTTGTCACTTGACACAACCTAAACATATCTAGGATAAAGGAAGCTCAGTTGAGGAATTGCCTTCAGAAGATTGGCCTATGGGTATAGCAATTGGGGTATTTTCTTAATTGATAATTGGCAAAGGAAGTGTGGCTTTGAGCTCCACCTCCTCCCTGAGGGGTGTGCCAGCAGGATCTTGGTCCTACTGTGAATACCTGGGAGGTGGGAGGTAGCAGATATTCAGTGACACAGCTTGTGTTCTTTATTTAGGGTGAACGTGGGCTCTATGAGCCTAGGAGAGTGGGAAGGAATTTTCAGGGTGAGTGTGTGCTGGCTGGGGCTTAAGGACCTGGGAATGCCTCACTTGCATGGAGAGGCATTCCAGGTGCCTGCCTGGCAGGTTCTTATTGAGAGAAAGGGAGTAATTTGATGAAACCTGTAATTTCACCAAAGACTCTCTGACATTCCTCAGGTAGAGGATATGGGGGCCGGGCTCCCTAAATATGGTCAAGTGGAGAAGAAGAAGCCTGCCTGGAAAAGGGAGTTCTCCCTTTTGGGCCGATCTCAGGGAGCTGTCCGGACACAGTAGACCACCTTAATATCAGGGTTTCTCAACAATGAAGAAGGGTCCAGCCCACTGTGGATGGACCCATTACTGGCTAGGTGGTCCTGGGCTGTATAAGCAAGCCGTGGGAACAGGCTTCTGCTGCAATTCCTGCCATCAGTCCTGCCATCAGGCTCCTGTCTTGGCTTCCACTGATGATCTGATTAACTACCTGCAAGCCAAACTCTTTCTTTCCCAAGTTGAATTTGGTCAGCATCTTATCACAGCAACAGAGAAGCAAACTGGGACCATCTTGGCTTCCACTGATAATCTGATTAGCCTTACCTGCAAGTCCAGTAAACCTTTTCTTTCCCAAGTTGAATTTAGTCATCATCTTATCATGGTAACAGAAAAGCAAACTGGGACATGCTGGAAAGAAGGCAGGCACAAACAACGCACTGTAAATACTGAACTGTTAGTGCTGTAATTACCAGTGGTGCTCCCCTAATGGTGCTCCCCTGTACTTAGGCATGCAGTATGGGGTGGGTAATTCATTTTCCTAGACAAAAGGTGTTGAGTAGAAGTTCTTTTCTTTTTTTTCTTACTGGAATGCTTCCTAACTAAAACCCTGAACTATGAGGGTAGAAGGTTCAGATGTAGCTCCGACGGGTAGAGTGCTTGTCAAGCATGCACAATACACTGGCTGCAGTCCCCAGCATTGCATAAGGCAGGTATGGAGATTAGCTCGCCTGAGGAGCTATTGGCAGGGGATGGCTGATTAGGGAGAGAGTCCGTTTTCTTTAGGAGTGTGGTTATTCGTTTCTCATGTTCTAGTGGATGGACCTACACTCATGTGATACCTGCAGCACCAATTAGACTCAGCTCAAGCTGTAAAGTATAAATAAAAAGAGGGTGTGAACTTGAGAGGGGGATCCGGGAGGAGTTAAAGAGGGGAGTTTGGTGGTAGATATCATCAAAATACATTATATACATGTATGAAGTTCTCTAATAATAAGTTACATATACACACTGACATAGACTATAATCCCAGCAGTCTAAGGTGTAGGCAGGAAAGTCAGAAGTTCAAGGTCATCCTTGGCTACATATCAAGTTTGAGGCCACCCTGGGCTATATATTAGATCCTGTTTCCCCACCCTCCTTTCCTGAAGTGAACTGGTAAAGAGGCTGTGGGGTGGTTGCTCTGGGTGCCGAAGTCCTTTGCTACAGCCCTTTAGGATTTTGCTTCCTAGTAATTCTGCCAGTAAAACCCAACCAGGAGAAGGCTTTCCCAGAAGAGACTGGCACGACCAACCCCTGCCCCCTACTTTACTTGTGAAGTAGAGGCTTGACTTGCCAGAGGAATAGCTTCCTGTCATGTGCCTCACAGGAAGGCATAAAAAAATGAGGTCCAATTCGGGCTCCACTTCCTACATAGCTCTATGCCAAAGTGGGTGTGGGTTTGTTTTGTTTTTTATTTGTTTTGGTTCCGGCTTTTTAAGTGACTGAATCTAGGTCTTTCCTTTCCTTTTGGTGGCCTCCACAAGAAAATGAGCATTGTTAATTCTGTGCAGATATGAGGGTCTGTGCGTAGACTGCGCTGTGGGAAGTAGGGAGGAAGATAGGTCTTGTTTCCCGCTTGATGGCAGGTGCTATCAGAGATCTTTGCTAGCCAGGAGGGAGACCCAGCCTCTCCTCTCTCATGCTGAATATTCACCCGCTGCTGTCCACAGGGTAAGTCTGTACCTGTGGGTCCCCTTCATTGTGCCTGCTCTTTTGCCGGCGGCTGAACAGCTGAAGATGCATCCTGGCAGGGTAGATCCTTTCAGATCTGTGAGCTCCGCTTAGGGAATAAGAATACTGAGAAACTTATCAGGCCAGGCTGTTCTTGATCACTGGCTCTAGTTTTTGTCATGGTTTGCTTGTTTGTTTGTTTGTTTGTTTGTTTGTTTTTGTTTTTTTTTCTGGTCTATCCCCTGGCTTGTGCGAAGTGAGAAGTCCTTTACCATAGCAAGAGCCCTTGTTTTGTGGAGAGCTTACATTCAGTTCCAACTTCCAGCAGATGGAAACCTGTTGGTCCCCTTTCCCTGACCTCTGTCAGTTGGTGGGCCCGGTGGATGTGTGGGCACTTGAAGTCCTAGACAGCCTCATCCGGATCATCTCCTCAGGCTGTAGTATCTTGGTGATGAAGGCAGGGTGAATATGTCTTGATGATCTCATCGAGAAATCTATATTTACCTCCAAAGTATGTTGTTATCCTTCTTATCTGTTCATTTATCATCATTTGACTCAGTGGTCAAAAGAATTTTTCTGAAGTCTTGAGGTGGTTGAGGGACAGATGGGGCAGAGGCAAGAAAAAGACCAAGAGCAGAGATGTTGACTTTGTGTAGTGTGGTGGTTTGAAAATGCTTGGCCCATAGGAAGTGGCACTACTAGGAGGTGTGGCCTTTCTTTGAATAGGTGTTGCCTTCTTGGAGGAAGTGTGCCACTGTGTAGGTGGACTTTGAGGTCTCATAGTGCTCAAGCATGGACACTATATCTGGTACAGCAACTGCAATCAGATAAACTACCTGATTTAGTTTTCGATAGTCAACTGTCATTCCCCATTATCCATCTATCTTCTATTTGGGCCAGATAGAGTTAAAGGGATATGTGATGGGAACCATCATTCCCGCATCTTTCAAGTCCTTAATGGTGGCACTAATTTCTACAGTTCTTCCAGGTATATGATTCTGGTTTTGATTCAGTATTTTCTTTGGCAGAGGCAACTCTAACAGCTTCCCTTTAGCCTTTCTAACCAAAATAGTCTTTACTCCACAAGTTGGGGAGCCAATGTGACAATTCTGCCAACTTCTAAGTATATCTATCCCAATTATACATTCCGGAACTAGGGAAATAACCACAGGATGAGTTTAGGGACCTATTGGACTCATTGTGAGTCGGGCATTAGTCAAAACATCATTAATAACCTGGCCTCCATAAGCCCCTGCTGGAGGCCACAGTATTTTTTTAGGATCATCCAGGATCAGCATCATTTAAGAACCAGTATCCAACAGACCCCAGAGAGTCTGATCATTTCCGTTCCCTCATCCTACAGTTGTCCTTGTAAAAGCCTAGGAGTCTTATCAAGGTCCTTCCTCAGGGGAACCTGGACACCCTTTCATTCAAGGGGTTCTGGGTCTTCAAACTGACTCATGCCTGGAAACTGATTCACTGGCCAAGATTGCCTTTGGCCATGACCCAATGTAACCTTTTTCATTTGTTTGAGAGTTTTTCTGCTTATACAGATCAAACAGAAATGCAGTAGGCTTCTTATCTATTTCATGCCTGGAAACGCCATGAGTAATTAGCTGTACCAAAGGTCCCTACGAGTCATGCCATTATAAAATTCATCTCGCCTATGCTGACCATTCGTTACAGGTTAGGTCATTATGAACAGTGTTTTGTCTATGTTGCCCATTGTGATAACTAAGATCTCCTTGCTTCTGGCAATTCAGTGCTGCCACCTGGCCCCACTACTATGGGGCCCAGTTAAACCCATTGCATTTAATTCATCCAACTGAGCAGCAGCATCTCCAACCCTAAGGTCTGGCACAAGGAAAAGTACAAGAACAAAACTCTTCAAATGTGCTGGTGCCCCTCACCATTTTGCATCTTACAGGACTCGTGAAGGGCATATTTTCTGGGCCTTCCCATTTTGGAGGATTAGGTTTTACACAGTGTACACACTCTAGCATTGCAATTTCCCTGAGCCTTAAAATCTCTTCATCAACACTAAGCCAAGGCATATCAGGCATCTTCTCCTTTTGAGAGGCTGTCTTTTGATAAACCTTTCAGTCAACCATTCAAACAAACTTCTGACACCCCTTTTTTAATTGTATGAGCTTCTATATCAATAAACTCAGCCTGATCTAGTTTTATGTTCTTTCTACCATTATCCCACACCTTTTTATTTTTTATTTTTTTAAGATTTCTTTACTATTATATGTAAGTACACTGTAGCTGTCTTCAGACACACCAGAAGAGGGAGTCAGATCTTGTTATGGATGGTTGTGAGCCACCATGAGGTTGCTGGGATTTGAACTCAGGACCTTCAGAAGAGCAGTTGGTGCTGTTAACCACTGAGCCATCTCTCCAGTCCCTTCTCACACCCTTAAAAATGCATTCTCACACATATTCCCCAGACTTGTGCGTGAATGAATTGGCAAACTCAGTAAGCTCCTTAGTAGTATAGTGCACTACCTCATGGGCTACACTCCCCACCAGGGGTCTGCTTTGCCTTGAGTCTGGTTATAGGTCTATTGGTGGACCTTGAGAAGCACCATCGGTACTATAGTGATGATCTTCAGAGAAAATCACTGCTTGTTTAACAGACAGGGAAGATGTTCCATTCCTCAGGCAAATGTTAAGAATTCATCTATATACTGTTTGGAAGAAACATATTTAATACAAAATTATAAAAAAAGGGGAAATATTTGAAGGGTGGGGCTGAGGGTGCCACTTCCTTAGGTGAGATAAACCCTCGAGAATCTAGGAGTTCTCAGCCTCAACAGGGTCCTCCCACACATCCCCATCCCAAGTTACAGGATCCCATTCTTTGCCAATTAATGCCCTTACTTTAACTACTGACACCCTCTGAGGCTGAGACTTCAATGGCTGAATTCAGCTACCCTTATTATGAGGGCTTTGGTTTGATTTTCTGCAACTTGAACTCTGTGGCTGCTGGAGAGAAGATTCTCTTCAAGGGCACACTTAGAAACCTCTAGATTGTTTATTTGAATCTGGAACTGCTCAAGTTAATCATGGGATCTCATTTTTTCCCTTTATCAATTTATCCAGAAGTGCTAAGAACAACCAATCAGCAAAATCATTTTCCTTACTTCCCTCCAAACTGTAGAGTTTCATATCCAAGGTCACCTAATCCATTGCCATTGACAGTTGATGGATCAAGATGAACAAAGGCATTTACCTCTTCAAGTTTGAAATTAGTTTTCACCACGGACCTTTCATATTCTTTGAGCTCTCAAGAGAGTGACTGGAGAGGTTTCAGTAGCTGAAGGTGCCAGTGAATTAGAAGGTGCTGGCCAATTATAAAGGCCATTCTAGATACTTAAAAGATTCATCCTTATACTTTTGTTCTTCTAGAACCATGCCAAGTACCAACTTCTGTCTTAGTTTGGGTTTTATTGCTGTGAAGAGAAACCATGATCAAGGCAACTCTTTAAAGGCGAGCATTTAATTGGGGCTGGCTTACAGTTTCAGAGGTTCAGTTCATTACCATGATGGTGGGCAGCATGGCAGCATGCAGGCAGACTTGGTGCTGGAGGAGCCAAGAGTTCTACATGTTGATCGAAAGGCACCCAGGATCCCCGTGGGCAGCCAGAAGGAGGGTCTCAACTGCACTGCGCAGAGCTTGAGCACTAGGAGACCTCAGAGCCCACCAACACAGTGACATGCTTCCTACAACAAGGCCACACCTATTTCAACAAGGCCATACCTAATAATGCCACTTCCTGTGGTTCAAGCATATTCAAACCACTACATGTAGGCCAAAGTCATACACAAGAAGTTTTATATCCAAAACCAAGATATTCCACTGATTTGGTTTTGGAGAAATCCCATTGTATGTCATTAGCTCACCAATGTTTTTGTTTTTTTTTTCTTTCCCCTTCTGGCAATTCATTTGATATGTTTAATGTTTCTCTCTGTACTTAGAACCTTCCAAGATCTCTCAGCTGATCTCTTCAGAGGTGCTGTCTAGCGCAGCATGATGTGGTCCATACAGAGTTAGTTCCTGTTCAGTCCCCTCTGGAGGGACTGGCCACAATTCATGGACCTCAGGTGTGCAATTAGGTAAACGCTCTCTGGTATACCCTTTTCCGGCAGGTACATCCAACCTTTTGACATTACAACTCCTGTAAGGTTCACTCACGCTCAGAAAGCATGGAATTGCCGGGCGGTGGTGTCGCATGCCTTTAATCCCGGCACTTGGGAGGCAGAGGCAGGCGGATTTCTGAGTTCAAGGCCAGCCTGGTCTACTGAGTGAGTTCCAGGACAGCTAGGGCTAAACAGGGAAACCCTGTCTCAAAAAAACAAAAACAAAAACAACAAAAAAAAAAAAAAAAACAAAAAAAAAAAAAAAGAAAGAAAGAAAAAAGAAAAAAGCATGGAATTGAGTTATCAAACAAATGAAATCTCTCTCTCTCTCTCTCTCTCTCTCTCTCTCACACACACACACACACACACACACACACACCATAAAGTTTGAAGTAAGTTTGCAATTTTATATTGGGCTGCACTCATAGCTACCCTCAGCCACATTCAGCCCTGGGCTGGACACCCTGGAGCTGCTTGCTCTTGAGCTCTAATGAGCTCAGCATCCAGGGACTCTAAGCACGGTAGGATCTGCCTTAGCCACGCTCTCACCTCATTAGACACACAAAGGAAAGCCTTGTTTGTTTTGGAGAAAGTGTTGCTTTGCTATCATAAGCCTTCGGGGCTTCTAGTTAAAGCTCCCAACAGCAGACCGGCCTCCTTTATTGCTTTGATGAGGAGTTTCACAAGCAAGAACAGGCTGTCTTTGTGGCGAATATTAGAACAGGGCGCACACTAGCTGAAGTTGCTTTCTGTCCTCACACTGCTCAAGGAACTCTTCTGGGAGGTGATAAATATTCATGGATTCCCCATTGCTGCTTGTATCTGGTGACTGGTGTTCCAATTTTGCCGTGAATGACCCTCAGCCTCTCTGGTACACAGGAAATGAAACCACCCTGTGTGCATTTAACAGTTCTCCACAAGATTTGGAAATGGTGGATGAAATTCATATTCTCTAAAATTTTAGGAGCAAAATTTTAAAGGAAGCTCATTGGATTTAGAACTAGTTAAAACAACAACAACAACAACAACAACAACAACAACAAGGAAAGCCAGTTTGGGAGACCAAGATGTAGGTAGGTTCTAATCTTCTTGGATTAGATTTCGTTTTGTAGGGACATTTAGGTTACTGTGCAATGCCCATTTATCAGCGGACAGAGCAGATCGATGAGAGTCTGTGTAGAACACATTTCTACCTGGAGGGGAAGGAGTTGGAACACTTTCTTCAAAGTGGTCCAGAGCTCTGAGCGGGACTCTGGATGTGAGCAGCCGTCGGTACCCATTATGCAATGAGGAAATGGTGACTGAGGGCACAGTAAGACTGAACACACGATCACCCAGTTGTCTCTTCAGGTGTTGGTAGCGTCCATGCTGGGTGCCTGTGCTCCCCACATCCTCAGAGAAATCGTCCCTCCAGCTCTAGCTGGAGAAACAGAATAGTCCTGAAATGCAAAGTCCCCTTATTAAAAATTGTAGACTTCCCTGAACAAACCATGAGGTATTCCCATCAAATGTGCTAGGAGTGTGAGCTCTTAGGTTCTGAGTAGCAGGAAGGACCCTAAACTTTCTTAGAGTAGATGGGATGGGGCATGCCTTCTAGAAAAAGCAGTAGAAGCCTCAGGGGTTGGGGGAGACTGACATCAATTCTAAACATCTGCTCATTTAGTATTAGGGTGTAATTTTACATTGAAAAAAAAGCCAATGTGCTATATACACAATTAAGTGCAAGCCATCTAAGTATTTTGGCTGAGGGATAAGGAAAAAGGCGACTGAGGCAGAGGCTATCAACAGGAGGTAAGGTGAAGTGTTTTTAGTTGTTATTGTTTTGTTTTTCAAGATAGGCTTTTCTTTATAACCCTGGCTGTTTGGAAATTGCTCTGTAGAACAGGCTGGCCTCACACTGAGAGATTTGCCTGTCTCTGCTTCTGGATTGCTGAAATTAAAGACATTCACCAGCACCGCCAAGCTAGGAAGGTGAGCTTTAAACTCATCTACAAAATGTTTGCAAAACCCAACTGTCCAGGGCAGCACAGGAACTATGGACGCGGTCTTTGGGGGTATGGACCTACCCTGTCTGGCCATTCTAAGTCACCTCTCTATTATATTCCACAGAGCCAGTGTGTCTAAAGTTTGATACTTGGAGAAGGCTGGGAAACCTTTTCCTACCTTCCAGAAGGAAGTGTAGGAAGAACCTGGCCCTTTAGGACTAAGGTAGTTAAGTTGTGCTTATCCAAGGAAAGGGGTAGGTCTTAAGCCAAAGTGAAAACTCTCGACTGGATCTTCAAGCCAGTTGCTGTCATGGTTTTAGAATTTTCAGGAAGAATAACAGGGCAAAGCTTCCTCTCTCTAAACCACACCACACAAGCATGCGGTGATTCTAAGTAGGTGGGCCAACCAATAAATATCCCTGACGTTTTCTTTTTGCCATTGCATTTTTTCTTTTCTAACCTATTCTTTAGTCTCTATACAGAAGACTTGCCTAAGTACAGCATAGGAAGTAATATTTACTCATGGCCTTACC